>CM044907.1:62962096-63315275 GCA_024500145.1 Gentiana dahurica var. dahurica
CTTGGTATGAGACCATATCTCAATTCTTGGTGAACAATGGTTTTACCAAAGGAACCATTGACCAGACACTTTTCAGAATCAATGATGGTGATAACACCCTGCTGGTACAGATATATGTGGATGACATAATATTTTGTTCTAAAAATGAAGTGTTATGTGAAAACTTTGTTAATCTCATGAAAATCAAGTTCCAAGAGAGATGAACTACTTTCTGGGATTACAAGTCATGCAAATGAAAGATGGAATCTTCATTCATCAAACCAAGTATACCAAAGAGCTACTAAAGAAGTTTGGTATGGAAAATAGCACCAAAGTATCAACTCCTTTGAGTACAAGCATCAAGTTGGATGAATATAAAGAAGGCAAAGATGTTGATCAGACCTTATACAGAAGGATGATAGGAAGTCTGTTGTATCTCATAGCCAGCAGACCTGATATATCCTTTGTTGTAGGTGTATGTGCAATATTTCAATCTAAACCAAAGGAAAGTCACTTAGCTGCAGTAAAAAGGATTCTCAAGTATTTGAAAGAAACCTTGGGAGTAGGGATATGGTATCCAAAAGATGGAAGTTTCAAAGTTTTGTCTTATTCAGATTCTGATTATGATGGATGTAAGATTGATAGAAAAAGTACAACAGGAACATGTCAGTTGATGGGAAATAGACTTGTTTCCTGGTTCAGCAAGAAGAAAAATTCTATACCAATTTCTACAGCTGAAGCAGAATACATTGCAGCTGGAAGCTGCTGTGCACAAGTCCTATGGTTAACACAGCAGTTAAGGGATTATGGGATTGAAGAAATAATAATTCCCTTAATGTGTGAGAACACAAATGCAATTGCAATCACAGAAAATCCCGTTATGCACTCAAGGACCAAACATATTGATGTTAGACATCATTTCATAAGAGATCATATGGAAAAGAAAGATGTTGTTGTTCTGTACATTCCTACTGAAGATCAACTTATTGATATCTTTACAAAGCCTCTGGACAAAGAAAGGTTTGCTAAGTTAATGACTAAACTTGGCATTATCAAGGTTGACTGAGTTTTTCAATGGTCAGCAGAGTACTGGAATTCACCAAGAGGATTAGTCTTTGCCCTGTTGGGTGTGCTCACTTGGCAGATTAGTCATTGGTTTCAACAATTCCAAGTGCTCATATAGTTTGGACAATTGCGCAAATGAAGTTGCCAAGAGGATTGGTCTTTGCCTTGTTGGGTGAGCTCACTTGGCAGATCAGTCAATGGTATTCAAATTCATCTTGTATTATCAGTTGAAAAAAAGTATATTATATGAAGATCAGCTATGTTTTCTTTGCATTAGCAGACTACTGAACCTACTGAATAATATCAGTAGAGTATACTTGCTTCAAGACTGTTGAAGAATGGGTCTGCTGAAGAATAGGTCTGTTGAGACTCATATGCTGCTGATGTAGTCAATCTTTAATGAAAGTCAACAGCCGAGTAAATGGATATTAATCTTATCTTTATTGCAGCTGTCCGTTTATTACACTAGTGGGACTATGTAGTGGGACACGTGGCATTATCATATTAATTTCAACTTGAAATCGTGCATATTGCTACAGTACGTGCACAGTACCTACCTGAAGTGTCCTACCTACTACTACTACTGCCTATATATACAACAGGTTGTATACAAGGGCTTTCATATTATATCTTCTGCAAATCCTTACACAAGTGTGAAAGCATACTCTATATTTTCATCTTCTTCGATTTCTTACATTCAACTTATCAATGGAGGCTGAAGATGTATATCCTGGATCTAGCCAAAGTGTTAGAGGGTATGTCACAGATGCAAATGTAACAGCAATGGCGATTAATCTGGGCAGAAGAATAAGGAGATATGAAGGCATGGAAAATGTACTCAACATAAGGCTACCGGAATTTTTTACAAAAATGTTTGTGATTTTTGGGGAAACATAATGATAAGAGCTGATACAGAGGAGTTCACAAGGACAGTGAATGCTTAGGAGATCTCTGTTTCATCAAACCTGCTGAGAGAGGTCTTTGGTTTCAGTGAAGGAAATGGAGCTCCTACAAATCCAGAAAGTATGGAGTTGTCAAGATTAGCATTTGTTGAATCAATTAGAACTAATCGAAATGCACCAGTTTCCATGAATATCAATGTTAAAAATATTTGCTTTGAGTACAATCTGCTGAGCAAGTACATTGCAAGAAATCATTTGGGGTTAGTTGGCAGTTATGATACTTTGTCAGGGCCTAAAATAGACCTGATGATTATCATATCCAGGAGCATGAAATTTGACCAGGCTGGTTTCTTTATACATTAAATGAAGAAGATAGTGACTTAGGAGAAAAATAACCATCAAGAAAATGTTAAGAGACAAGAAACCTGTTGGATATATGGGTTCAGGTTTCTTTGTGAAGGCTAAATCTCTGGGGTTGATGATTCAGAGTCTGCTGAATTATTTAAAAGTTGTTAATGTTGCTCCATCATCCATCAACAAGGCAAGGTACAAGCCAGAGATTAACCCTCATATACCTGGCTTAGATGTTGATGATGAAGTTCAAGATGTAGAAAGTAATGACAGTCAGGAGCAAACAACAAAAGCAAGAGATGATGTTCACCCTGCTACATCAAAGAAGACAACAGAGAAGAGAAAGTCTTCTGACACAAGGAAGATAACAGAGATCTTAAAGACAAAGAGGTCAAAGCAATCAGTAGAAACTGCCAAGTCTACTGAAGTTAGTCTGCTGATGTGCCTACTGAGCCTACTGAACCTGCAAAGAAAACTATTGCACAAATTAATAAAGAATAGGTCAGAGAGACCTCAAATAAATGAAATGCCACTAGCAAGGATCATTTGGAAAAACTCTTGTTGAATCTCCAAATAGAACTTCCAAAAGACTTAAACAAATTGCCAAGAAAGAGAGTAAACATGGAAAAAGGAAGGAGTTAAGATTTTTGGAGGAACAAAGAGGAGTAGAAGAAGTTGTAGAGCCTACAGTGGAGGCTACTGAAGTAATAGAAGACCTTACTAAGACTACAAAAACTCAGGGGGAAGGAAAGAGGGTTGAAACCCCTGCTGAGGAGCAAACAACTCAGAGGGAAGAAAGTGTACAAGAAATGGAGACAGTAGACACAAATATACATGCTGAAGAGTCTACTGATCCTTTTGTGCCTACTGAGGAAACCTGGACTCATTTTGTGGAAACATTTGGTGGTCAACAAGTTGAAAAATCAGCTGCAAGAAAACCTTTGTTAGGAACATTTTATTATGTTTTGATGATGGCCATACTAGCTGTTATAGCAAGCCTGAAATAAGTTAGAAATCTATGTATAAGTCTTCACTTAGAGTCTGACATGTTGTATAAGTTGAGTCAGACAAGTATTGTACTAGTTGGTAGGATGGCTAAGTAAAACAGAAATCCGTCAGAGTAAAGGCAGCCAAGTACCAGCAGAGAAGCATGAAGACATATAGTCTGACTTATAACCAGGGAAGTCTGTGATGACCTTGGATAAGTCTATGTTATATTACAAGTGATGAAATCTCATTTTGAATATGGTGTACACTGATCTCACACAAATTAAGATCAGTGAAGTACAAGAAACGCCTGAAAGATCAAAAGAAATCAAGAAAGTAGTGAACCGGAAAAGTAAACTGTCTACCGGAGGAGTAAAGAAAAAGCAGTGAAGGAAGAACTAATCAGCCAAGTCAGCAGGAACACTCAACCGTTCAAGTAACAGACAAGTGAAGGAACAAATGAGTAAGGTATATCATCTACACTTATTCAGAACGTGAAAAATAAGGAAGAATCAGAGGATTAAGCATTAAATGCATAATCAATCAGAAATCAATCAATGCCGCATTTTATGATAGACGTTTGAATAAAATCCAGATCACTAATATCAATGAGGATATAATTAAGGGGGAATCAAGAATTAAATCAAGGATTATTCCCCACATTAAAAAGACAACGGACTGAAATTCAAATCAAGGATTATCAAGGCTATAAATAGAAGGCATTGACAGACAGAAAAACAATGATTGCAATACTGAAAAACAAGCAGGAACTCTGTCAGATTGAAAAGCCTTCTTTTTGAACTTAAAGGACACATCTAGAGATCAACTCAATAATCAGAGCTCAAATTCCACATCACGCACTGAGATTGATCAACAGAATATATGAATTCAATTCACACCAGTCAAGCAACTGAATCGAGCCATCTGAGAAGGAGTTGTGTTTGTGATAGCTGCAGAAGAATTTGTTCACAAGGAGCAGTGTTGAAGACTGATTCACTGAA
Source organism: Gentiana dahurica var. dahurica (assembly GCA_024500145.1). Lineage (NCBI taxonomy): Eukaryota > Viridiplantae > Streptophyta > Magnoliopsida > Gentianales > Gentianaceae > Gentiana > Gentiana dahurica. The sequence goes on from CM044907.1 coordinate 62,966,382, forward strand.
GCTTTTGAAGCCAAGGAGTGATAGTCTTGTAGATTGTGAAGCTTGTGTAGCTAAGGACAATCTTGCTATTGTATCAGTGAAAACAATAGTAAATTCCTCCAATCATCACATGAGAAAAGTGGATTAAGGGATTACACCACCCTGAACCACTATAAACCTTTGTGTCTATTTACTTTCAACACTTTACTTTACTTCACTTACTTACTGCATAATTCATACTCTGTGTGTGCATATTCTATTTTGAAACAGTATTAAAAGAAGGGACTTATCCGCTTCCGAAAAGCTTTTTAAACAAGAAAAGTTTTTGAAACTGAAGTATATTCATGAACCCCCCTCTGACTATACTTTTACCCTTCTCTGGGACCAACAATTGGTATCAGAGCAGTGTTCCCAGTATCAGATCCTGTTCTGATCTGATTTCTGGTAACAAGGAGATCATATATTTTCAAAGTAGTTTTCAAATCTTTGCTTTCTAAATATATCTCTTAATACCTTCGTTTAAGAGAATATTTTTGTGCTTATGGATTCCTCAAATTTCATGTCTAACGTACCTGTATTCAATGTTAATAATTTTGATGAATATAAAATAAGGATGCTATCTCATCTTGCATTGAACTCATGAGGAGATGCTGGATGTTATCAATGATGGCCCAATCAAGATCATGACTGTGATAGCCACAGGAGCAGATCAAGGAAAGGAGATAGACAAACCTAAAAAAGATTGGACCAATGATGATAGAAGAAGAGCAAACTTTGACTCGGCTTCGGCCCTGCCGGTTTGGCTTCTCAGGATCACGAAGCCTCATAACTCCGTTCAACCGACGTCTTCATGACTCTGTTCAACCGACGCATTTATGACTTTGTTCAACCGATGCATTTATGACTGCTCTTTTCAATGCGTTGGCTCGGTTACTGTAGGGGCTTGAATTCAAATTCGAACGTTTACTACCTCTAGCCTTCCCGTCTTTTGGTTTTATGGATCTATAAAAGGAGGGGAAGTCTTCTTCTTCTTCCCTACAATCTTTTTTGAAAATCCTCTATTCTTTTTGAAAAACCTCTTATTTTTCTTTGAACTTTGACATTCTACCATGTCTTCCTCTGATTCCTCTAGCCAAGGCTCCAATGCCTTTGAGCCTGTCGTGGATGAGCCCTATGTTTGCTTTAGGGCCACTGCTTCCCCGGTGGCTATGAATAACTACATGGTCTTTTTTCGTGACCACGGCCATATGTTGGAGAGAAAACTGAATATGGGTCGCATCGGGCCAAGCCACCGGGCTATGGTCATTGCCAATGGTTGGATGAACTTCATCACTGCACCGGCCGGAGAGTATAACCTGACGCTTGCACGTGAATTTCACTCCGCTTTATCTGAGAACAACCATTCTGATCGCACCACCACTGTTTCTGTTCGTGAGGTGACTGTAAACTTTACTCCGGATGCCATAAACGACTTTTATGGTCTTCCAAATCCTGCTGAGGAATATGATACCTTTTTTGATCTCGAGACCAGGACCGGCTATTACGGTGCACAGTTCGATGCCTTCCAATTTTTGCTTAGGAACGAGTGGGAGGAGGGCACAGGCGTGACGGCCAATATGCTGGACCGGAGGGAGAGGGAGTGGAAGCGTTTTTTAAGCATGTGAGTCTTCTGCATGCTCGACCGCAATGAGGTTACAGATGCTGAGGCGTTTGTCCTTTATGCTCTTTCGGTTCCCGAGACGACCATCAACTGGGGCCGCCTGATCCATTTTAAGGTAATCAAGTTTGCTACCTTAAGGCATGACGCTATACCTCTGCCCTTCGCCTGGATGATCTCCAACATGTGCATTAGAAGCCGAGGGATGCCGATCTGTCCGACCACAGATCGTTACTACGCTCACCCCCGAGGCAGATAAGTGAAGAAGATGGAGCCCCTCTTTTTTTTCATTGTAAAAAATTCCTTCAATTTGTAATAAACTGACTTTCTTCATTTTGTGATTAGTTTCTTCTGTTTGTTACGATTTTTGGGTCGCCCCCTTCTGTGTCGGACATGCTTTGCTTGTCGGAGACAAAACTCGTTCGTGCTTGGAAAAATATTTCATTGATCATAGTAAAACGGGCTCAAAGCCTTTACAGGAGATGTCTCTAGAAAAGAGTTGAGTTCATTGCTCTTACATGTAATATCATTTCAAGTTGTCAGCATGCCAGGGTCTGTTGAACTCACGGCCTTCTTTATCTTTAAGGATGTAGCTCCCATTTTTTTTTACTATTCTTGACACTTCCCAAGGACCTTCCCAATTTTCAGCCAGCTTTCCCTTGTCGGTTTTCTGACCCGTTGCCTGCCTTTTGCATAACACAAAATCTCCCACCGCAAAAGAGTGATCATGGATCCGCTTGTTGTGGTGTCTCTTTGCGGCTTGTTTATAGTTTATCAATTCTACGCGTGCTTTTAAGCGTTTTTCCTCTGCTAGGTCTAACTCGATTTGCCGGTTGACGATGTTGTCGGCCTTGTCGAAGTGGGATACCCTTATGCTTGTTAGGGCCATCTCCACAGGCGCCATCGCTTCCGATCCGTACGTGAGTGCGAATGGTGTCTCACCGGTCGTCACTTTCCGAGCCGTTCGGAGCGCCCAGAGGGCTTCGGGCAGGTAATCAACCCATTTTCCGGCCTTCTCATCCAGGCTCTTCTTTAGCACTTTCAATACTTTCTTGTTGGCATTTTCCGCTTGGCCATTTCCATGGGGGTAACATACCGAGGATTGCCAGTGCTTGACGTTATGCTCTTTGCAAAATTCATCGAATTCGTCTCTGAATTGTGGGACGTGGTCGGATACGATGGCTCACGAGACCCCAAACTGAGTCCAAACCTGATCTAGTAAAAAGTATATTATGTATTTGGCGCAGATCTTCACAAGCGCTTTTGCCTCTATCCATTTCGTGCAGTAGTCTACGGCGACGACCACGTATTCGCACTTCGATCGGCCTTTTTAAAGCGGACTGGTCAGGTTGATCGCTCACATGTCGAAGGGCTAGGCGGCGACAACGATGCCCTGTTCCACTTACGGCAGCCTGGGAATGTCAGCAAAATGTTGGCATTTATCACAACTTTTGGCGTATCTATCCACGTCTTCGGCTAACATTGGCCTGTAGTATCCTGCTAATAAAACCTTTTGACCCAGAGTGTGGCTAGACGGGTGGCTTTTGCATATCCCTTCATGCAGCTCTGTCAGTATCCCTTGTGTCTCCTCGGTTTTTTGGACGCAACACTGTAATGGCTTTGAAAATGACCTCATGTACAGGATCCCATTCAAGATCGTGTACCGAGCTATCCTTTTCCTCAAGGCTTGAGCTTCTTTGGGATCCTCTGGTATATTCCCACATTCTATATATGCTCTGATTTCGTCTATCCATCAAGGAGTTGGCATCTCGATATCCATGATCTCCGCCCTGTTTACTGCCGGCTCTTCGAGGTATTCGAACATGATTGCTGGGTCAGTGAAACCGTCTTTTCCTATCACTTTGGACAGGTAGTCTGTCCGCTCGTTTTGTTCTCGAGGTATGTTTTGGAATTCACAATACGCAAAACTGTTTCTCAGCCTTTTCACGAGGTCGAGGTATCACTTCAACACCTCGTCTCTCGCCTGGAAATCGCCGTTGATTTGGCATACCATGACTTTAGAGTCGTAGAAGACCTTTAAATTTCCCACTTTCATTGCTTTTACGAGTTCTAAGCCTGCGATGACTACTTCATATTCGTCTTGGTTATTCGAGGCGGTGAAGTTGAATCTTAGCGCTTTTTCGATTTCCTCGGACGTCCCTGGGTCTAGGAGTATAATTCCGGCTCCGCAACCATTTCGGCTCGCGGCCCCATCAGCGTACATCTACAAGCAGTGGCTCGGCCGTTTTGGCGTGGCCACGACTGGGGTGTCAATTTCGTCGACGATCGGCGAACTAGGTTGCCCGGCGGGATGCTCCTCGTGTAAGCTTGTCTCGACTATAAAGTCGGCCATAGATTGCAGTTTTATCACTTTCCTGGGTTGATATTTGATATCGAATTCGGTCAATTCAATAGCCCATCGAAGCAATCGGCCCGAGAGATCCGGCTTATGGAGTAATTGCCTCAGAGGGCTGTCGGTGAGTACTATGATCGTGTGTGATGAAAAGTAGGCCCTTAATTTTCGGGCGGCCACAACGAGCGAGTAAGCTAACTTTTCTGCATTAAAATAGTGACTCTCAACGGGACTGAGAGCCTTTGAGACATAAAAAATGGGTTTTTGGAAGGTGTTGTCCTCCTTGACAAGAACGGCGGCTATAACCCGGTCTGAGGCCGCCAAATATAGCTGTAGTTCATCTCCCATCACTGGGCAGACCAAGAAAGGTGGGGCAGCCAAGTACTTCTTTAGTTCCTCGAATGATTTGGAACATTTTTCTGTCCACCCGAACTTTTTGTTTCCCTTCAAGAGGTTGAAAAATGGTAGGCACATGTCTGCAGATTTAGAAATGAACCGGCCCAAAGAAATAATTCTCCCGTTCAACCTTTGCAGCTCCTTGACGGTCTTGGGCTCACTCATGTTTATCAGAGCTTGAATCTTCTCCGGATTCGCTTCTATTCCTTTTTCGGTGACCATGAATCCTAGGAATTTTACGGCTTGAACCCCGAAGGTGCATTTCGCAGGGTTGGGTTTCATCGAGTGTTTCTTGATGTTGTCAAACGTCTCTTGTAAATCTTCAAGGTGGCCGTCTCCAGTGGATTTGACGACCATATAATCAATGTACGCTTCCATGTTCCTTCATATCTGACCTCCAAAGACCTTATTGACCATTCTTTGATAGGTTGAGCCGGCATTCTTCAGTCCAAACGGCATCATTTGATAATAGTACATGCCTCATGTGGCCCGGAAGGCTGTCATTTCTTTTTCTTCGTCTGCCATCCTGACTTGATGGTAGCCGGAGTATGCATCCAAGAAGCTCAATCTTTGAAAACCTGCGATCTTGTCTACCATGGTGTTGATTCAAGGTAGCTCATAGGGATCCTTGGGGCAAGCTTTGTTTAAGTCGGTGAAATCGACGCACGTGCACCATTTCCCATTCTGTTTCTTTACCATCACGACATTTTCCAACCAAGTGGGGTATTGCAGTTCCTTGATGATCCCGGCTTGGGTCAGCTTTCCCACCTCCACTTTTATGGCATCTTCTTTCTCCTTCGAGAAGTGTCGGGCTCCTTGTTGGATTGGTTTGAAATTTGGATCAACGTTCAGGTAGTGCAACGCTATATCCGGTTTGACCCCTTCCATATCTGTGACGACCCATGCAAAAGCGTCAAGATTAGCCTTCAACAATCTTATCAGATCTTCCTTTTCTTTGCTGTCCAGCTGATTTCCGATTTTGATCTTTTGATCTGGGTGTTTCTCATTAACGACCACCTCTAAAAGCTCATCTTGAGCAGAGAAGTCGGGCTCATCTCTCATTTGAAGGGCGTCGCACACGACTTCCCCGCCTCCGGCGAATCCCATCTACAACCAGGATGTTTACTTGCTCCTTTCTGTACGGTGGATAGTCCTCTATCTCGACCTCAAGGTCGATGATTCCCATGACCCTGATTTATCATTCGAGAATCCTTCTAATGAACCCATGTATGGCCTTAACCGAGAGGTTCCAATTTTTAGCACTTTTAGGGTGTCTAGGTAAATGATGTCCCTGGAGGCCCCCATGTCTATCAGTACACAGTTGACCCCGGTGTCATTGATCCCTATCTGAACTGTCATCGGTAATTCCATTGCTCTTGTTGGCCAGGCGAGCTCGCTTTTAGTGAACATGATCGCCAGTTCTTCGGGATCCAAAAAGATCAGTTTCTCCCTCTCCTGGAGGATGATCGAATTGATTTTGCTTTTTAATTGATGATTGCTAGGGAATTCCTCGATGATAACCTTTATCTCATTGGCATATCTACGAGGTGCCCGCTCATTCTTATCTCCTCCGCCTTTCTTCTTATACTTATCCAACTCACCGTTTTGATCATCTTATCGATGATTCTCTGCAGGGTGATACACTCATCAGTGATGTGGCCGTGGTCTTCGTGAAATTCACAGTACTTTATCTCGTCCCGCATCTTGGGATCGGAATTTAGCGGCCGGGGTTTCTCTATCCGATCCCGGATTTCATATAATATCTCGGAGGGGCGCGTTGATAGGGATAAAGTCAGACACGTTGAACTTATACGGTTTTTTAACCTCCCTTTCTTCCTTCACTTTTCTGCGATCACCCATTCGCTCCTCTTTTCTCTCCTCCCTACGCTCCTCTTTTTGGGATCAAGATTCGGATCGAGATCGTCCATTTCCAGAGGGTGAGGGATTGGACTCGGTGAGGCAGAATATTCTGGCCTCATTGAACATATCACGCAGGTTGGTCGGGGGATGCATGGCAAAATGTACCTTCATTGAACCCCTATTGATTTCTCTCACGAAGCACCTTATGACCTCAGTCTCAGGGATATTTTTGGTTTGGTCGTAGACCCGCATGAAGCGATCGTATTAACTCCTGCAAGACTCTTCTTCCCCTTGGCGATTTTATACAGATCGTCAAGGGTTTTCTTCGCCCTTATGCTATTTCAAATTCTTTCAGGAACTTAGCCTGAAGTTCCTCCCAAATTTTGATAGAGCCGCGAGGAAGTCCGTAGAGCCATGCGGCGGTTCCATCCTGCATACTCCCGACAAATGCTACACACCAAGCCGACCTGTTTGTTGTTGCAAGTAGCGTTCGGCACTGGAAAGATGCTATCCATTCGAATGGACAGGTGGCCCCTTTGTAATAGACGTACTCCGAGTATTGTACCCCTCTAGGTGGCAGCGAGTCCAGGATCTCGTCGGCTAAGGGATCTATCCCCTGATTCAGCTCGGGCTTGTTACATTGCTTTTCCTTCTTCAGCTCAGAGAGTTCTCGTTCCACCCTGTTGAGCCTATCATCTTTGAAAACCTCCCTATTTTTGTCCAGGGCAGCCTTTTTCTTAACAACGTCTTCGGAGTCAGCATAATATACTAATTTGTCGTCTTGGTCGACCCGTTTTTGGTTAAGGATGTTTCTGGCGTCGTGGAGGTCTTTACCTTCATGGCGTGGGATGATATTTCTTTCAGATAAGGTGGGTCCCAATCTCTGGGGAACTTTTCTCTCCCCGTTCTGCCCTAGGCGCTCTAAGGCCGATCTCCTGTCCCTACTTCTTTCTGGGATATGTTTGTTTCCGTTCCCAGAAGAGTATTCGCTTCCTTCAATCTCAATCCTTGTCTGGCCGCGGGGTGGGGCGGCTTTGGTACTTAGAGGGATCATGGTGCCCTGTTCTGGGAGGCCTGGACGTTTGTCGTCTATCTCCATCAGATGGAGCCCACAAGCGGCGAGTTGAAGGTTGGCCTCGTACATTCTCTTAATGTACTCGGCGTAAGCTATTGCTGCTTTGGCCTTAGCCTCAGAAACATTCAGATTGGGGTCTTCTTCCACCCTTGGAATTCTCTTAAGGATTGTCCTTTGTTTTTCTTGAAGTTTTGAAGCCTCTGCGATTGGCTTACCTCGGTCTCGACCGGCGCCAGAATTTCCTGAAATCGCGGTGTGTTCCTTGGAGTGAGCTCTCCTTTGGTTGATAATGGTTCTGGCGTCGGTCGTAAGCTTTGTTCCATTATCTGGCTGTGAGGTATCCCATTGTGCGGTGGGATCATCAAATGTAGTCTCCAAGTTACCTCGGTGGGGAGGATCTTGTATGGTCCCCTTTTTTGGTGTGGTGGTACCAACGGGTTCTCTTTGTTTCCTGCCATGTGTCAGACTCTGGTTTGTGGTTGGCGCTAAAAGACAGAGGTACCCTACTTTCCTTAGCAGATTCTGACAACCAACAATCCTGCACAACCTCAATATCCAGATGGCGTGACAGAGATACCGTCGAAAGTGACTCGAGCGGGAAGTTCCGAATATCAATCTAGGCATGAAATTTTGACCGTAACCTGTAAAATTTTGCTACTCAATGCAGCTGACCTCAAATATCAAGGATGTTGGTACACCGCCGATGATGGCTATTAATATCAAGAGTGGCTCGAAAATGATGATATTGCAAACAAAATTTCGTTCTTAATGCGAAAATGCTGAGAGAGTTGATTTCTTGAGCAAACTCAGCAAAATCACGTGTGCCTTTCTACGTATACACCACGCAAAGTCCAAACTGAAAGTACTATGTAGGAAGGTTTCCGGCTGGGAAACTTGCAATGCCAACTCCGATGAGGTCCCACGCAAAGATCACATGAGTGGTGATTATTCGAACGCAAACTCGTAATTCTGGGTGCGAGATGACAGAGGTTACCTTATGTGGAGCTGATGAAGCGTTGGAACGAACGGATGAGCGTATGGACCTAACGAGCGTAGGGTCCTTGCCGTGAGTGTTGGATGTAATATCACCGGACGGATCTAGATCCGCCCGATTACGCAGCGGAATAACAAGGATCACGATCAATATAAATTAAAGCATACAAATAAATAGATCTAAACTACAAGAAGGTTGGATCTACTTACCAATCAAAAGATTAGATCCGAAGATTGAGAAGCCGAGATCCAAATAGTTGAGATGCCACAGTTTTCCGATGTGTATCTCCAACCAACAACCGGTGGATGTTGATCCTTGATGCTTGACCTCCTTGATATGCTACCCGGAAAATCCCGAAGATTTTCCAAACTCTAAACCCTAAGCTTGGCCGAAATTCCAAGCTTATTTTGGTGTGTATATGCGTGTTTTGTGTTTTTGTAAAAGACTTAGGAGAACTCTCTTTATATAGGAGATGAATCCTTGTCCTCCAAGGATTTAATAATTAATTAAATAATCAATCATAATAATCCTTTATTAAATATAAGATATCTAATATATTTTCCTTAGTTAATTATTTAACAAATAAACAATTAATCACATGACATGTAATTATCCAAGAAAACTAATTTCTCTCTAATTACAACATGTATAACACGCCAATCAACCCTAAAAATAGGGTTTCACACGTCACACTCAATTATGGGCCGAGTCCATGAAAAATGTCTTTTCCATGTATTTAATTATTTAGCCCACTAAATAATTATTCGCACATCAATTAAATAGTCCAACTACTTAATTATTGTTGAGGCCCAACGTCAAGAAACATATGCATGTTAGGAGCCACATCGGGGACCATGGACCTATAACCAGTAGCTACAATAAATTAAATAAAATTATTCATCGAATAGAACAATTCTTATTCAATCTATTAATTCCGGGATTACGCCACCATAAACCAGAAACTGAACTCTATCGATTATAGATATGTACTTACACTCTAATCATCGAGTAAAAGCGTCCATTGATATAATCATTACATACGGATAAATCCTCCATAGACTGTTCGTTTTGATTCGGGATATTACCGTAAACCTTTCTCAAAACATCTTATCCTTATTTACCATTAACCCCTAGTGATCAATTAGTTCATAACTAATATAATATGAACTGGGCCCATAGACCAGTTTCTAGGATTAACAAATAAGGGAACCGTCTGTCCACTTCCCACAGGAAGGAATGGATTACATATCTGTGAAGTCACAGACTACTCACTCATTCCAGAATAGAGCCAACGAGAAGTGTTCAGATCACATGTATCCAAGTGATCCTTAACTAACACATCAAACCCTACTTTGAACCAAGCAGTAGACTGTGATCACATCAGGATTGAGATTAATCCATATGTGATCATCTTGTGATTCGATAAGATTTCTCGATCACAGAATTTTATCGAGAATTCAAATCAAATTGGTCCAGTCCTATATGATAAACATGATATATAAATGCCCCACTAGGTACCCTATACCGACGGTCCGGATAAGACGGTCACACCGTTAAGTGTTCTGGGCGCATCATTGGTATATTAATCATGAGACCCATACTCTGATTAAATTCACCACGGACTAAATAGTTTTAAGCATATCATCACTAACTCAATCCTCATGCGTATGCCATACACTGAGTTATATGATTACATACCGATATACTTAGGGTTTTCAGCAGTGTATTAATATAAGCATAAATGCAAATATTAAGATGAGTTATAAATCCTGTCAAAAACAATTACAGAAATTGTCTTTTTGGCACTACACCTAACAATATCCCACTTGCACGAAAGGCAAGTGATTAATTGTTTAGAGCATACCCCTTATACACAACATTCTCCCACTTGCTCTAAAAGCAAATGAGATATATCCCTCAATTCTGTACCCGCCAAGTGCATCAAACCATTTTGATGTCAAAATATACTCCGAGTGTGCCGCCGCAGGGTCGGTCAGTGACTCGGTGAGTATGTAACATTTAAATGCCACGCGACTTAGTATACTGATCCGTTAGGTTGTCAGCTCGAGACTATCTTTAGGATCAAAACGTCGCCTGTCCATCCAATCAGGTGGTACTCTCCTAATATGCCTTTTTTGACCTCTAGTGGCTGCGAAGATCCTTATCAGCTACCTCTCCACTGTTTTCATAATGAAATGGTATCGGCTTACCAGATCTGGAATTACTCCCAGATATGGAAGGAAATCCTCAATCTGACTTAAAGTCAGAATCACACGAGTAAACACTGAGCCCGAGATCGACTTAACGATCATCCTTGATCTGACTTAGAGTCAGAATCAGTGTAATCATTTATATTCACTTTCGCACCCGAATATACTAGCATATTATTCCTCGTTCTCCAAAGATACTTGAGGACGTACTAAACTTGCTATTTAATACTCGAATCCAAGATTCGATTAACTTGTAATTACCTGACTTTCTCTTATCAAAAGAGAGTCTATCCCATTTACTATTCATCCTCAGGTTTAGAGAAGCATTCCGTGAGAGGTTGGTAGGACTACTTTGTTGAATGTTGCATACCGATATGAAAAATCATCTTAACCATTAGGATAGATGGGATTGCCGGTCACATATTCTCGGGAATTTGACCGAATCAAATCCTTTAGAATGTAGTCCGATTCTTTCATAAAGAGAATTTTGGCATGTCAGTTTCCGACTTTAGATAACACACCCATGTTGTTTCCAACTATTTCAGTGTTACCATTCATGAACACTAATGTATATACTAATTTACCAATACTGACATCCAATCTATGATAGACTTAAAAATATTCTTGGTCAAGTCCACATACTTGAAATATATGTCTTTTAAATGACCTAGAGGTTTTCTTTGATCCTTAAAGGATATACGCCATAGTTCCTGAATCAATTCAGATTCCGTTTGATTGGCAAGAAAGTCTCAGGGAGTTACCCCTATTTTCTGCTTTCTAACGAAATCATGCATTTATTCTTAGCTAAAACCCTTCTGTTCTGAATGAATTCAGATTCCGTTTGTTCGGCTAGAAAGTCTTAGGGAATCATCCCTATTTTCTGCTTTCTAACGGAATCAAACAAGACCGAGTGGTGAGAGAGTTCACGGTCTGGTTAACTCTCTACTTGTTAGGGAATCACCCCTAGACCTCTCAATTTTGTACCGAAAGTTAAAATTTGTATTCATTCGACTCTTATCATGTAGATCCAATTACTCCCACTGGGCCTGAGACACTCAGGTGGTTCTACTAGAGTGTGAACAGAACTAGAGTACCAAAACTCCATTCACAGGGTTATGACTTTTAAACCAACCTCTATTGATCAGAATCATATACAGCCCGCAAGGATCCATAGGTTATCAATCACCTCTGTAAACTACAAAGTCTTCAGAAAACCACAATAGGTAATGGTTAAACCATACTCCCATTGCGTTCTTGGTGGATCGATATTTTGATCTAGTAGTAATTATCAGTGTTATCACCAAAAACCAATGTTGGACGTGGTCTGATCTAATCAGTTAGTAACTACATTGAGTAAACGTACTCCAAAGTCCAAGGTTGTTATTCATAGACCCTTTCAGAAGGGGTTTTGACAGTATAACCGCCACTTTCTTATCTTAAGAATCTTATAACCAGCCTTTACTCAACGTATAAGATATTTCACGAACAGTCATCATCTGAACGTGTACGTACCTTCAAGCACTAAGTGCTAAATTCCTATATTGACTGAAGTGGGGTGAACCGAATTCACTCATTATCCACAAATTTGTAAGTATCTTCTAGGTAGACTTCTCGGTTTTACATGATAGTGTAAACCGTTATTTCGCAACCAATATCTTAAAAAGTTGAGCAGTGTATTGTAGCACATTAATAACTATATGAGGCAAGTTTATGGTGTTATCCCTTTGTGGATAAATTACACTGGGAGGCAGGCCGAGCATCAGTCCCAAGACTATGATATGGCCTATTACTGAGCATGGAATACTCTATCTCTGGTGAAATCAGAGATGCCTCCAAATATTTTAGACAATCTTACTGGCGTTTCGAGTAGTTGTCTGGCGAGATGTCACTACTCATAAGCTCCTTCTAACTTGTATCTTTCACAAGACCCCGAAGGTCATTATGAACAAGCTATGTTACTTCTTTAAATCTATTACCATTTCCCGATTGAAAGGAAGATTAGTCATTGTTCCTTTTGAGACAGTGTTCCTTGACTGGGAGATAGGAATCACCCTAAGCCAGTCTTCAAATCTTGTCTTTAGGAAATATGCACTAAATAATAGAGTATCAAGAAGTGTTTATCTAAATACAGAAACCTTTTGCCTTTAATAGTTTAAGATGTGTTACATATACCTTTTCAACATTTCTTAGTGGTTCTGACTTTATCAAACAAAAGTCCGAGTCTTGAATTCATGCTACAAATGTCATATTCACTTTCTATAAGACAAACAAATTATCGAATTGAAAGTTAATCCATATGTTCCAACGAATCTGAAAACAGAAAATAAATTTTCTGTGATATTCAAGGATTGAATCTGAAATTCATTTCCTTATATCACTCCCACTATTCTAGCTGAAATAACTGCCCGTTGTCTACTCTATTTATCGTTTAATGCATAGCTACCTTGTTCTTCCAAAGAACTTAGCTTTCGAGGAAATCGTTTAAGGATGCATTGGTCAGTGATCCGAAATCACTTTCCTTATCCTCTTATTTTCTATTTATTAATATTCCGGTTTAGCCTTAAAACTACTTAGTTTAGATGACTAACACGTATAGACATTCTTTCCCATTCTTGACTTTCCTTATATGGAAACAGTCTTGAAACTAGCAGTTCATTTGAGTAGACACTACTCGTGAACTGTGGGATGTCTAATGATAGTGTTACTCGTTAGGACTATTTGATTTTTCTAATAAATCAACAAATCATAAGGTTAAAGCTCCCACTAGTTTATCGGTTCCAAATACCGTCTAACTAGCAATACTTTATTTATGATTTTTCAGAGATTAAAAAATCACCAGAACTAAGATCCCACTAGTTTATCGGTTCCAAATACCGTCTAACTAGTAATGCTTTGTTCATGTTTTTCCAGGAATGGAAATACTCTTGTGCATTCTCTTAACATTTCTAATGATTCAGAAAAAACAACAAATCATAAGAATAAAGTTCCCACTAGTTTATCGGTTCCAAATAGCGTCTAACTAGCAACACTTTATTTATGATTTTCCAAATTTTCAATTAGAAATTTCTTGTGTGATTACTCACACAATTAAAATTCACTAATAGAATTTCATATAGTCCTGCATCATCTTTGGACTAAGTGCGTCTCTCGTTCAACACGAGTGATAGCGGTGACATACCTATACTATGTCACTTAAGATTTAAAGGCTCAAGAGGAATATCTCTTCCGAAATTTAATTGCATTCTTCGATGAGTTCAACGTTCTTGTTACTTTCCACTTTTTTAACGAAGTCATTACACTAGCAGTTTAGTAGCCTAGGGATGATAGTTGTAAACAAAATTGACAGAAAAAATTCATACATACACGACTAGATAAATTTTAGGAATTATAAACTGTGAAAGTCTATCCTACCATTCCAAGGATTTAACCTCACATCGTACCGCCGCCTAGGGGGTCGGTATCAGCACGATGACGGTTAAACTGAGACAATCTCTCTCGATGATTAAACTTTGAGAATCAAACATCTCATGGGAATCGTACATCCCATACTTTAATCATCGATTACCTTTCTTGTTCAGCCAAGATACTTCCTAAAATATCCTAATGAGTGTGACCTACTATATCAGACCTTTAAGTACGCCCCGAGTATGCCTACGTAGGGCAGGTCAGTGACCCGGCGAGTCCTCAAGATCCTATCCTTTCGGAGACCAAGCCTTGAATTTTGATAGCGGTGAACACCATCCGAAGGGGCCGAAATCAAAACGGCACGAGGCGTAACCATTCTCTCACTTGCTTGCATCTATAGTAGAGGCCGTGGGGTCGGCTGTCGCCTTCCCCGCACCCACTCATTATTTTGAAAAAGTGGTAGGTTTACTGATCGCGGTTTTGGACTCGACAATATTTTAAGAAACAACAAATCATGTACCCGAATGGTGTCGGTAATGTAGGCGAGCCTACCCGTCTTATTCGTTGGAACATATGTGACTATCGGTCGGATCCGGCTAGGAGAAGCCCCGTTTAGCCGTAAAGGCTTGTCGGATATGCTAAGTCTTGCCGAACCCCCATGCAAACGTCACACGTGGAGGGTGAGTCGATCGAGCCGTTGCTCAGTTGAACTTACCCGACCATGGTTACCCCATTTCCGAACCCATGTATCATGATTTTCCGATTTCTTAAATTGTCAAACTTTCCCGTAGACACTACGGAACAAACCCGCAATCTCGTTCCGGTTTAAGGTGGGATTCACTGAGAATCCATCACCAAAAACTTAACGATTGACAAAACCCGGTTCCTCGGTTCTTTAATTAGTTTCTAATTAATTAATTCCCACAACAATTAATTAAAAAATTAAACTAATTAATCGAGTTGAATACATGCCTAATTAATTATCCAGAATTAAATAGCTACATGGTATGCATATGGAGTGGAATTCATGATATGATGCATGTCACAGCAATTTTTCAGTTATACACATAAATACGATCATACACGCAATTACGGAAAATAAACACTGAGATGGATCGTTGGTACCCCCGTATCTAACCTATTAAAAAAAACCCTAACTAGGGTTTACAATTTTCTAATCTGCTGCTGCTGTGTTTTATCGATGATAGGACATCCAAACGAAATTTGATCGTCACGAAACTTTATGGACATGTTCTTCACTCCTCCTACTTCAATCTGAACGGTTGGATCTTCAACGGTTCCATCTCTTCCAGAAAATCGACGAACTGACAGCTGGGGCTGCAGTGCTTTTTCGACACAGCAGCAACTTTATTGCAACGATTGCACATCGAGATGGACTCCGATCGACACGCAATTTTGAGGGCCTGTTCTTCAAATTTTATTCTGACCGGAGAGATTGGCGTTTCAACGGCGCAATATCCGGGAATAAATAAAAAACCGAACAACAACAAAACAGATCTACTTCTAGGAAACTAAAATTACAAAATTTGTTATACTCATATAAACGAATTTATATGAGTTTACAATAGATCTAACGAGTAAACAATACCAACCCCAATCCATATCTTCAACCACAACATATCAAAGCATTCATCATCATGAATTTCGAATTTTAAAAAAAATGAAAAAACCAAAGCAATCTAAACAAGCAATTTCCACTCCTAGATCTATCAATTATATACTTTAATTTATAGATCAGAGGCTCTGATGCCACTTGTTGGATGTAATATCGCCGGACGGATCTAGATCCGCCCGATTACGCAGCGGAATAACAAGGATCACGATCAATATAAATTAAAGCGAACAAATAAATAGATCTAAACTACAAGAAGGTTGGATCTACTTACCAATTGAAAGATTAGATCCGAAGATTGAGAAGCCGAGATCCAAATAGTTGAGATGTCACAGTCATCCGATGTGTATCTCCAAGCAACAACCGGTGGATGTTGATCCTTGATGCTTGACCTCCTTGATATGCTACCCGGAAAATCCTGAAGATTTTCCCAACTCTAAACCCTAAACTTGGCCGAAATTCCAAGCTTATTTTGGTGTGTATGCGTGTTTTGTGTTTTTGTAAAAGGCTTAGGAGAACTCTCTTTATATAGGAGATGAATCATTGTCCTCCAATGATTTAATAATTAATTAAATAATCAATCACAATAATCCTTTATTAAATATAAGATAAATCTAATATATTTTCCTTAATTAATTATTTAACAAATAAACAATTAATCACATGACATTTAATTATCCAAGACAACTAATTTCTCTCTAATTACAACATGTATAACACGCCAATCAACCCTAAAAATAGGGTTTCACACGCCACACTCAATTATGGGCTGAGTCCACGAAAAATGTCTTTTCCATGTATTTAATTATTTAGCCCACTAAATAATTATTAACACATCAGTTAAATAGTCCAACTACTTAATTATTATTGAGGCCCAACGTCAAGAAACATATGCATGTTAGGAGGCACATCGGGGACCATGGACCTATAACCAGTAGCTACAATAAATTAAAAAAAATTATTCATCGAACATAACAATTCTTATTCAATCTATTAATTCCGGGATTACGCCACCATAAACCCGAAACTGAACTCTATCGATTATAGATATATACTTACACTCTAATCATCGAGTAAAATCGTCCATTGATATAATCATTACATACGGATAAATCCTCCACAGACTGTTCGTTTTGATTCGGGATATTACCGTAAACCCTTCTCAAAACATCTTATCCTTATTTACCATTAACCCCCTAGTGATCAATTAGTTCATAACTAATATAATATGAACTGGGCCCATCGACCAGTTTCTAGGATTAACAAATAAGGGAACTGTCTGTCTACTTCCCGCAGTAGGAATGGATTCCATATATGTGAAGTCACAGACTACTCACTCATTCCAGAATAGAGCCAACGAGAAGTGTTCAGATCACATGTATCCAAGTGATCCTTAACTAACACATCAAACCCTACTTTGAACCAAGAAGTAGACTGTGATCATATCAGGATTGAGATTAATCCACATATGATCATCTTGTGATTCGATAAGATTTCTCGATGATGGAATTATATCGAGAATTCAAATCAAATCGGTCCAGTCCTATATGATAGACATCATATATAAATGCCCTACTAGGTACCCTATACCGACGGTCCGGATAAGACGGTCACACCGTTAAGTGTTCTGGGCGCATCATTGGTATATTAATAATGAGACCCATACTCTGATTAAATTCACCACGGACTAAATAGTTTTAAGCATTTCATCACTAACTCAATCCTCATGTGTATGCCCTACACTGAGTTATGTGATTACATATCGATATACTTAGGGTTTTCAGCAGTGTATGAATAAAAGCATAAATGAAAATATTAAGATGAATTATAAATCCTATCAAAAACAATTGCAGAAATTGTCTTTTTCAGCACTACACCTAACAGTGAGAACTCAGGAGCAGCCTGGAGAGACGATGATTTCCCTCGCGCCGCCGTAAACGTCTGTGTTTGCGACCGAGCCGTACACCAGAGATGGATCGAAAGTGTTGATTTTTCCTGGTAACGGAGCTACCTGATAACGTCGAAATTATCTCAAATAAGCTAGCGGTTGTTTGGGGGAGGATATCTGACTATGAAAAGCATATGAGTGGCGGTGCACGGTGGTGTTGTGGATGTGATGGAGGTGATACAATACAAGAACAACTGAGTAGTGAATTTGGCAGAATGTTGCCTTCTTTTTCATATATTTCGGTCCTCTTTTAGGTTACACAAGGAGCCCTATTTATAAGGTATCAAACCGACTAAGTTCAAGATATTTACAACTAAGGACATAGTACAACTAATTCTGCGGTGGCCAATCGGACCTCGCTAGGTAAGCAGTGACTTGGATTCTCGGCTTGCGCGGCGTCCTCAGTTGCAGGATCGTATCATCGGCTCGTGTCCTCCAAGTGACTGGGACGAATGATGGGTGTACGGCGGACCCACCACTCTTGCTCAGGTGGGATCTCCCTTCAAGGTCTGCCCGCGGGGAGGATCATCCTTTACTCTAAAACCAGGCCGTCGGCCGGCCTTCCGGCTTCACTAGCCTATCGCCCGTGGGACCTTCCGGGTCATTCGGCGGGTTCTCGGGCCGTGTTGGTCCCTTGGAAAGGTTAACACAAGCTTAGAGGGGGGGTGAATAAACTTGTCACCAAAAACTTTCCCAAAACTGAAAGTACCCCAGGAACTGAGTTTTTATCAAACTCAAGGCTGAACTAACAAACTGATGCTCAGTTCAGTTTTGTTCCTATCCTTTAATCTTGTAAGGAGTTAGCTAATTCAGTTTTGCTAATGCTAGAATTGAAATAACTTGCAGCGGATAAGATCAAGCCTTTCATGCAATAGATGTGTCAATAAAGATCTAAACCTCATATGTATCAGTTTTGTGATGACTCAGTGTCTAACATGATAATGTAATAAATACAGCAATCATAGCACAAATATAAATGCATAAAGTAAAGTGACACAGAGTTTTTTTATGGAAGTTCCGGGTGGTGTAATCCCGTACGTCTCCCCTTCTCCTATGGTGTAGGAGGTATCACTAGAATCTTGAGATAACTGTTACAAAATCCTAGCCCAATAACAGTCCTTCACGACACCCTAGTTTCTCTGTCTACACATAATGAAGAAAGGTAATATTGCTTCATTCACTCTGCACACTGATCCTTCGGAGGTGGAATGACTCCTTCACCAGCTCACCACTAACACGAACACAGTCCGCAGACTGCACCAACAGCTGTGGAAACCAAGTTGCAACCGTATGAGGAAAGGTGGAGTTGTTCTCCTCAAACTATGCACAGCCAACCCTTTTTCACAAAGGTTAGGTTTAGAAATAATCAAGAGATTAATTCAGTGAGCTGTTTGATTCTTCTAGATATGGCGTTGTAGCTCCAAGATGCCTTCTTCCCCCTTAAAGGGTTACTGAATATTTCTTCATAATCTTCAAGGCAATTTCGTTGGCTTCCCCCTTTTTAGATATGAAATCTGATTTTCTGGATCTGGATCTTTTGATATATGCTTTTTAAAACTAGTCCAAGATCTCTCTCTTTCAAGCACTTCCTTCTGTGTATTTATAGGGATGATGTAACGGTCAAATAAATCTTGTAGCCGTTATATCTGTCGTTTAGCCAACGTTCATGTGTACGACCTTTTGTCGTCTTGTTATTTCAAATTCAACAAGGACTTAACTCAGTTTTCTACTCTTCTTCAAAACTGAGTACCTCGTATACTTGACATCTGACTTCAAGACTGAGTCAGAGTACACCATTCAGTTTCTTCTTTTCCTGGTAACTGATAATCTTTGTCCTTAAGATTATTCAGCTTTACATGAACTATAGTTCAGTTTCAAGTCACCACAGACTTGCCTGAATCCGGACTTATAGTCACGACTTAATCAGCTTCTAACTGAGTTTGCCACCTCAGTTCTTCAGTCTTCGATAATTGAGTCTGTGTCCTTCTATTTTTCAGTCTTCTTCAGTTTTCTCATAGCTGAGTCTAATCCCTCAGTTTTCCATATGTATACTCAGTTTGCTTGCTGTGACTCGGCTGTTCACCTAGCTCCTATCTATTACAATGCTTATCTGAAACAACCTATACAAAGTTCAAACTCTAGATAGAACTTATACACTTTTCTCTAGACTATTTCTTGCTTCTTCTTTCATCATGCACTATAACAGTCAGTTATGACTTCATCATCATGGGTTGTAAGTGTACGTGACAAATCATCATCAAAACACAGATATTATTTCCAACAATTTCCCAGTTTTTGATGATGTATCATAACCCTCCCTAAAAGCAATAATAAGAGAATAATGCAAGAAACCATAACAAATTAAAAATAACAAACTAAAAACAGCTGAGTTTGTTACAAAGCAAACTGAATAACTGGATTGATCACAATTTTTCTTTTTCCAAGGACAACATTTTTTCACCAAGGAAAATGCTTCTTTTAATTTCTGGAAGTCTTCTTGCCTTTCCTTCTTCTCTTGATTCAATATCTCTGGGCTTGATATCCAGGTATTCACTGATCAACTGATTTGCTTCTTCGTTATCTTGATTCTTGAGTTTGATCAATATCTCTTTAATCTCCTCATCCATTGTCTTCTCTTCTTCTTTTGATATCAAGTTATGATTTTCTTTTTCAGCTTTTCCCTCTGATTTCATTTCAGCTTCCCCCTCAGTCTTTGCTTCTTATCTCCAACTGTCTTTAAAGTTTCTTTCAATCTGACACAAATTGCGATCTTCTTTCTGATGTTCAATACAGCTTTAACTGAGGCTTCTTTATCTTCCTCGGTTCTTGTTTCTGTAAAGGTTTCTTCTGCAATTAGCTCCTCGATCAGATTATCAACTGTTTCTCCATTTTGTTGAATAGTCAGTAGATCAGCATCTACTTGTCTGTCTTGTTCTTCAACCAACAATTTGGCATATATTTCTTCAGCTTTGTCAACTCTTTCAGTTTCATTATCATCAGTTTTAGCAGCATCACCTTCAGTTTTATCTTCCCCTTTGTTTGAAGATAAGCAAAAGCTTTCTTCAAATAATTTGTTCAAGGTGATGATGTTGGAGTATTTGTTCAGACCTGAGTGATGTGCTGCTGAAATAATTTTTTGTAAGTTGTAGAGCTTCTGCTGTAGAGTCTGCATCAGGCTTTCAATGATCATTTTTAATCCTTCCAATTCCTTTTCAGTTTCAGTTTCTTGGCGCTGAGATCTTTCAGTTGCATCAAGGGAAATGTCCTTTAATATTGATTTGCTTGCAGACGCATTTGAGCTTGAGATGAAGAAATGGCTTCATGATAATGACTTAATAGTTCTTTCTCATACTCAGCCGCGCAAAACTCAGCATCTTCTAGGACTTCTCTCTGTTCCTCAGTAAACTTTTCATGCATCTCAGTTGAAGGTTCACTTTCTTCAGTTTCATCTTCAATCAGAATAGTGGCTTCTGTTTCATTTTTCCTTGCCAAAACTTTGTTCCACATCCTCCTTTGTCTTCTTAAAGTTCTTTCATCCAGATTTATTGTTTCACTTGAACTAGAGTCTGAAGTTTCACTCCTTTCTTCTTCAACGATTTTCCTTTTCTTTGCTCCAGTGGACACTGATTTCTGTTTTACATCTGTTTCCGTGGATTTTGAGATGGAGAAGTAGTTCAGTATACTTTGAACCAAATATGTAAACCCCTTTTTCAATAAAAACTTTTCTCCAACAGTCTTCCTTCCATGGGCTTTCGCTTTTTCATCCGAAATTTGCTTGATCAATTGTTTGAGAACAATCTTGTTCCAATCTAGTTTTTCTTCAAACCAAATTGCATAGATCAGTTTCAACTTTTCTGTTGAAAGTGTGTAGAGATTCCAAGTGTGACCAATAACGTTTTTGGTCAGAAGAATTGTCAAGAATGCGAATTCTTGTTTCTGTTGATAAATGGATCCAATGAAATTCTTCTTATTTTTGTTGAGTGATGTCCACGGATTTTATCTAACAAAACAAACAAGTAATAAAATTTATAAATCCGGTATTCCCCAAGTGTAGGGATCGTAGTATAGCGATTAATACCGGAGTCGATCTCAGGGAATCGAGGTTGTTTAATCTAGTTCTTATTAATTCTTCTAAAATTGTCACTACTATTTATTACTAAACCTAAACTAAAACGGAAAGTAAACTGGACAGAGGATTGTCAGTCCAAAGGCAGGAAAATATCATTGCGAACAAAAGCAAATAAAATAAAACTACAACTAAGAAAACAATAAAACTAACTATCATGATAATGACTGAAGCAAATCAACATAGAACAAACATGATCCACCATCCTGCAACCCTTAATTCTTCCCTAGATTATCTTATGATGATTCAATCAAAGTTGTGGTTCACCTAATCAAAGGTATGAATTCCTACTTCCGTAAGTAATCCGCCTATCAATCTCATCATCTTCCGATCTATAGAGATTAACGCTCTCAAAACAAGGTGCAAGATTTATTAGATCTAACAACCTAGAAATCTAACCTATCAACTTCCGTTATGTCAAGGTTAAAAGTCTAATCTTTCCTATGGTGATCTAAGGTTTACACTGATTTTCATCATACGGTAAACATCAAAGAGCAATACATCTTCCGATATCGATTGCATAAACAAATAAACAAAGGAAAGAAACAAACTTTAAATTAAACTCACAAAATATCCAAAGGAAGAAATAAAACGCTGCTGTAAAAGTTTCCCATGGCTGCTCCAAGTTCACAGCTTCAGGACAGCACCATGAATCGAACAAGAATAGAAAACGGAAATAAAAACCTAACTAATCCGCAACCCCAGCCTCCCCTAAGGGGGCTGGGGCCGCCTAGGGTTTTTCTCTAATGATTGTGTATCAATAAGAGTCAATAATGTGTGTTTTAGGGTTGAAATCGCGCTGCTATTTAGAGGAAAAATAGGTCGGCTGCTGCTATGTCGGTGTTGGACGCCCGTCCAGACCTTCTGGACGCCAGTTCAGCTGCTTTGGACTGCTCCAGACGCTCGTCCACTCAGCGTCCCAACTCTCTGAACCAAACTTCCTCTCCTGGACGCCAGTCCAATATTCTGGACGCCAGTTCAGCTAGATCCAAATTCAAAATCTTCAACTCTATCTCTTTTCCTCTAGCCAATTCCATCCTTATCTCTTTTTCATCCATTAAATCCGACATTAATCTTCATTTAATCATCTTTTGAACCGCAATTATGCATCTACACGTCATAAAAAACATCGCAAAGTGTAATAGTATCCAAATAAACATAAAACCATCAATAAAACTCATAAATTAACTAATTTTGCGAATAACTCGTTAAAAACATCACTTGCTCAATATTTCAATATAAAGCTCGATTTCTATGAGAAACATACGAATATGGGGGAAATTGATATAAAATATATCCTTATAAAACGTATAAAATCACCCTTAACAAGTGCTGTGACATTCCGAAGTTTGCCTTTTTCTTCATTTCCAAAAGTGAGAGATGAAGATCCTCCAAATATGTCAAAACCAAATATTAGGGAAAGCAGATGTTCATCAACGGTGATGCTCTTGTCTTGAACTGCTGTCCTGAAACTCTTTCCAGCAACAGCAATTATGGCGTTTCTGTAGAAATCCTTGATGTCATCTGGGTACGGAGCATTGACCTTCGTATCAATCAAATTTTCAAGTCCTCGAATCTTTTTGATTTTGTCTGCAATTTGAGTTGATAGGGTGGATTTTGAAATTTTTTGACTGAAATCGTCTAGACTTGTGGTGATTCCTTCATCAATGTTATATCGCTCCATGAATTTCTGAATTATGAGTTCTTGGGGGAACTTTTTAATGTTTTGAAATTGATTGAGCAAGATTTTGTCAAGATTGCGTTTCTGAGTCTTCCAATCGTTTTCAAATAAGAGTCGTGTCGCAATCAATGAGATTTGTAGGGATGTACATCTACATTTTCCTTGATTGACACGTGGCTCCAGGTGATTTGTCTTGTCAGCCCAAGCGTCAGATGGTAGCTGGAAAGTTTTCTGCTTTTGACCAATTTGCCTTTCATCAGCTTTTATTTAGAAGTCAGTTTTTCTCCAGTTTCAGCAACATAAGAACTGACTTAGCCTGCAAAACAGTTTTAAGTTTTCTTCGGTACCCATATCTTTTTGGGTCCGGTTGGATTAGTTATTGAAGTACAGACTTCAGTTTCTTTGATGAGAGAAATAACCTTTCTCATCTCTTTCCTAGATAGACCGTTACGCTCAACTTTAGTCGATTTCACAAGGATTCTTTTAGATTTATCATCTTTATTTCCTTTGTGCAATCCACTAGGTCTTCTAGTATCTTGGTGTCTAGAGTTTATACTCTTTGAAATCTCAAGACTGGGTAAGGGTGAGGAATCATCATTGCTTTTGTCAAATTTACTAGACATTAATCTTTCAGCTAGATTTGAGACTTCAATTTCAAGAAACTCATTCCACTATTTTGCTTTGTCAAGTTCTATATCTTTTTGTTTCAACTCCAGTGTGAGTTTTTCTACTAACTTGACAAGCTCATAGTTTCTTTGACTGTATTCAGCAGATGATAACTGAGTTGAAGAATGTACCTTTCCTTGATTGTTTGTTACGGCTTCGTGGTTTGAATGTACATTTTCTTGTTGCTCTAATGCATCTTTTACATCATCAGTTACCCGCAACAATTTTCTTTCCTCTTTTTCTGAGACATTACTTAGTGATGGAACTTCTCTGGATTTGTCATCATATACATTGAAATTGCTATTCACATCATCACTGAGTTGTGGTTCTGGATTTGTATGTGAATTTGTAGCGTTGAATCTTTAAAAAACTTGATCCTGAAAATCAGATATATTTTGCAAACAGTTAGTCAGGGGGTGAGTAAGCCAACTTTTAATTCTAGATATATCCATTAAATTTCAATTGAGTGCTTTTACGACTGATACAGTGAGAGGTTTTCAACAACTGGTTTGTAAGATATCTTTGGATCACTTCCAAATGGAAGAACTGCTCTGATACCAATTGTTGGTCCCTTGGAAAAGCTAACACAAGTTTAGAGGGGGGGTGAATGAACTTGTCACCTTAAACTTACCCAAAACTGAAAGTACCCCAGGAACTGAGTTTTTATCAAATTCAAGGCTGAACTAACAAACTGATGCTCAGTTCAGTTTTGTTCCTATCCTTTAATCTTGTAAGGAGTTAGCTAATTCAGTTTTGCTAATGCTAGAACTGAATTAACTTGCAGCGGATAAGATCAAGCCTTTTGTGCAATAGATGTGTCAATAAAGATCTAAACCTCATATGTATCATTTTTGTGATGACTCAGTGTCTAACATGATAATGTAATAAATACAGCAATCATAGCACAAATATAAATGCGTAAAGTAAAGTGACACAGAGTTTGTTTATGGAAGTTCCGGGTGGTGTAATCCCGTACGTCTCCCCTTCTCCTGTGGTGTAGGAGGTATCACTAGAATCTTGAGATAACTTTACAAAATCCTAGCCCAATGACAGTCCTTCACGACACCCTAGTTTCTCTGTCTACACATAATGAAGAAAGGTAAGATTGCTTCATTCACTCTGCACACTGATCCTTCGGAGGTGGAATGACTCATTCACCAGCTCACCACTAACACGAACAAAGTCCGCAGACTGCACCAACAGCTGTGGCAACCAAGTTGCAACCGTATGAGGAAAGGTGGAGTTTCTCTCCTCAAACTATGCACAACCAACCCTTTTTCACAAAGGTTAGGTTTAGAATTAATCAAGAGATTAATTCAGTGAGCTGTTTGATTCTTCTGGCTATGGCGTTGTAGCTCCAAGATGCCTTCTTCCCCCTTAAATGGTTACTGAATATTTCTTCATAATCTTCAAGGCAATTTCGTTGGCTTCCCTCTTTTTAGATATGAAATCTGATTTTCTGGATCTGGATCTTTTGATATATGCTTTTTAAAACAAGTCCAAGATCTATCTCTTTCAAGCACTTCCTTCTGTGTATTTATAGGGATGATGTAACGGTCAAATAAATCTTGTAGCCGTTATATCTGTTGTTTAGCCAACGTTCATGTGTACGACCTTTTGTCGCCTTGTTATTTCAAATTCAACAAGGCCTTAACTCAGTTTTCTACTCTTCTTCAAAACTGAGTACCTCGTATACTTGACATCTGACTTCAATTGACTGAGTCAAAGTACACCATTTAGTTTCTTCTTTTCCTGGTAACTGATAATCTTTGTCCTTAAGATTATTCAGCTTTACATGAACTATAGTTTCAAGTCACCACAGACTTGCCTGAATCCTGACTTATAGTCAAGACTTAATCAGCTTCTAACTGAGTTTGCCACCTCAGTTCTTCAGTCTTCGATAACTGAGTCTGTGTCCCTCAGTTTTTCATTCTTCTTTAGATTTCTCATAGCTGAGTCTGATCCCTCAGTTTTCCATATGTATACTCAGTTTGCTTGCTGTGACTCAGCTGTTCGCCTAGCTCCTATCTATTACAGTGCTTGTCTGAAACAACCTATACAAAGTTCAGACTCTAGATAGAACTTATACACTTTTCTCTAGACTATTTCTTGCTTCTTCTTTCATCATGCACTATAACAATTAGTTATGACTTCATCATCATGGGTTGTAAGTGTACGTGAAAAATCATCATCAAAACACAGATATTATTTCCAACAGGCCGAATTGCGGAGCCGGTCCATCAATGCACAATCCAAAGACTTGAAGAAAGGAGGAATTTGGGGGCGATGCCATCTCGTATGCAGAACGATTGTTAAGGATCTGGGTAGGGAGATGATTAATGAGGTACGTGGAAGTGGGGAAGGCTTCCTCCTATTCCCTCGCAAAATACTAGTCATATTAGTGAGTTATTAGACACTATCTATATACGTGACAATTAATCATACCGGATAACTCCACCAGGAGCTAGTCATTATAGCCCAACGTCTGACCTTTCTATGGTCTAGTGTGATATAGATGAGATTTCACATACCGATCCTATTCGCTCAGTGTTCTATCTATCATGAATTGTCATCATCAGAATCAAGTTTAAGCAAAGGATTCTCAACTGCCAAAAAAAGGGATTCTCGATTGGAAAAATATGGAAACCCAGAAATAGAAAATCCATCAAAACCAATATACAAGCAACATGCAGCAAACACATGTCTAGCAAATCTGCTATAAAATAGGGGGAATAAGGTGGTCCAGCAGCTTCCACTGCTGTTTATATACCCCCATCACAAAATTTCAGAACACTGCTTACGTGCACACTCGTTCGATGATGACTACACCTTAACACCCCCATAAATTCTTATAGTTGTTTCGGGATAATCGACTTTCTGAACCGTTGAATTATATAGTTAATTATCAGTTTTTTAATGCTAATTAAATGATAATTAAGTTGTCTTAAGTCCTGTTGTTAGGCTTCTTTTGCTATTATTTTGACAATAAAATTGCTTTTATTGTTCATAGCCGTTGGTAGTGGCTAGTTTAAGTTTTCTAGCCGTTGGAGGCTTCCTATAAAGTGTAAACTCTCTCTTATCTTACCCGATAAGTGTTCTAAGCAATAAACAAGAGTTTCCTCTTAATTGTCTCTCTCTCTCTCTCTCTCTCTCTCTCTCTCTCTCTCTCTCTCTCTCTCTCTCTCTCTCTTTTACTCTGATTTCTACATGGTATCAGAGGCTTAAGATCTCAAAACTCAGTGTTCTAAAACTTGCTAGACGAAGTCGGTGCGACCATGGGGAGCCTAGGCGGCGCCCAGGAAATTTCGTTTTTCTTTTATAATAATAATGCTTGTCCAATATAAATCTTACATCATATGATCATAAAACATAAAAATCAAGTAAACGGGTGAAGAAAAGGGGAAGGGCTTCTGTTCCAAAAAAAAGGGGGAGGGGAGGCATTTTTTTTGGGTGAAGAAATGATTTTTTTAGGTTAATATATATATATATATATATATATATATATATATATATATATATATATATATATATATATATATATATATATATATATATATATAGCTCATGGAAGCCCTTGGTCGCCCAGAGTGCCCAGAAAATCGCCTAGCACCGTATTGCCCAGATGAGACCGCCTAGGGCATAGTCGAGACGCCTGGAGGTCGCCCAGGTCGCTTTTTAGAACACTGTCAAAACTCTTGTCTGCTTATCTTCATCTTTATAAATGGCAACTGAGTAATCTTCTGAAGTTAACTCAAGGGAAAAAGCTATCTCTAATGCTTCCCCTTAGAACTCTAAACCCTCACAAATGCCAATTTCTAGTCACAAACTCAATGTTGACAATTACCTCCAGTGGTCCAGAACATTAAGATTCTATATTACTGGGAGGGGCAAGAAGGAATATCAAACTGGTGAAAGCAAAGCACCAGCAGCAGGGGATCCTTCTAGCAAGAAGTGGAGAGTGGAAAACAGCAATGTGGTGTCTATTTTGCTAGGATCTATGACCCCTAACATTGCATAAAACTTCTTCCTCTATGATACCGCTGAGGAAATCTGGGTTGCTGCCTCTGATCTCTATTCCAAAAGAGATAACACCTCTGAACATTATGAAATTGAAGCAAAGTGCAAGATATAAGACAAAGGGAGATGTCAGTTACTGACTATTTCAACCTTCTGTCAAGATCTTGGCAGCAACTGGATACTTTTGAAAACATAACTTGGCACTCCATTGTAGATGCCAAGACTTACAATGCCCTTAAAGAACAAAAAGGATCTTCCAATTCTTAATGGGGCTAAACTCTTCTCTTGATGATGTGAGAGGAATAGTTTTGAGCTCTAAACCTCTCTCATCTATCAAAAGTGTGTTTGCTGACATAAAGCATGAGGAAAGCAGAAGAAAAATTATGCTAAATAGGGTGTCTAACCTTGTCTCAACGGTGCTTTATTCACCAAAAGCACTGCTGGTCAAAACCAGAAATGAAAAGGGAGCATACCAGTTTGTGATCACTACAAAAGGACTGGTCATAACAAGCATACTTGCTAGAAAATCCATGGGAAACTAGCCAACTGGAAGCCCTCTAGGCCCATTCACACACCTAAAAGCTCTGGTAGACTAGTTAATGTTGAGCAACAAAAGTCTGAAGGTGTTTTTAGCATGGAACATATTGAAGCCCTTAAAAGGCTTATGCCTGCTCAAAATTCACAGACTAATGCTCCTCAAAGCACTGTCTCCATGGCTAATACAAGTGTGTGCTTTAATGCCTATTCTGGGAGTCAAATTCTTAAAAACATATGGATTGTGGACTCTGGTGCCTCAAACCATATGACTGGGAATCCATGTCTCTTTGAGAAACTAATGAAATGTACTCATCCTCATAATGTCAAAATTGCTGATTGTTCCATTTATCAAGTTTCTGGAACTGGGAACATCATTTCAAGTGAAAATATCACTTTGAAAGATGTCTTTCATGCCCCTAACTTACAATGCAATTTGTTGTCTGTTAGTAAGTTCATAAATGACCATAAATGCTCTGTGATTTTTCATACTAATAGTTGTAAGTTTCAGGATTTGAGTTCAATGGACGAGATTGGCAGTGCTGAAGTTAGATCTGGACTTTTCATCTTCAAGACTCCCTACTTTAGACTTTGCATTAATAAAAACCCAAAAGGATTGTCTCTTAGTTGTAGAAGTACTTTCTCTTGTACTAATGTTATGCTTCTGCACTATAGATTGGGACATGCAAATTTTTTGTACTTGAAAAAATTGAATCCTAGTATATTTAATGGAATAAAGATTGATTCTCTTCATTGTGAAATTATCCAATTGTCTAAACATACTAAAACTAACTGTTGAAATAGTGTCCTAAACCCAATCGGGTTGGACCGGATCCGACCAGGTCGGATCATTTCTACTATTTCTTTATGTTTATACATAGATTAAATGGCTTTTCTGTTGTCATATATTTGTTCTTTTAAAGAACCAATTATGAATTGTTATATGATAACGTCCTTAGTATTAAACTGTGATAGAGAAACCATGATAGGCGATTATGGTTGATGAGATCTCTAATCACTTTAACAAGTTTGATACTTAAATGTCTCTAGGCTGATGTACTATTAAACAGGACATTGATAGTACAAACAGACTAGCACGTATTAGATGTCTTCTGTCTTTAAGGGCAGAGATAGATCTCGTATATCGAAGTGTAGAGACACTTGGACTGTATGTGGATGTGTATTAGAGAATGCGTGCGTTAGACTGACCCACTTACACGGATAAGTGTCACACTATGTGACGGTTGTGTAATTATCCTTAGGACCAGAGTCTACATGGCATCACGGTGTGGATTGTCATGCTTTGACACTATTGAGGTTTCCTCTAGCCACGGGGCTATCATGCGGTAGTGATTGGGTGTGATACTGAAGCATGCGGAGTATACATGTTTGGTCGTCTGGAAATCGCGTACCCTATCAGTAGGGGTGAATATCCGAAAGGGCCTTCTTATAAGGAATGTCTTGCTCTCGTGAATCTTTGCAAAGTGAAAGTAAATGAGTTACTTTGAGAGAGCTTCATATCCAGATTATAAGATACGGTCGTTGATGTTTTGACACTCGACTAACGACCGTATGGATATTATTACAGTGATAGGATTGTAATTTACACGATAACTGTTTCACATGAAAGGTAGTAGTCATTGCATTTGACTCTTCCGATGATTGGGGGTCACGGTGTGTTGCTAGACGCTATCCAGTGATCGTTAGGCATGAAGGGCATTTTCGTAATTTGCACTTTGTGTCTATGTTTAGGGTGAATTTATAGTGTTTTTAACGATATACTTTATATCAATTTCCCCCATATATGGATGTTTTTCATAGAAATCGAGCTTTATATTGAAGTATTGAGCAAGTGATGTTTTTAATGGGTTAGTTGTAAAATTGTATGATTTATGTGTAAAATTGATGGTTTTATATTGATTTGGAAGATACTACATTTTGCAATGTGTTTGATGTATTGTAGATACACAAATTCGACCAAGAAGAGGATTAAAAGAGGTTAACAATCAGATTAATGAAGAGGAGAAGAGATAAAGATGAAATCGATTGAAGATAAAGATGAGAAGATCGATTTTTGAGCAAGCTGAACGTTCGTTCAAGTCCCGTCCAGGTTGGACGGGCGTCCATCAAAGTAAACGTGCGTCCAGGTTGGCAAAAACAGTACAGAGTCTTCAGGAAGTTGATGAACGGGCATCCAAGCTTTCGGACGGGCGTCCGCAGACCGACTTAGCAGCAGCCGCCTTAAATCCCTATAAATATACGCATTCCTTAAACCCTAGGAGATATACTAGATCGCTACACTTAGAAAACCCTAAATTCGAGATCAAGTCACCTCGGCCGGCTGAGCCTTGGTGCTTGGCCGGCCGAGGGTGTTTCTTTTCCACTTTTTATTTTCGTTTTGCTGATGTTTTGATGCTGAGTACTTAGGGCTGAGCAATTGTGCAAACGATGTGAATCCTTTTTAGCAGGTTTTTATATTTTCAATCTAAGTTTGTTTTGTGATTTAGATTAAAGTTGTATCTTTTCTATGCTTATGTGTTATGCAATCGATATCGAGAGATGTATTGCTATTTGATGTTTACCGTATGACGAGAGTCGGTGTAAACCTTAGATCACCATAGGAAAGATGGGATTTTTAATCTTGACATAACGAGAGTTGATAGGTTGAATATCTAGGTTGCTAGATTGAGAGATCTTACACCTTGGTTTGAGAGCGTCAATCTTATATATCGAGAGATGAGAGATTGATAGGCGAATTATCTACGAGAGTAGGAATTCATACCTCCTTTAGGTGGACCACATCTTTAATTAAATCATCACAAGATAACTTTAGAGAGGAAATTAAGGGTTGCGGGATCGGAGGAATATTTGTTTGTTCATTGTTTAATCACCATGACCATCTTCTTGTTTACTGTTTATTTTATAGTTTATAGTTTAGATTTCGTTTTCGCTTTTATCCTTCCTGGCTTTGGACTGACAATCCTCTGTCCAGTTTATTTTATCGTTTTTAGTTTTGTTTTAGTAGTAACAAATTAGAAGAATTAATAAACTAGATTAAACAACCCCGATTCCCTGAGATCGACTCCGGTATTAATCGCTATGCTACGATCCCTGCACTTGGGGAATACCGGATTTATAAATATTTATTACTTGTTTTTTTCTTAGATAAAATCCGTGAACAGTCTACGGCCAACATATTTGGAAGCCTATCGGGTCACACACATATGAACATCAAGTCAGATTAAAATGTGGTTATAGATGATAACCAAATAAGGAAAAAATTTATCTCGTACTATAAAGGTTATAGTGGTAAATTAATATGGTGATATTTATTTATTATGAATAAATATAATACAAGATATTAATTATGTTGATTAATTAAATATACATATGATGTATGTATGTCAAAATTATTATGTGTATATGATACACATGTATTTTGTAAATTAATTAATCATAGTATTATATTAATTAAAGAATGTTCCGATGCCAAATCTTTGGCAAGAGGGGCGCCACTTTCATTGTGTTTATGATACACTTGGATTGTGCAATTTAATTAATAAGATTACCATACATTAATATTAGATATTAATGACTATAGATTTGCACACATATGTAAATTGATTTATGGTAATAAGATAAATATAGTCAATATAAGATATTGACAATATATTGGAATATTTAATATAAGATATTGAATATTAAAGAGATAAATCAATCAATTATATTTTTCTTATTTTATTGGGAAAATGTTTTCTTCTCCTCCACACCAAGTAGGGGCGCCACTTCTACTATAAATAAGAGGTGGGTGTCAAGTTTTTTTGTACATCACAATTGCAAGAGCTCATAGTTCTTGTGTAAAATAGAGAGCATCCTAGAGAGAGTTTTGAGAGAGAGAAAAGGCCGGTCTAGCAGCCGGATTTTTCTAGTAGCAATCCAATGGTGGATTCCGGCGGGTTGTTCGTGTGGACTAGCAGTAGAGGCCGAACGCTTGTGCGGCTCCGCGCATCGCTACTCTCCTTAGACAGTCAAAGCATCGATCTTTTAGATCAAGCAAGGTAATCACCGTCTACTAGCTTATTTGTTTATTGCTTAAAGGAAGTCGATCATGGTCAAAGGAAATAAATTTTTGAATTCCGCTGCGTTCCCGCGTAGATTTCCTAACACTAACTTCCCTGCAAATATGTATGCTCCCTCTTCTCCTTTCTCTTTGTTTCACAGTGACATATGGGGACCCTCAAAACTGAGGACCATAACCGGAAAAAGATGGGTTGTCAGTTTCATTGATGACCATAGCAAGGTTACCTAGTTGTTCCTTCTAAAAGAAAAGTTAGAAGTAGGCTCCATCTTCAACAACTTCTATACCATGATTAAGAATCAGTTTGGTACTAACTTAAGACTGACAATGGTTTTGAAAAGAGCTTTGCCTATTTCTTCTCTGAAAAATGAATCATCCATATTAGCACCTGTGTTGATACACCCCAACAAAATGGGGTGGCTGAAAGAAAGAATAGGCACTTATTGGAGGTTGTTAGGGGCCTCATGTTTAGAATGAAAGTTACCAAATTCGTATGGGAAGCTGTCTTAATAGCTACCTACCTCATTAATAGAATACCTTCAAGGATTCTAAAGGTCAAAACTCCCATTCAAATGCTAAAAGAAGCACACTCTGGTACTCACTTTATAAGCACCATTGACTTTAAGGTGTTTGGATGTGTGTGTTGTGTACACATACATCCTCAAAACAGAGGCAAACTTGATCCTAGATCCATTAAATGTATCTTTGTTGGGTATTCATCCTCCCAACAAGGATATAAGTGCTACTGTCCTAGTACTAGGAAGTACTACAATTCCATGGATGTCACTTTTGTAAAAGATCATTCCTTCTATGATAATG
Organism: Gentiana dahurica var. dahurica; assembly: GCA_024500145.1. NCBI lineage: Eukaryota > Viridiplantae > Streptophyta > Magnoliopsida > Gentianales > Gentianaceae > Gentiana > Gentiana dahurica. The sequence continues at coordinate 62,999,813 of CM044907.1, forward strand.
AAAGTCATGGGGAGAAGGTCCAAGATCACTATGAATCCTGGAATATCTGTCCTACTGAGGTGTTTGAGGGATCATAAAAAAACTGGTACATATGACATAGGATCTGGTCAGACTAATACTAATCATCCTAAGAATACAACTGAAAATGAGCAACATGCTCCTAAACCTAATATCATTGTCTATACCAGGAAAAGAAAGGCTATCTCTCAAAACCCAAAAATTAAAACTTATGAGGAAGATAGCCTTGATGGTGAATCAGAGGATCCAAGTCCTGATAATTAGAATAGCACTGATTATTAGAACTCTGACACATTTAGTGCTCAAGAAAATCGTTCTTCTATGGAGGAACTACCTATTGCTAAAAGAAAAGGAATAAGAAGCTATATTGCTCACCCCCTACACAACTTCTTGTCCTATGATAAGTTATCTCCTCATTTTCTGGCCTTTACAAGCAGTTTGACACCATACAAATTCCTAAAAATGTCCATGATGCTCTAAAGGTTCCTGAATGGAAGGCTGCTCTTATAGAAGAAATGAATGCCCTTACCAAGAGTAACACTTGGGATATTTCCCCTCTTCCTAAAGGGAAACACCATGTGGGGTGTAATGGATCTTTACTCTTAAGTATAATGCTGATGGATCCCTTAATGGGTATAAAGCTAGATTTGTGGCAAAGGGTTTCACTCAGTCATATGGGATTAACTACCATGAAACCTTTGCCCATGTGGCCAAGCTTAATACTATTAGGATCCTAATGTGTATTGCTGATAATCTAGACTGGTCTCTAACCAAACTAGACATTAAAAATGCCTTTCTATATGGAGATTTGAATGAGGAAGTTTACATGCATCTCCTTCCTGTGAATCCCTAGGAAATAAGGGTGATGTATGCAAGCTAAAAAGATCCTTGTATGGCCTAAAAAAATCTCCTAGGGCATAGTTTGAGAGATTTTCTAGTTTCATAAAAGAGCATAGTTTCCACCAATGCCATACTGATCATACCTTATTCACAAAAAGGTCTCATGGGAAGACAACTGTTCTAGTTGTGTATGTTGATGATTTACCCTCACTGGGATGATACTGATGAAATTTGTAGGGTCAAAAGTGCCCTTGCTACTGAGTTTGAGATAAAAGATTTGGGAAGCCCTAAATACTTTCTTGGTATGGAAATTGCCAGAACTGCAACTGGCATTACTTGTCTAATGTCTCAAAGAAAGTATACCCTAGATCTTTTAAAAGAAACTGGTATGCTAGGGTGTAAGCCTGCAAATACCCCTGTTGAACCTGGGTTAAATTGTGCAAAACTGATGATAGTCCCCTAGTTGACAAGGGGGGGGGGGGGGGGTATCAAAGGCTTGTAGGAAAACTTATATATCTCTCTCACACTAGACCTGAAATATGCTTTACTGTAGGATTGATCAGTCAGTTCATGCATCAACCCACAGAAAGACATATGCAAGTGGCAGGGAGGCAGGGCCGGCCCTGACATTTTTTGGGCTTAAGGCCAAGTCTCCGAATTGGGAATTTTAGTTGAAGTTGTTTTTTTATAAAAAAAAACATACTTATCGCATTTTTAACATCCGTAAATACAAAATTCAATTTATTGATAGCCTCGAAACATGCCTACAAAGTAGTATTTTCTAGCATATTTAGAAACAAAAACCAAATTCATATGTATACACAAAACATACTTATATATTACTATTTCAAGATCGCTCTTGCAACACATTTAGAGGCAGGGGAGCGGATAAGGAGGAGGATGTACTTAGGAGTGAAGTGAAGTTTTTTTGTTTGTTTGTTTGTTTTTTTTTTCTTTGTGTGCATTTTTTTAATGTAGATATATAATATATATTCTTTTTAATTTCTATAGTTTTCCAAACAAAAAATTAATAAAACTTGTTTGTATGTCTTTTTTTTTTTTTTGGCCAAGTAAATTTTTTTATTGGGATCTTTATCGATTGGAGTAAAAAAAAATTGAGCCTTTATAAAAACACATATTATATTAGGTTGGATCGGATTGAATCTACATGGATTTTTTTTCTTTTAGCGAAACATGTACTGTTGGGCCCTCCTGGCACCGTTAGGCTTAAGACGGCTGTCTCTCCGGCCTTACATGAGGGCCGGCCTTGCCAGGAGGATATTGAGATTCCTAAAGAAGGACCCAGGCCAAGGATTACTTTTCAAGAAAAACCAGCCAAGAGAAGTCCAAATCTACACTGATGCTGATTATGCAGGAGGAGTTCCAAATATGATATCAACCTCTGGATATTGCACCTATAGCTGGGGAAATCTTGCAACATGGAGAAGCAAGAAGCAACATGTTGTATGCAGAAGTAGTGCAGAATCTGAGCTCAGAGGTTTAGCACTGGGGGTCTATAAATGTGTTAGGATCAAGAGGATGCCGGCAGAGTTATGGTTTGCAATCTCCAAACCTATTCAGATCACGTGTGACAACACTTCTGCACTTTTCATTGCAGAAAATCCTACACACCATGATAAGACCAAACATATAGAAGTGGACAGACACTTCTTAAGAGAGAAAGTGGAAAATGGAGATATAGCCTTGTTTCACATCAAGACTCAAAGATCAAGTGGTTGATCTCTTAACCAAGGCTGTTTCAAACCAAGTTATTCATCATCTACACTTCAAGCTTGGATGCGTCAACAAATACAACCAACCTTGAGGGGGAGTGTTGAATTATATAGTTAATTATCAGTTTTACAATGCTAATTAGATGATAATTATGTTGTCTTAAGCCCTGTTGTTAGGCTTCTTTTGATATTTGACAAAAAAAACTGCTTTTACCGTTCATAGCCGTTTGCAGTGGGCTAGTTTAAGTTTTCTAGCCGTTGGAGGCTTCCTATAAAGTGTAAACTCTCTCTTATCCTACCCGATAAGTGTTCTAAGCAATAAACAAGAGTTTCCTCCTATTTCTCTCTCTCTCTCTCTTTTACTCTGATTTCTACATGAACAAGACAAGATCGCATAGAATTACTGCATCAAAGCAGGCTAAAAGCGTTTGAGCACAAGCACACAACATCAACAACTAATACATAGATCATTTCATTGCCTCAAGAAAAATAATAGACATATACCACAACCGGAGAGAATGTATATAATAACAAGTGCAAAGTCGCAAATCACCAAAAGAAAAAAAAAACAATTGAGAACCGAGCAAAATAAGGACATCGACTGAGCAAACCACAATCACTGGATTCAGAACGAAATCATTCAATTTGTTCTATAATTGTACGATTTCGTTCTTAACCGAAGCAAAATTTAGTAACACGGTTCTTACATGAAGAACATCAAATCACCGCTAAGATAAGTTGTATCCATTTGAGCAAAGGGTGCCTTCAAACAGCACAGCCTTGAATAAATGTGCATCATTATATGCCCGATAAACAGAGCACCACAAGCATTCTTTGGACTTGAACAGAAGAGAACTTGGTACCAAATCTTTTTCCAGTTTGAGAGTAGCAATAATTAAAAAAGTTCATCAGCTGCCACTTAAAGATCCAATCAGCTTATTTGATTGCTCCAGAGATTGTGAGAAATTTATATATTTCTTCACCATGCCCCTCACGCGTGAGCCTAATAAGAAGACCTAAATATAACAAAGGTAGACGGCATGGATATTTTCTGCAAAAAACAAGTGCAAATTACTCCCATATAAACCTCGGAGCTGCTAACTAGTAAATGTAGCATCTCGTCACGAAAAATTACTGCATTGATAGCAAACTTGTAAATGTATGTAGCACCTCTTGTTCTTGTCAAGGGCGGCTGTACATAGGAGAAAGGGGGTGCGGCCGACTCCTAAAATAAAAATATTATGTACAAATAGTAGAGATGTTTTTTATACACACAGCCACAGCCACACACACACACAAACACACACAAACATATATATATATATATATATATATATATATATATATATATATATATATATATATATATATATATTGACCCACTATTTTTATCTATTGCCCCATAACTACATCTACATGTATAGAATTGAATATCGAAATATATGTGTGATGCGGAAAAAAAATTGACGAATTTCTGATCCCATAACAAAAATCATGCAGCCGTCCCTGGTTGTTGTCCATTAACCTCCCTTTTAACATCAATGATCAATTTAGCATATGGAATGACAAGCCAAATATTTACTGAGAAGCCTTTTATTCAATACAACAGAATGAATGAAGTGCATTAAAGAGATATTCGAGCAACTAAAAGATCCGCAGTAGGTTGAGAGGAAAAAAAAACCTGAATTTCATGAAAGAACCACCCTTGTAATAATTAATTAACCAAATAAATAACACACATATAGCATTGCAACATACTGGCATATGCTTATCTGAGCAAGAAGTTACCTCGGTTATCCGAGTGCTTGAATCGCCTCACCACGACCTCTCTCTATGGGTTGGTAATTCTCATCATCATCATCCACAATACATATCTTGTAATTGCGATGACTCATCACATGAGACAAAAACTTCAATTCATAATTATATTTTTGTCCAAACTTCCTGTAAGTTCCTAATTTGAGATTGCATACACATAACCTTCCATCTGACTGAAGAACCAACTCTCCCTTCCGAAATCTAATTGCTTTGGGGAATCCATATCCTGGGTATACATCAGAGCTGACAATGTAGTTAGAGCATGTCCACACTTGTTCCCCATCGTCTTTCAACGTCCATATATTGATTTCAACCGACTCTTTGCTTGGAAAAACTTGAACTAAGGATATAACACCATCAAAGTCTATTAGATTTACATTGTAGTTAAAATGTTTCACACTTATGGGGACCGGACAAGGGATCAACCTAAATTCTTCCTTTCTAATATCATATTCTATGATGTCGCAGTTGAATGTGGAGTCCTCAAAGCAACTAAAGTATTCAGAAGGCTCAACCATCCAATACAGATACTTGTCAAATAATACAGTTTGAATACCTAGAATCCTACCATTTTGATTGGACGGGTTCCTGATATCTCGACACTTTTGATCAGAGGCCAAACTAATTATCTTGTATTGGACTCTCCTAGGCTTGAGTGAGAGTGTCTTTTGCCAAAGGATGCAGTGCTTTCTATGATGTAAAAAAGCTCCACACACCATACCCTTATTTGGTTTTCCTGGAACAATTATTTTCACCATATCGCTGTACAGAGGATTGTAAATTACAAAATCACCCTCATGGGAATAAGAATCGTTAAAGAATTTCCATCCACGGGCAATTAATAAACCCAGATGGGACAAAGCAATACCATCATGATCCGGTCTGTGTACTATGTTTGATCTAGGTTCCAAACATCTATCTAGCAGAGCTTCCCATTTGTATTCCTTCACAATCATGGAAAACCTATGTTCCATGAGCAAGTCTATAAAATCTTTGGTAGAGGTTAAATCACTCCACCTCCTGCAAACGCATCGAGATCGAAGCACGTCTTTTGCTGGAAGCCAACTTAAGATATGTTTAAGCACATCATCGGGAAGAAACGATTCATACGGAAGAAAAGTTTCAGTTTTCTTACCGAGCTTTGACCGTCGTCTTAAACCTGGACCTGAATCTACTGGATCGCACATGAATCTAGCAGCTGTGGATCGGAGTAGACAGAAATCGATAAAATTGCTGAAGGAAGCTAAAAGCTAACGCAGAAGGATACCGTAATTCTGAAACCCTAATTAGGCTCCTATATTTTGACATTTGGTCCTGCCATTAGTATATTATAAAGGCACCGACCTCGGTGTTTGTTTCTGTCCACAGAATAAATAGTAGCCTCAGGAATTATATTCATTTTCTTTAAAAATAACAAAAACAAATAATCATAGCCACAAGAATTTCAAATAGTATAATAGGTAATCTTGTTCCTCCCCAGCCTCTCTTTCTTCTAGAAGCCTCTCCCCACCCTCTAGAAAACCCCTCCCGTCAGTCTGCTGTTCCTTTAACGCCGGCGGCGGTTGTTTGCTGCCGGCGTCAGCCTCTGTAAATAGCTTAGCATCTTAGCTTTTCCGTCTTGCTCCTGATCTGTGTAGTTTTCCATGAATCGTGTTTGTCGTTCGTCTTCCACCAGTTCTGATGGTTCTCCGTCTTGGCCATGGTGGTGGGTGGCTGATCGGAGGCCGGTTTTTTGTTCTTGCCTTGAGCTCCACAGATCCTTGGCTTTATGTCTTTTTGGTGGCCGATCTAGGCTGCAGATTGGTTCGGGCTTTGTCTCATCTCCCCAGTCGTGGCGGAGATGCTCGCCGGAGTCCTGATGGCATGAAGCTAAAATTTCTATTTTAAATTGTGTTTGTTCCTGCTGCGCTGCTTCTACTCTTTGTTGTTCCTGCAGCTGGCTTTCCTTTGGTTGATGCGGCTGAGTAGTTTGGTTCCGGGGAGTTGTTTCTCGGAGTCTCAGCCTTCGACTTTCTACTACCGCTTGCTAGTCTTGAGTTGTTGATGGCCATATGTGGCAGCTTTCGATTTTCCGTTACCTGTGGCATTACTCGTCGCAGCTCGTGATTTGTTATTTGGTATTATGGGGGCGGCTGGTTTGCAAGGGCACGGCGGAGCATTGGCGGTGGCGGCGGATGTTGTTTTTGTTAGGAAATCTACGCGGGAACGCAGCGGAATTTAAAATTTTATTTCCTTTTAACCAGGATCGACTTCGTTTAAGCAATAAACAAATAAGCTAAAGACGGTGGTTACCTTGGTTGATCTAAAAGATCGACGCTTTGACCGTCTAAGGAGAGTAGTTCTGCATAGAGCTGCCCAAGTGTTCGGCCTCTACCGCTAGTCCACACGAATAGCCCGCCGGAATCCCATCACGGATTGCTATTGGAAAACTCCGGTTGCTAGATCGGCCCTTTTCCCCTCTCTCCAACTCTCTATAGGATGCTCTCTATTTTACACAAGAACTATTAGCTCTTGGAATTATGATATACAAAAGAGCTTGACACCCACACTATATTTATAGTGTATGTGGCGCCATATCAAGGTGTGGAGGAGAAGAAAACTTTTTTCCCAATAAAATAAGGAAAATATAATTGATTGATTTATCTCATTTATTATAATATCTTATATTAAATAAATCTAGGATATTGTCAATATCTTATATTGAATATTTCCAAGATATTGTCAATATCTAATATTGGCTATCTTTATTTTATTACCATAAATCAATTTACACATGTGTATATATCACATATATATAACACATATAAATCTATATAAATATATATATGGGCCAATTATTTAAAAGGACTGATTTTCACTTATTAGGGGTAATAGGACACTCCGAAATCTTATTTAGTTATAAGGACATTCTAATTTTAAGAAGGAAACTTATTTAGTTATAAGGACATTCTAATTTCAAGTGGATAAAGAGGAAGAAGGAAAAAAAAAGGAGGAAAAAAAAGCGTTCAAAGTAATAAAAAAAAAGAAAAAAAAAACATAACAAAACAAAAAAAAAACTGTGCGTGGGCTTTTTTTATATTTATTTTTTATAATTCACCATATTTCTAAAGGTCATATATTTTTATCTAAAATTCGGATCATCATAATTTTTTTTTCACTAAAATTCATATTTTTTCGTCTTCTTTATTCTAAAATCAAATTTGATATTTTTCCGAATAAATTTCATAAAATCAATTTTTTCTTCATAAAAATCGACGTGACGTATTGATCACCTTCATGCATTGACCACCTACCCGGATGCATTGGCCACCGGGATCCATTAACCACCCCGATGCATTCACCGCCGCGATTCATTGGCTACCATGATGTATTGACCGCCGCGATCCATTGACAACCTTGATCAGTGACATCTCATTGTAGCGATTTAGGCAATGACGTCTCATTGTAGCGATTTATGCAGTGACTTCTTATTGTAACGATCTATGCAGTGATGTATTATTGTATCGAATTATGCACTAACGTGTTATTGTAACGATTTATGCAGTGACGTGTTATTGTAACAATTTATGCATACCTTTGGTTGTAAAAATATGCATTTAAACAAAAAAACAAAAGAAATACAGTTATTTTACAAAGTTATCGAAAATTTAAACCAACACTAATCAAATAAACCAACATCAATCAAATATTTAAAGATAACAAAGAAATAAAGTTACTTTACAAAGTTATCAAATGTGTGTATCAAGTTGTATATGCGGTGACAACAATATCATTGCATCAGTTATCTAATTGTAAATACAGTCATCAATGTCACTGCTTCAGACATCAATGTCACTGCAAAAGTCATCAATGTCCCTGCATCAGACATCAATGTCACTGCATAAGTCGTCAATGTCACTGCATAAAACCTAACAACTGCATCAGTCAGCTCTGCTCTTGTTTTGCATTTCTCCAAATGTGGAGCTTTTAATATGGATAGAAGTACAAGTTTGGTGAAACTACAAAGACTCTTCACTATGACTCTTGTAATGGCCACACGTTGTTTGTGCCCTCTTGATAATTGGATTCATTGTGGAATCCCTTAATTCTTTAACACGAACTTGAATCATTTGATGATCTTGTTTAGCTTAATGTCCCTGCATCATTCATCAACGTCACTGCATCGGACATCAATGTCCCTGCATCAAACATCAATGTCACTGCATAAGATCATCAATGTCCTTGGATCAGACATCAATGTCACTGCATAAGTCATCAATGTCCCTGCATCAGACATCAATGTCACTGCATAAGTCATCAATGTCACTGCTTCAGACATCAATGTCCCTGCATCAGACATCAATGTCACTGCATAAGTCATCAATGTCACTGCTTCAGACATCAATGTCACTACATAAGTCATCAATGTCACTGCATCTAAAAAAAATACGATATAGAAATAAGATAAAAATATGAAATAAACTCATACGTAACTTCCAATCAAATTAAGCCCTTTTATGTATAGTTTATCATGAATTAACCCTGTTTAAGCCCAATTTGGGGGGTAAATTGTTATAAAAAAATGTCATAAATTTGATTCGCATCAAGATGTTAAAGATGGAGATGGAGCTGATCGAGTGAAGACGAGAGCTGCCGATGGTAGATATTGAAAAAGCAAGAAAGAAATATGTCAAGATGAGGGTGATAAATAAAAGAGAAGAAGATTAAATCAATGAAACATTCAATGACGTCTTAGGAATTTAAATGAGAAGTTGACACGGAGAAAACATTTAGAGAAGAGAAAATAGGATTAAGAGAGATGGATTAATAGAGATGGTGCGTACTTCTTGGAATCTTTGATATCAAAGGATTGTTGTTAAGCCTATTGTGCCAAAGATCGTTTGGAGTTTTATGATCTACGCATTGTTTAGGAAGAGAATTAAGTGGAACTATTGTGTATATTTTCAAAATGGAAATCACATACCAATGCAATTAGGACTGTCTATAATATAAATTGCTCAAATAAAATGCCCTAAACTCAAAGAAATGAAAGGATATTCAGAGATTAACACAATTTCTGGCCGTAGTAAATCCACCGTCCACAACAAGATTGTGTCCGCATCAATGTCATCTTTTTTTTTCTTTTTTTTCCAGCGCTTCATCATTTTTTTTTTCTTTTTCTTCTTTATCCACTTGAAATTAGAATGTCCTTATAACTAAATAAGTTTCCTTCTTAAAATTAGAATGTCCTTTTAACTAAATAAGATTTCGGAGTGTCTTAAATGATCATTAATTCTCTAACGTTGGCCTTATAACTAATTTGCACTATATATATTTTGGACACAATCATGCACATGCATATTATATGCATCACACGCTGGGAGCAAGAAAAATATATAAATATTAATATCTAATATTAATATATGGTAATACCATTAATTAAATTGCACAATCCAAGTGTATTTTATACACACACAAATTGCGCCATCTTTAGTCAAAGATTTGGCATCCGGAATATTCTTTAATTAATATAATATTATTAATATCTTGTATTTAATTTATTCATAATAAATAAATACCACCATATTAATTTACCACTATAACCTTTATAATACGAGATAAACTTTCCTTATTTAGTTATCAACTATAACCACATTTTAATCCGGCTAGATGTTCATATGTGTGTGACCCGATAGGCTTCCGAATATGTTGGCCGTAGACACAAAGTGCAAATTACGAAAATGCCCTTCATGCCTAACGATCACGGGATAGCGTCTAGCAACACACCGTGACCCTCAATCATCGGAAGAGTCAAATGCAATGACTACTACCTTTCATGTGAAACAGTTACCGTGTAACTTACAATCCTATCGCTGTAATAATATCCATACGATCGTATCTCGAGTGTCGATACATTAACGATCGTATCTTATAATCTGGATATCATGCTCTCTCGAAGTAACTCGTTTACTCCCACTTTGCAAAGATTCACGAGAGTAAGACATTCCTTATAAGAAGGCCATTTCGGATATTCGATCCCAAACATAGGATACGCGATTCCCGGACGACCAATCATGTATACTCCGCATACTTCAATATCATACCCAATCACTACCGCATGATCGCCCCGTGGCTAGGGGAAACCTCAATAGTGTCAAAGCATGACAATCCACACCGTGATGCCATGAAGACTCCGGTCCAAAGGATAATTACACAACCGCCACATAGTGTGACACTTAACCGTGTAAGTGGGTCAGTCTAACGTACGCATTCCCTAATACACGTCCACGTACAGTCCAAGTGTCTCTACACTTCGAAGTTAATAGTACATCAGCCTAGAGACATTTAAGTATCAAACTTATTAAAGTGATTAGAGATCTCATCAACCATAATCGCCTATCATGGTTTCTCTATCACAGTTTAATACTAAGGACGTTATCATATAACAATTCACAATTGGTTCTCTAAAAAAACATATATATATATATGACAACAGAAAAGTCATTTAATATATGTATAAACATAAAGAAATAGTAGAAATGATCCGACCCGGTCGGATCCGGTCCAAACCGATTGGGGTTAGGACACTATTCCAACAGTTTTTTGGTGTTATGTTTTTTGTGTGCGTCGAATAATAGGTCGCCGAAAGGATCCGCGTGTCTGAACGCCTCCTTATGATATTATTTCTTTTGGAAAATTTCCTTCTGTTCAACACCCTTGATTCGACCTATTATTCGGCTTCGTTGTAATGTAGGTTGTCTATTTTTGCGGTTTAGCCGCGTAGTAGTGCGGTTTTTGGCCGCGTTGTAGTGCGGGTTCTTACCGCGTTGTAAGTTCGGTTTATCCGATTAATAAAGCTTTCGTATTTCGTGGAAAAAAAAAATTCAAATAGTATAATAACTCTTCTCTAAAGCAATAGGATTTAAGCATTTTCTTTATTGTTATCAATCTAAGAATTTTGATCGGTTGAAAAATGCTGGGTTGGTGTTTATTTTGTTGGTCTTCAACCGTTATAAAACTACTGTATTTTTATAGAGATTTTTGTCACCCAATAAATTTTTTTCCTACCAAAACGAAAGGATATTATAGATAAGTAAACCTGGACTAATATCGAAAAATAAACAAAGCCCCTGATGACGAAAACACCCGATCAATGCCCGGACTAAAGTTCTTCCCTAGATACTTAATGAAGTCGTTGTATCTTTCTTTAATTTTTTTTATGAGAAATGATCCAACTTTATTAATCAAGTGGCAAAATTGATCACTCGAAAATCATTACTAGCAAGCGGACAAGGTCTACCGCAGTATAGTTCATTTCGAGAAAGGTCGATCCCACAGAGACTCGATACAATTAAGAATACTTATACGAGTTAAAACTATGATCAAGATCAAGAGGGTTGTCTTGGACCAATTTTAATTCACGGAAATAAAGAGAAAGATACAAAATCACACAATAAACTTTCTCTTTATCTGTTCTCTCAAAGTACTAATCCAAACTATAAGGTCTTTTAACAACTATAAACTTCTTTTTTCTTCCTCCAAATATTACAAAATTCGACCGCTTGAGGTTAATTCATCTTAAGATAATGAAGTCTTAAATGTAAACCCTAGTGAATTTTCTTTAACAAAATAATTTACAAGTCACTCCTAACAGTGCTTATGCAAAAATAAAATTGTTGCAACACCGGTATACTAAAAAAAAATCAAAATAGCTCATCAATATATTCATAGATAATTCTTAAAATGAATCATTTGCAAACTAGACAGTGGTCTATAAAAAAAGTGATACGGATTTTCTGTTAGGGCGCAGCATATAAAACAAAAATATATATGTTGAACATGCATATGTATGTTTGAAATCATTTTGCATAACTAGCATATTGTTACTTTGAAAAGTAACAAGAACATCCTTTAGTGGCTCACGACCTAAATATCAGAAAAATGAAAGTTGAACATAAATAATATTTTCTTTTCCATTACTCTATTTCAATAACACACTCATCTAAATATGGTTTCTTTAAAAAATTTGTGAAAAATAAAAATTTCAACATATAATGAATAGGTAGAACACCATGTACATTTTACTAAAGAAAATAATTTTGCTAATTAAAATTTCTTTATACAATTATACTTATTTACATATATATATATATATATATATATATATATATATATATATATATATATATATATATATATATATATATATATATATATATATAAAAGTATATGTTTTAGTCAAATGTTCTTCTTTCTGTGTTAGGGCATGGTTGGGCTAAGTGTTTAAGATTTATTTATCCAAGATCGAGAAGTTACTCAGTTATATAATGTCCTTATATACATGAAAAGTAGGGTTTTTTTGTTGTTGTTGTTACATTGATAAAAAAGGAAGACATTAACCGAAAAAACTTTCTCCAACAGGATAAAATCTATAATCAAATAGTTCTTTTCAGGTTCATAAGTAAATATGAATAATTAAAAATATATCTTTAAGTATTTACGTATTTTCGAAATAAACCCGGCACAGAAATTAAAGATAGTCCATACGTATGGCAATTTGAAACCATTCTAGTAAGTTATAAACATGACACAATTAATATTCAAACTAAAGGTATGTATATTTGAAATCATTGGAAGAGGACAAATTTTATAATACAACCGTTGTAGCAAGGTTGTACCAAGTGGCATACATTACAACCATTCATTTCTAACCTCTCACACACGATAAAAGTGTATTATGTGAAAGAGAGTAAAAATGAGAGGCTCTAATGTATGCCACTTGATACAACCTTCTTACAACCGTTGCACCATAAAGTCTCTCTTGGAAGAGACATTTGAAGACAAACACTATTATTTCATTCCACCTTTATCCAGAGTAGCAGAATTCCATCGTCCCAACCTGGCCGCCCCTCATGACGAATAAAAAAGAACCTCTAATTCCACCTTTTGAAGGAGGTCTTACCTTTGTGTTGAATCAGTATATCTGCCAAAGGACCGGGTCGGTGGAGAAAATAGTACCATCCCGGGGACGAGGGGACTTTGGAACGCCGGTAGAACATCCTAAAGAGATCTACGGAAAACATGGTCCTCACGAACCGACACCAAATCGCGAAACCCATTATGGCCCTGACTCCATTCGGAGCAATCTGGGCAATCCCCAGGTTGTAGTAACGGAGGGTGGCTACGACGGCCGGGCAGAGGGGAAGCCGCATACCGCAATAAAATTGCTCCTTGTATACCATACCGCACAATAGTCAAGGGGAGGCTCTGAAGCATACCGGCCGACAACCCGCACATCAGTTCTAGATGGAGGACTGATCGGAATTTGGGGGTAAACCTATTGGTGTCTATATTGTATTGGGTACAAAGGTAATCTATGGTATCTGGGAAATGATAGATTCAATTCCGAAACTACCCATAATGGATTTAGTGGCTGTAACGGCTTTAAGATGCCTAATAAAAGTAGAATCCCTAGCTACTGGAAGCACATAATGCCTAGGAACAAGCCCAGCTGAAGAAAAAGGAGAAATAACAGCTGGAGGAGATGAAGAACCGGGGACAAGATGGAAAATCGGCTCCACTGATCCAGAATCAGATGACTGTGGGCTTAATTCCTTGTCTACAGAATTGTCAGATGGAGTAGAGAATCTCACCCTCATATATACTGGAACTAAAATAAAGTAATATGAAATACCAAAAGAAGGAAAAACACGAACTTACTTGCATATATGGAAAGCAGTTTAGAGATGTAGGTTTGCACTCCAAACATGGGTTTAAAACAACAATAATAGAGAAGGGACGTTTGAAGAGATGGGTTATAACCCCATACGATGCCTCTAGTAATGACCTACTTTATGTTAGAAGGTATGACGCCTCGGTTCCCGTAATAATAATTACGATTTTAAATAACATCTTTGACACGTGTCAGAGCACGTCCGGATAACAGATCGCCCAAGACTTAGGGCCCAGGTCGACCTGGGGGGCTTATGACGGGGGTCGGCTCTGTCTTGGCCACGTGTCATGAATATATAGGTTAAGCTCATATAGGATATGAAGGGCATCCCGAGCAGAGGTCGGGAGTCTGACCAACATCCACAATAAAACATGAGATCAAGCTGCCTCACTCCTCCAGACCACCGCAGGACTGCTCTTCCTATAGAGTATGCGTAGAGCTCGACCATATGACTCGGCCAATAGGTCCGAGTGACCCGAGTGATCACTCAGTTAGACACACGTTTTCATAAAGTAAAGATAAGCGTGGGGAATGAATCTAGCCTCATTAAGGCTCTGATTCAACATTAAAGATAAATGAGTTATTATCTCCTAATAATTAGGGATTCGTATCAATCCCATTTAATACCAGTACACCCGAATCCTTGAAGGATACAGCAGAATTAGGGTTGAGACTCCCTATATAAACCCCTGCAAGAACTACGGCCGGCTTGATTCCATTTGGATACGTAGGCAGCTTGAGAACTACTCGAGTTCAGTCACAATATCATACAAACTATCCCCTTTTTGGTGTTTACTGGTGATCGGAGAACTATCACTAGATCCATTAACCCGAAAATATCAACTGGTGAGATCCGACATCATCATTGGCGCTAGAAGGAGGGTATCTCTACTGGTAGTTTCAACAGAATTATCACCGGTCATCATGCCACCAAAAAATGCGGGGAAAAAGACAGGCGATGCAACCACCCAGGGTGGTGGACCAACCCTGGCCGAAAAGGAAGCGGGGGGACAAAACGGTGGAGGAGAAAAATAGACAACGGGGGCACAACCGATTTAGTTGGAGCCTCTCCCGGATCCAGCACAACAAGCTTTGGTGGAGGCCCTATCAAACCTAAATACAATAGCTTTCAAAGCAATTGTAGGAAACGCGTTCAAAGCACGAGGGGACGAGACCACAGATGAAGCTCTCAAGGAAAACGCCCTAAGGGAGGATCACAATCGGACTCTTGACCCCTCGAGGGGGGATCATGCCGACACTTTATCTTCCAATTCAAATCTGGGAAGAAGAGAGGTCAAAGACAAGGCTAGAGACGTAGCCCGAGCCGAGCTGGACGCTATTTTGGGTAAGACCCCCTTTTCGTTTGAATCCCCTTTTACCGAGCAGGTAGAAAGTTATCCCCGGCCTCCTGGGTTTAAGATGCCCAATATAGACCCCTATGATGGGACGAAAGACCCAAATGATCATATGCATCAATACTTGACGCATATGACCTTATACAATGCAGCCGATCAGATGAAGTGCAAAGCATTCCCGGCTCTACTCACTGGTCAGGCTCGGGAGTGGTTCAGGAAACTACCCCCCAAGTCCATAATTGACTTTTCTACCTTGGCAAGAAAATTCATGCACGCGTTCATCACGGCACGACCGTTCCAGAGGAACGCCACACACTTGCTTACTCTGAAGCAAAAGACAGATGAGAGCGTGCTGCAGTACTTGAAAAGATTCAATGAGATGTCAAGACAGGTACAGGGAGCTGACGAACACTTGATAGTCACGTCCTTCATAGCCATATTGCGTGAGGGTCAGCTGTATGCTAAGTTGAACAGTAAACCCCCAGTCACTATAGAAGATTGTGTGGAGACGGTCTTCAAATATTTCCAAGGTGAAGAAGCTAATAGGCTGAAAAGATAACAAGAAAGAACGACCCCAAAAGGGGAAGGTCCGAGCAACAACCCGATAAGACTCAGAAACAAGTCTGAGAAAGGATGACCACCCCAATCACCGATAGGCTCGGTAAGAAGGGTGCTCTCCAGGACAGAGATTGGGTACCACTGAACAGATCGCGCGAGCAGGTGCTCGTCCTCATGGAAAGAAAGGGAATAGCACGAACACCACCACCACTGAAGGGCCCAATCGAGAAAATGGATCAAACGAAATTCTGCAAGTACCACAAAGATTTAGGACACAACTCTGAGGAATGTCGGGAATTGATAAGAGACATTGATGCTGCGGCCTTGGAAGGAAAAATAGATGAGGAGATAGATCGCTCGTGGAATCCTAATCCAAGGGGTAGAAGAGAGTACAAGAGGCAGAACTATTATCAAGGAAATGATGGCCAAGCGGACCCAAAATGGAGGAGGGACCCTTCTCCTGATCCGGATGGCCAACTAGATAACAAGCCCATCAACACGATTAACACAATCGCAGGTGGTCCAGCAGGCTCAAGACCCCCAGGGCAAAGCAGCAATAGCGCAACCCCACAGCTTGATACATGCAAAAGGCAAAGATTATCTGGGGAGCTTGATACATGCAAAAGGCAAAGATTATCTGGGGACTCTCTTCCTCTGGTCCCCAACAACGAGGGACTTGTCATCAAGCTGGTAATCAACAAACATGTGGTAAAGCAGGTATGTGTGGATACACGGAGTGTGGTAAATGTTTTGTACTTGTCGGTTTGTCAAGCCATGAAGATTCGAGACTCCGAGCAGACCCCTGTCTCAGCCCCGCTGTTTGGGTTCGCAGGACCCCCGGTCAACCCGGTGGGCATGATCAAATTGCCTATGACTTTTGGGAAAGGACCAAAGAGCAGGACTCTTATGGTCGACTATGTAGTGGTTCGATCGGCCTCAGCATGCAATGTCATACTGGGAAGACCCGCCCTTATAGACCTCCGAGCGGTTATCTCTCCCGCTCATGTCAACATAAATTAAAGGAGATATGGATGCGGCAAGGAGTTGTTATACCGCAACCATTAACCAGAAAATGAGGGTACAATAAGTCCTTATTGAAGAATTGATCCCGGAGGAAGAAGAGAGATGGATGATAGTGTCCTAAACCCAATCGGGTTGGACTGGATCCGACCGGGTCGGATCATTTCTACTATTTCTTTATGTTTGTACATATATTAAATGGCTTTTCTGTTATCATATATATGTTCTTTTAAAGAACCAATTATGAATTGTTATATGATAACGTCCTTAGTATTAAACTGTGATAGAGGAACCATGATAGGCGATTATGGTTGATGAGATCTCTAATCACTTTAATAAGTTTGATACTTAAATGTCTCTAGGCTGATGTACTATTAAACAGGGCATTGATAGTATAAACAGACTAGCACGTATTGGATGTCTTCTGTCTTTAAGGGCAGGGATAGATCTCTTCTATCGAAGTGTAGAGACACTTGGACTGTACGTGGACGTGTATTAGAGAATGCGTACGTTAGACTGACCCACTTACATTAAGTGTCGCACTATGTGGCAGTTGTGTAATTATCCTTTGGACAGGAGTCTTCATGCCATCACGGTGTGGATTGTCATGCTTAGACACTATTGAGGTTTCCCCTAGCCACGGGGCGATCATGCGGTAGTGATTGGGTGTGATACTGAAGCATGCGGAGTATACATGTTTGGTCGTCCGGGAATCGCGTATCCTATGATTGGGATCGAATATCCGAAATGGCCTTCTTATAAGGAATGTCTTACTCTCGTGAATCTTTGCAAAGTGGGATTAAACGAGTTACTTCGAGAGAGCATGATATCCAGATTATAAGATACGATCGTTAATGTATTGACACTCGAGATACGATCGTATGGATATTATTACAGCGATAGGATTGTAAGTTACACGGTAACTGTTTCACATGAAAGGCAGTAGTCATTGCATTGACTCTTCCGATGATTGGGGGTCACGGTGTGTTGCTAGACGCTATCACGTGATCATTAGGCATGAAGGGAAATTTCGTAATTTGCACTTCGTGTCTACGGCCAATATATTCGGAAGCCTATCGGGCCACACACATAAGAACATCTAGCCGGATTAAAATGTGGTTGTAGATGATAACCAAATAAGGAAAGTTTTATCTCACGACTATAAAGGTTATAGTGGTAAATTAATATGGTGGTATTTATTTATAATTAATAAATTAAATACAAGATATTAATAATATTATAATAATTAAAGAATATTCCGGATGCCAAAATATTGGTTTAAGGTGGCGCAATTTGTATGTATAAGATACACTTAGATTGTGCAATTTAATTAACAGTATTACCTTATATTAATATTAGATATTAATATATATGTATAAATATATATGTGGCGTGGATCATATATGTGATATGTATCCACTCACGTGTCTAGGAAATTGATATATTTTAGTAGTACATATTTTATATATATATAGATTTATATGGGTGATATATATATATATATGTGATATATACATATGTGTAAATTGATTTATAGTAATAAAATAAAGATAGTCAATATTAGATTTTGACAATATTTTGGGAATATTCAATATAAGATATTGACAATATCCTAGATTTATTTGGTATAAGATATTATAATAAATGAGATAAATCAATCAATTATATTTTCTTTATTTTATTGAAAAAATGTTTTCTTCTCCTCCACACCATATGGGGCGCCCCAACCACTATAAGTAGGAGGTGGGTGTCAAGCTCTTTTGCACATCACAATTGCAAGAACTCATAGTTCTTGTGTAAAATAGAGAGCATATTTTGGAGAGTTGGAGAGAGGGGAAAAGGGCCGGTCTAGCAACCGGAGTTTTCCAATAGCAATCCATGATGGGATTCCGGCGGGCTGTTCGTGTGGACTAGCGTTAGAGGCCGAACACTTGGGCGGCTCTATGCAGAACTACTCTCCTTAGACGGTCAAAGCGTCGATCTTTTAGATCAACCAAGGTAACCACCGTCTTTATCTTAATTGTTTATTGCTTAAACGAAGTCGATCATGGTTAAAAAGAAATAAAATTTTAAATTCCGCTGCGTTCCCGCGTAGATTTCCTAACAGATAGAGGATGAAGTAAAACAGGAAAGGTTATGGGATGACCATGATGATTTAACGGTCAGAGTCGGCTCATGGATTACTGAGCCTCACAGACAGAGTCTAGTTAATTTATTAAAGAAGTTTAAAGATGTTTTTGCATGGAGTACGGCAGACATGCCCGATTTGTCTCCTGACCTGGCACTACACCGCCTGAACGTTGATCCAAGCAAAAAAACCCGTTCGGCAAAAGAAGCGTAACTTTGCCCAAGAAAGGATGGAGGCTGTTCAAAAAGAAGTTACCAAGCTATTGCAAGCAAACATAGTCAAGGAAGTGGTATACCCCGATTGGCTAGCCAATCCTGTCCTAGTCAAGAAGCCAGATGGTTCGTGGAGCATGTGTGTGGATTTCACCGATCTTAACAAGGCATGCCCAAAAGACTGCTATCCGCTTCCAAAGATTGACACGCTAGTAGACTCTACGGTCGGCTTCGAAGTCTTTGCGTTTTTAGACGCATACAAGGGATACCATCAGATTTCCATGGCTCCGGAGGATATGGAAAAGACGGCGTTCATCACTGAAAGGGGAACTTATTTCTATATCACCATGCCCTTCGGACTCAAAAATGCTGGGGCTACGTATCAGAGAGCAATCAACATGATATTTGACAAACAGATCGGGCGATGTATGGAAGTATACGTGGATGACATATTGGTCAAGAGCAGGTCTCTTGATCCGTATATTGAAGTTGTCCGAGAAATCTTTAAAGTACTCAGAGAAACACAAATGAGGCTCAACCCCAAAAAATGTACATTTGGGGTCAGATCCGGGAAGTTTTTGGGATACATGATACCCAAAGAAGGTATAAAAGCAAACCCAGACAAGGTTGAGGCCATACAGAGCATGGCCCCGCCCAAAAACCTCAACGACGTACAAAGACTAACGGGGCGTATGGCAGCCCGAGCTCGATTTCTCTCGCGGTCGGCACAACGTGCCCTACCATTTTTTAAAATATTATGGCAAGCGAATCCCTTCGACTGGAATGAAGAATGTCAGAAGGCCTTTGAAGAATTGAAGATTTACCTAACCACCTTGCCCATCCTCACTGCTCCAAAGCCAAGAGAAACTTTGTATTTGTACTTGTCCGTTTGCCATGAGGCACTGAGCGCCGTCTTGATAAGTGATCAGGATCATAACCAAAGACCAATTTTTTATGTTAACAAAGCCCTGCGTGGGCCAGAGGTTAGGTACACTAATGTAAAGAAATTGGCACTAGTTCTGATCCACGCTTCAAGAAAATTGAAGCCTTACTTCCAGGCACACCATATATTGGTCATGACAGATCAGCCTCTTAGACATATTTTAGACCGGCCGGAGACATCAGGAAGATTAACCAAGTGGGTAATCGAGCTAGCCTCTTATGACTTAGAATTCCGACCAAGAATCTCAATCAAAGCTCAAGCCCTGGCTGATTTCATCGCTGAAGGAATAGCAATTACTCTAGAGCAGTAGCATCCTCAAGAGCGGTAAGAACAATGGACACTATATGTGGACGGCGCGTCTAATAAAGAGGGAGCAGGGACAGGTCTTCTGCTTATAGCCCAAAGGGAGAGGAATTCCCTTATGCGTTGCGTTTCAAGTTTAAAGCCACTAACAATGAGGCTGAGCATGAAGCGCTGATTACAGTGCTCAGACTAGCCGCAAAGCTAGGAGTGAGAAATTTACAAATGTTCAGTGACTCACAGTTGGTCGTAAATCATGTTAAAGGGGAATATGAGGCGAATGAAGAGACTATGAAAAATTATCTCTCCATAGACCGAGCATTGATTTCAGAGTTTGAGGAAGTCCAGCTGGGGCAGATCCCTAGATCAAAGAACGTGTGAGCCGATGCGCTCTCCAAGCTAGCCTCGGATTGCGTTTCTGACAAAAAAGTATTGATCGAGCAAATCACCGAGCGAAGTTATGAACAGAAAGAAATAAAGCCGATCACTCAACAGGCCACTTGGATGGATCCTATAGCGGCCTTCCTGAAGAATGGTCTAGTCCTTACCGATAGAACGCACGCTCGGAAAATAAGACTTCAGGCAAGCAGGTATTCATTGTTTAATGAAACACTTCACCGAAAATCTTTCATATCACCTTGGTTGTGTTGTGCTACAAAAGAAGAAGGCAATTACCTCCTTTGAGAAATCCACTTGGGAATTTGTGAAAGTCATATGGGGTCCAGAGCGCTGGCTCGGAAGTGTAGATTATTTGGGTACTATTGGCCGAACATGCAAGAAGATGCTCTGGAATTGGTAATGACCTATAGAACATGCCAAGTGCATGACAACCTTACTCATCGGCATTCTCAACCACTGATCCCCATAGTATCTCCTCAGCCTTTCGACCAGTGGGGTGTTGATCTGGTCGGGCCATTACCTAGATCGCTGGGTAATTTAAGATTTCTGGTGGTGGCCATTGACTACTTCACCAAATGGGCTGAGGCTGAGCCCTTAGCCACAATCACAGGCAAGGCCATCCAAAAGTTTCTATGGAAGACTATAGTGTGCCGGTATAGGATCCCGAAAAACATCATCTCTGATAATGGCACACAGTTTGTAGATAGAGCGGTCCGTGAATGGTGCTCTGAGCTCAGGATTACGTAAAATTTTACTTCGGTTGGCTACCCTCAGGCCAATGGCCAAGTAGAGCAGGCCAACAGACAGATTAAAACTGGCATAAAAAGAGGCTGGAAGAAGAGGGCGAGAGCTGGGTAGAACAATTGCCCAATGTGCTATGGGCATACAGGACCACGCCAAACTCAGCCATAGGGGAGACCCCATTTTCGTTAGCTTACGGATGCGAAGCGGTCATCCCCAAAGAGATTGGATTGTCTTCCCCCCCGAGCAGAACTTATAACCAGATTGACTAGGAAGCAGAACTAAGGCATCTCAAAGACGATCTGGAGGAAAATCGTGACATAGCGTTCATCTGAATGGCAAAGTATAAGCACCAGATAGCATAATACTATAATGCCAGAGTCAGAGACTCGTACTTTAAATGCGGAGACCTGGCCCTCCGGAAAAACTAGGTCAGCAGGCAGGATCCTCAAGGCAAATTGAAACCTAACTGGGAAGGCCCATATAAAGTCATTAAGGTGCATGGTAAAGGTGCATATCAACTAGCTGACGGTCATGGAAAGACCAGTCCACGAAGTTAGAACGCGGTCAACCTAAGGAGATTCTATACCTAAAATAGGTTCTAGGCTGTTTACCGTCTTTTATTATTTATGTTATGAAATTTGTGTAATATGTTGCCTTCGCAACAGTTTGGTTCCTCAATAAAACTTGCATTTTTTCTATATATACATTGCGTGCATTGGTGTACAAATATTTGTGATAACTGAAGGGCAGACCGTATTACTATAAGCTCAGAGACTGAGCATATTATATAAACTATAGAACAGATTAAGCTCATAGACTGAGCGCAAAATTAATTCAACTGCAAAGCAGATTAAGCTTAAAGATTGAGCATATTATTTAAATTGCAGAGCAGATTAAGCTCAGAGATTGAGCACATTATTTAAACTGCAGAGCATATTAAGCTTAGAGACTGAGCGCAAAATTATTTAAACTGCAGTGCAGATTAAGCTTAGAGACAAAGAGCAAAAATATTTAAACTGCAGAGCAGATTAAGCTTAGAGACTGAGCGCAAAATTATTTAAACTGTAGAGCAGATAAAGAGACTGAGCACATGTTATTTAAACGGCAGAACAGATTACGCACACAAATATATCGCTCGGACTACAGTAATAGACTCAATGAGTTTGACAAAGCCAACTCTTTAAGCCTACAGGGCATACCGTTTGACGTCGACAGAATCCCCATCTCAATTACGAATTTCCAACAGTTAGACATGTCCTAATTGGGGGAAATGAGGGATAACAGATGAGGATAACAGAAGACGAAAATAAAGGCAAAGATGAACGATCTTTCCTTACAAATTTCAAATTACTTCAAGAATTAATAACTACCTCAGAACTTGTACCAAAAGTTTTAAAGAGTATAGAAGACTACAAACAACCGCCGAGCAGGTCGTAGTCAAAACAACATAAAAGAAAGGCCAAGGCAGCCTAAGAATCATTGGGCTAAGCATCCTTCGCTGAAGACCCGGAAGACGATCGGGGTGCTGGAATAGTGTCATATTTGCGAGCAATATCGACCTCAGACTTGAGCTCTTGGAGACACTCGTTATAGACGGTGCCCATGCCAGGCTTGTACATCCTCACATTTTTTAGCTTGGCCGGGTCAAGGCCTTCAAACTGGGCTCTGGCATCATCAATCCTCATCGAATACCCATAATTAATCAGGGGGATGAGCAAAACGGAGAGGACCCCATCAAAGTGGGCAGTATTATAGTACTCTCGGATGCCCTTAGCAATGAGCGCAGGGATAGATCCCTCCAGAGCATCCCGTGCAGATTGCGCCTCGGCTAGACTTCTCGCCGCTTCAGTCTTCTCAGCATCTCTTTGAGCCTGCAGAGCTTGCAGCTCCTCAGCGTGCTTAGTCTGCAAAGCATGCACCTCACGCACATGCTATTTTTTGAGGTCACTCACCTCTTTCTTTTGAGACTCGTACAGGTCCTTGTATTTCTTCTTGCTGGCCTTCAGTTCGGCCACAACTTTCTCATGCTCGTCAGCGACGGCTTTAGATTTGTCCAAACGGCCGAACACCTCCTGCCCAATATGGGCACCCTGAAAGAACAAAATCGAAAAGTTTTGAGTTATTGGTATAAGGAACGGCAGCAAAATTTTGGTTAAGGTGTAGTAACCCTTGCCATCTCAGCTAGGTCCACAGTGGACATAGCGTGGAGTGCCTCTTGTATATTGGAAGCCTCGTTCGATCCGCTTCCGATCGCCAGCAGGCTGGAATGCCCCTCCTACGGGGAGGCTCCTCTGTGACCAGAGGAACCGTAGATGCTGGCCGGCCCTGTGGAACAAGGTTGGAAACCCCTACTTGACCAGGAGGAAGATCAGAAATTCCTACGTCCTCATCCTCCTGACCTCGGGGATGGACCAGGGCATCATCAGAATGCTCTGTCAGAGATCTTGCGGCCTTGGGATTCAACACTAAGCTAGATGCTCGGGTCAGCAGAGGGTCGTGGTCAGAGTGAGCCTCAGAAGTTGCAGGAGCTTCCTCTTTGAGCTGAACATCCTCAGTCCCAGCTCCAGCCCCGGATAACAAGAAATCTAAGTCAGCCACTGCATTAAGAAATGAGTCAGACATACGGTAATAGTAGCGAAAGCAAGCAAACACTTAAAGAATATTCCTACAAGTTTTCTCCTCACCCTCTGAAAGTGGCGCGTAAGGCTCAGGCCCAGCATCCTAAAGACAAGCCCGACTAATGAGCTCAGAAGTATAATTCACACAGTTCACAGAGATGTTCAATTCTCTAATAACATGAATCCAGTCCGCCAGGTCGGCAACATCGGGGGCTTTATCTTTATCCAGAGTAGCAGAATTCCATCGTCCCAACCTGGCCGCCCCTCATGACGAATAAAAAAGAACCTCTCATTCCACCTTTTGAAGGAGGTCTTACCTTTATGTTGAATCAGTATATCTGTCAAAGGACCGGGTCGGTGGAGAAAATAGTACCATCCCGGGGACGAGGGGACTTTGGAACGCCGGTAGAACATCCTGAAGAGATCTACAAAAAACATGGTCCTCACCAACTGACACCAAATCGCGAAACCCATTATGGCCCTGACTCCATTCGGAGCAATCTGGGCAATCCCCATGTTGTAGTAACGGAGGGTGGCTACGACGGCCGGGCAGAGGGGAAGCCGCATACCGCAATAAAATTGCTCCTTGTATACTATACCGCACAATAGCCAAGGGGAGTCTCTGAAGCATACCGGCCGACAACCCGCACATCAGTTCTTGAAGAGAGTTTGAGAATGTGTTAACACAAGAGTAAACTTCAACTTAGTTTGTTCATTGATATGAGAGGTGTATAAATAGATACAATTGAGAGAGAGACTAGCTAGCTAGCTTGGGCGGCCACTTGAGTATGTAGATGTGGGCGGCAAGCATGCAAAAAGTAAAAGTAAAAGCTATGTCTATGACATAAAGTAAACTAGAGTTTGACATATTAATTGTTTATATGTATCACAATTAATATGTCTTTTACAAATAAATAAAGTGTACTAATAATATAATACACGAAATAGAGACTGTTGAACATGTTACTCAGCAGAGGCATAAGAGCACCCTGCTGAGGCTGCACCCTGCTGGAGTAATATTTCCACACCCCCCCTCAAACTGGGCTGTATATATTAATGCAGCCAAGTTTGCTACTTAGTCTGCTGAACATAAGAGGTGGAATAGCCTTGGTAAGGATATCAGCATTCTGATCTGCTGATGGAACATACTGGAGTTGAATAATCTTGGCATCAATCTTCTCCTTCAAAAAATGTCTGTCAATGTCCACATGTTTTGTTTTGTCATGATGGATCGGATCCTCCGCCATGCATAGTGCTGAGTTATTATCACAGCAGAGTGTGATAGGTTGCTGAAGAGGCTGCTGAAGTTCAGTAAGTACTCTTTTGAGCCAAAGAGCTTCACAAATGCCTAAGACAAGTGCCCTGAGTTCAGCTTCAGCACTGCTTCTAGACACCGTAGGTTGTTTCTTGCTCCTCCAAGTAACAAGATTGCCCCATACATATGAACAGTAGCCTGTGGTCGACCTTCTATCTATGTGGCATCCAGTCCAATCAGCATCAGTGTAGACCTTGATGGATCTATCGGCAGACTTGGTGAAGTGTAACCCTTGGCGAGTGGACTTTAAATACCTCAGTATCCTATTCACTGCATCCCAATGTTGCTCAGTAGGGCAATGCATGAACTGACTAACCAGACTGACACCATATGCAATATCGGGTCTTGTATGGGAGAGGTAGATGAGTTTTCCTACAAGCCTTTGATATTGTTCTTTCTGACAGCAGTGTCACCATGTAGCAGGGTATGACTGGGGTCTCAGGGGATATAGCAGTTTGCACCCCAGCATGCCAGTTTCCTTCAGCAGATCCAGTACATATTTCCTTTGGGAGACAGAAATGCCTTTCGTTGTTTCTTGCTACTTCCATGCCAAGAAAATATTTGAGAAAACCCAAGTCCTTCACCAGAAACACCTTTGCCAGCAGAGTCTTCAAATGTTGGATCTCAGTAGAGTCATCTCCAGTGAGGATGATATCATCCACATAGACAATAATAATAGACCTCTTCCGGTTGGTTGTCTTGATGAACATAGTGTGATCAGAATTGCATTGGTGATATCCAGTAGCTTTGACCACAGTTGTTAATTTTCCAAACCATGCCCTTGGTGATTGCTTGAGGCCATATAGAGATTTCCTCGGTTTGCACACCTTGCCTTGAGTATGAGGATTGATAAAACCAGGAGGTACATTCATATAAACTTCCTCGGTGAGGTCCCCATTTAGAAAAGCATTTTGATGTCCAATTGGTGAAGAGGCCAGTCAAGTTGGACAGCTAAAGAGATCAGAACCCTGACAGTGTTGAGTTTTGCCACTGGTGCAAAAGTTTCCTTATAGTCAATGCCATAAGTTTGAGTGAATCCCCTGGCTACCAATCGGCTTTGTACTTGTCAATAGTGCCATCAGCATTGTATTTTATAGTGAATAACCATCTGCAATTGACTGTCTTCTTGCCATGTGGGAGAGGTGTCAAATCCCAAGTATGATTATCCAGAAGTCCTGTCATCTCTGTTTTAACAACAGCCTTCCATTTATCATTTTGAAGGGCCTCCTGAATATTTTTAGGAATAGAGTGAGAGTCCAGGTCCTGTGAAAACATGGCAAAGGCAGGAGATAACTTATCATAAGATAAATAAGAATGAATAGAATGATCAGTGCATGATCTCTTTCCCTTCCTAAGAGCAATAGGCCTATCATCAATGTCAGCAGGCTGCTGAGGATCTGTAGATTCTGAGTGTCAGTAGGCTCAGGATCAGCAGGCTCTGGGTCAGTAGACTCTTGTTCAGGAGGTTCTGAGGAGTATTAGGCTGTAGAGAGTCAGTAGGGTCCTGAAGTTCAGTCTGCTGAGGATCGGTAGGTTCCTGAGGGTTAAGAGTTTCTTGAGGGAAGGGGTTTAGGTCAATTTCAATCAGGTTTCCATCGGTGAATGGCTCAGTAGGTTTGCTGTAATAAGGGGTCCTTTCAAAGAATTTTACATCCATAGAATTGTAAAATTTCTTTTCAATAGGGGAATAACACTTGTAACCCTTTTTGTCCTTTGCATAACCTAGGAAAATGCACTTGTGAGCTTTAGGATCAAATTTACTTCTGTGTTGAGCATGGATATACACAAACACAGTACAACCAAAGATCTTTGGAGGCAACTGGGAAACAAGATGATGGCAGGAGTGTGTGGTCAGTAGGGTTTGGAGTGGAGTTTTGAAACCTAACACTCTGCTGGGAAGTCTGTTGATTAAATAAGTTGCAGTCAGTATAGCTTCACCCCACATATATTTAGGAACATGTGTGGTGAACATGATCGATCTGGCCATTTCCAGCAGGTGCCTGTTCTTTCTCTCAGCAACCCCATTCTGCTGAGGTGTTTCCACACAACTACTGATATGAACAATTCCTCTATCTGTCAAGAAGGTACTGAGATTAGACTCATAGTATTCTAGAGCATTATCAGTCTTTAAGATCTTGACCTTAGTATCAAATTGAGTGGAGACCATATGATAAAATTCTTGAAAGATAGGGCCAACTTCAGATTTGTCTTTCATTAAAAAAACCAAGTGTTCTGGTATGATCATCAATAAAGGTGACAAACCACCTTTTCCCTGTTATACTTTTCACCCTAGAGGGTCCCCACACATCACTGTGTATTAAGGTGAAGGGTGAGGAATGCAAATGAGGTAACTTAGCATACACAGATTTTGTAAGTTTAGCAAATTGACAAATATCACATTGAAGGTCATTCAGATTACATCCTTTAAACAATTCAGGAGTTAAAGATTTTAAGTAACCAAAACTTGGATGTCCTAATCTATAATGCCATAACATGATATTGTCTAAAGTCTAGGAGCAGGCTGCTGAGGCAGATTCAGTCTTGATTCTTCTGTCTTCAGCAGGGTTGACCAGAAACAATCCAGCGCAAGGTTTAGCCTTCCCAATCACTTCCTGTGAAGTAGGATCCTGGAACGTGCACTGATTCTCCTTAAAAACAACAGTCCAATTCAAATCTTTAGTGAGTCTCCTGACAGATATAAGATTGCGGTCTAAGTTTGGAACAAATAGGACATCCTGTAGGCATATCTTATTAGTGAGTTTAACATTTCCAACACCTTTTGCACGAGAGATAGATCCATCAGCAGTTTTAATGTTATGAATTTGGTGACAAGGCATATAGTTGGTTATAAGGTTTTTATTACCAGTCATATGGGAGGATGCCCCAGAATCAACAATCCATGTTTCATTGCTAAGGGAAGAGTAGAATTTACCTGTATGAGTATGAGTAGCAACATCAGTAGAGTGACTACCTTCCTTTTGTTGATTCAGAAGGCTTTGAATGCAGCAATCTGAGCATTCATCTGGTTGTCATTCTCCTCCTCACTGATGTGTCTGCCTTGACTTTCCCTGATAGGTTTTGAGGTTTTTGAGGAGTTAGGCTTGCCATGGAGCTTCCAGCAGTTGTCCTTGGTGTGATTTGTGCGTTTGCAGTGATCACAGAACAGTTTTCCAGTTTTCTCAGTAGGCTTCTTGTATGCCTCAGCAGCCTTCCTGACAGTCAGCAGGGCAGCACCTTGAGTAGGGTTGTCAGTAGGGGATTTGAAGCATGACTTTTCTTCTACTTTCTTCATGTTTGACCTCGGCAAACATGGATTTGAGATTTGGAAGAGGTTTGGTGGCAAGAATTCTTCCTCTAACATCATCAAGAGTAGGATTCAGTCCAGTGAGGAACCTGAATACTCTCTTCTTTTCTATGATGTCTTTATAAAGAGCAACATCCTTGACATCATTCCATGAGTGAGTTTCTAACATATCTAAGTGTTGCCAAGCCTTAGATAGTTGATTGAAATATTGAGTTACAGACATATCCCCTTGCCTGCAAGTTTGAATCTGAGCTTAGTTCATATACCTCGGATGTATTATCCTTCTTGGAGTAAAGATCTCCGGCATTATCCCAGATTTCTTTGGCAGTATCATACATCATAAAGTTTTCACTTATCTCTTTTGTCATTGACCTCGTGAGGATGGTCATGAGTTGATTATTTGTTGTGTCCCATGCTTCAAAACCGGGGTCGGTTTCAGCAGGTGCAGGTTTTGTTCCAGACAAGTATCCCATCTTACTTTGTCCAGAAATGTACATTTTCATAGACCTTGACCATAACAGATAGTTGTTACCATCAAGTCTATGGTTTGTATAAGAAGAGGAGTTGTCAGTACTCCCAGTCAGCTGAGGCTGCTGAGAGTCTCATGAGGTTGAAGTAATGTCGGATGTGGAAGACATTCTTGAAATATGAGTTTTGCAGCGGAAAAAGTTAGAACACAAATGGCTCCGATACCATGAAGAGAGTTTGAGAATGTGTTAACACAAGAGTAAACTTCAACTTAGTTTGTTCATTGATATGAGAGGTGTATAAATAGATACAATTGAGAGAGAGACTAGCTAGCTAGCTTGGGCGGCCACTTGAGTATGTAGATGTGGGCGGCAAGCATGCAAAAAGTAAAAGTAAAAGCTATGGCTATGACATAAAGTAAACTAGAGTTTGACATATTAATTGTTTATATGTATCACAATTAATATGTCTTTTACAAATAAATAAAGTGTACTAATAATATAATACACGAAATAGAGACTGTTGAACATGTTACTCAGCAGAGGCATAAGAGCACCCTGCTGAGACCCTGCTGAGGCTGCACCCTGCTGGAGTAATATTTCCACAGTTCTAGATGGCGGACTGATCGGAATTTGGGGGTAAACCTTTTGGTGTCTATATTGTATTGGGTACAAAGGTAATCTATGGTATCTGGGAAATGATAGATTCAATTCCGAAACTACCCATAATGGATTTAGTGGCTGTAACGGCTTTAAGATGCCTAATAAAGGTAGAATCCCTAGCTACTGAAAGCACAGAATGCCTAGGAACAAGCCCAGCTGAAGAAAAAGGAGAAATAACAGCTGGAGGAGATGAAGAACCGGGGACAGGATGGAAAATCGGCTCCACTGATCCAGAATCAGATGACTGTGGGCTTAATTCCTTGTCTACGGAATCGTCAGATGGAGTAGAGAATCTCACCCTCATATATACTGGAACTAAAATAAAGTAATATGAAATACCAAAAGAAGGAAAAACACGAACTTACTTGCATATATGGAAAGCAGTTTAGAGATGTAGGTTTGCACTCCAAACATGGGTTTAAAACAACAATAATAGAGAAGGGACGTTTGAAGAGATGGGTTATAACCCCATACGACGCCTCGAGTAATGACCTACTTTATGTTAGAAGGTATGACGCCTCGGTTCCCGTAATAATAATTACGATTTTAAATAACGTCTTTGACACGTGTCAGAGCACGTCCGGGTAACAGATCGCCCAAGACTTAGGGTCCAGGTCGACCTGGGGGGCTTATGACGGGGGTCGGCTCTGCCTTGGCCACGTGTCATGAATATATAGGTTAAGATCATATAGGATGTGAAGGGCATCCCGACCAGCATCCACAATAAAACATGAGAGCAAGCTGCCTCACTCCTCCAGACTACCGAAGGACGGCTCGGCCTATAGAGTATGCGTAGAGCTCAACTATATTGACACGGCCAATAGGCCCGAGCGATCACTCAGTTAGACACACGTTTTCATAAAGTAAAGATAAGCGTGGGGAATGAATCTAGCCTCATTAAGGCTCTGATTCAACATTAAAGATGAAGGAGATATTATCTCCTAATAATTAGGGATTCGTATCAATCCCATTTAATACCATTACAACCGAATCCTTGAAGGATACGGCAGAATTAGGGTTGAGACTCCCTATATAATCCCCTGCAAGAACTACGGCCGGCTTGATTCCATTTGAATACATTTGGATACGTAGGCAGCTTGAGAACTACTCGAGTTCAGTCACAAAATCATACAAACTATCCCCTTTTGGTGTTTACCGGTGATCGGAGAACTATCATTAAATCCATTAACCCGAAAATATCAACTTGTGAGATCCGACATCATTAGTGGGAAAAAATGCCTAAAAAATAAACTTTTGAAAAAAAAACAGTGGTTGCTACCTATAAGCTAAGTTCTTTACAATATAGGGTATTGTGTGATTTATTTTTTGTGTGAAATAGCAAAATAATTTTTTTATATCTTACAAGATCATTCCTTAATCTATGCTTTGTATATTTAAATCATAACTTAATGTCAAACTTCTCAAACCTTATGTCTTACACCAAAGATTAGTACTTGGAAAATGAACACTAAAAATCTAACTTGACACTTAGGAAATCAATTAAGTTTATAAAATGAGAACTTAATTAGTTCACTGCACAGAAATGCTAAAATATTCCAACTACTCATACAAAGACTTCATCAGACAATAAAGGTTAGGGAAATAAAATATTCCCCCAATGGTATTTTCATGTTTTTTTAACAGGAAAACTATATCATTCCAATACAACGGGAGTAAAAGTGATGTTCAACTACGGACACCAATAGTATTTTTACGTTTTTTTAACAGTTTAAGTACATCATTTGAATACAAAATATGTTTTCTCGAATCTGTGTGAGAGCATTGGCCCTCTTTTGGCATTTGGTTTGCCCCTACTAAATGAGATGCAATATATATATATATATATATATATATATATATATATATATATATATATATATATATATATATTATTTATTTATTTTTTTTCTACTTTCGTCCACAAATATTGTTGAATCATGAATCTAGCCAATTTGCCTAAAGATCAAACGATTCTAATGATACATATCCATTTAATCACAACTGCTGATAGGAAAATAAACAAGAAGAAATGGACAGCAAATTGATAGGATGTATATATTTAGTAATTACTTATAGAAATTACTGGGTCAATATCTGTTACACAATTATAGCCATTAGTCATTTATTGGTGTTAATACTAGGCACAATTTTAGGACATGTTTAGTGGACCATCTTTGTATATATTGATTGGAAAGTGTAATGGAGTAGATACGAGAAAATTATCTATTTTCATGGTATCAGAGCAAAACTAAAGCTTTATACATTTTTTTTTTCCCGTCGCCTCCTTCTTCTTTCTTATTCTTTTCAGGTCAAATCCTTCCCATGGCTGATGATCTGAAACTCCCAGCTGCGATATCCATTACGAATGTGAAATCCCTTCTCCCAATCACTCTAGACCTCGAAACCGGCCAATATCACTCATGGGCCGCCTTATTCAAGGTTCAAGTAAAGATTCATGATGTTCTCCACCACATCCGGTGGAAAAAGCATCATATGAGAAGACGAAGACTGAAAAATCTCCACTCTGGAGTCGTTTAGATGCAGCGGTTCTCCAATGGATATATGCTTGTTGACCTCCATTCTTGTAGAAGACGACACGGCGGCAGCGGCTTGGCAAAGGGTTGCCGACTTGTTTCAGGATAACAAGAATTCTCGGGCAATGTTCCTTAATAAGGAATTCATGAATACCACGCTTGCAGATTTCCCCAACACCACTGCGTATTCTTAAAACCTTGTCCGATCAAATGAAAAATGTGGGAGCACCGGTCACCGAACATGCACTGGTGTTAAAGATGCTTCAAGGTTTGACAAATCAATACACAAACTTTGTTACCGTGATGCAGCAGAAGAAAAATCTCCCTTCGTTTGCGACAGCTCGTTCCAAATTGGCTCTCGAGGAGACGACTTTAATTGAACGTACCAAACAAGTCTCTGTTTCCAGTGCATTGGCGGCCACTGCTGATAGTTCTTCCTCCAATCCACAGGCAATTGGGCAGAATTCTCAACATCGCAGTAAACAGAGGGGGAAATCGTGATAAGCAGGGCCAACGGAACAAGAAAAATGGTTATGGTGATCAAGGCAACGCTCAATCCGGCCGTGGCGGTGACCGGGGTCAGAATCACAGGGGTGATTCTCCTTCTTCGCCGGCTGGACCTCCTGTTCGGCAGCCATGGAATCAGGCTCCTTGGTGGTTTTATCAGCAGCCTTGGGCAATGCCACCATGTCCATACCCGGCGCAACCTTGGGTTCGGTCTGCAGCTCCAAATCAGCCCGGTTTGCTTGGTCCCCGTCACCCACAGCAGGCGTATGCAGCCGACTCCGACTTGACTCCGACTGATCTTGCTTCTGCAATGCATACTATGTCTCTCTCACCACCGGACCCGAATTGGTACATGGACACAGGCGCCACGTCTCACATGACGTCGGCACGAGGTAACCTTCCATCTTATTTTAATTTGGGCATTAATAATGGCATCATGGTCGGAAGTGGCCAGAAAATTCCTATTCGTGGTTATATGGCCATACCTCATTGTCCCCCTTAACCCCCCTTTTTCATTAAATCATGTCCTCCATGCCCCTCAAATTGTTAAAAACTTAGTCTTTGTCCGAAAGTTTACACAGGATAACAATGTGGCTGTGATGTTTGATCCCTTTGGTTTTTCTGTCCTTGATATACAGACGGGGATGCGCCTGATGAGGTGTGATAGCTCGGGGGATCTCTACCCCATTACGACGTCTGGTTCTAGTTCTGCTTTGCATTTTTCTGCGTTAGTCACACCTAGTTTGTGGCATGACCGTTTAGGTCATCCGGGCACTCATATATTTAATTCTCTATGTCGGAATAAATTACTTTCTTGTCCTCCGGTTTCTAAACCTTTTCATTGTACCTCATGTGTGTTGGGCAAACAAGTTAAATTGCCATTTGTTTCGTCTACATCACAAACTTTTTATCCGTTTGATATTATTCACAGTGATTTATGGACGTCTCTTGTCTTAAGTTCTTCCGGTGATCGTTATTATGTACTTTTCTTGGATGATTTTTCGAAATTTTTGTGGACTTTTCCCATTGCTAAAAAATCCCAAGTCTATTTTTACTATGCTTAAAACTCACATTCACACTCAGTTTGAACGTCCTATTAAATCTTTACAATGTGACAATGGGGGTGAATTTGATAATAATCGTTTTCGGGATTTTTGTCAAGCCAATTGTATCTCATTTCGTTTTTCATGTCCTCATACTTCGTCCCAAAATGGAAAATTTGAACGAAAAATCCGGTCCATTAATAATATCATGCGCACTATGTTGTTACATGCTTCCGTTCCACCCTCTTTTTGGCCCCACGCGTTACAAATGGCGACTTACCTTCTAAATATCCTTCCTTCTCCCCTCTTACGTGATGCTTCCCCAATGCAAATTTTATATCACAAGGAACCTTCTTATGCTCACTTACGTGTGTTTGGATGTCTATGCTATCCGTTGTTTCCTTCAACCACCATACATAAACTCCAAGCCCGTTCCACTCCTTGTGTCTTCTTAGGTTACCCATCGAATCACCGTGGGTATAAGTGTTTTGATATTTCCACTAATAAAATTATTACGTGTCGGCATGTCCAGTTTGATGAAACAATTTTTCCGTTCGCAAAGCTTCATCAACCGTCCTACGATACCTATGAATTCTTGGATAATGGACTTAGCCACACTATTATTCCTACACTAAAACAGGCTCTTCAACCATCCACCCACCCAACTACCCAGCATACTACAAGTCCTACTCCCAACCCAACTCCAAGTCTCACTCCCAGCCCAACCATGAGCCCAACTCCCAGCTCTCCTTCTTCTCCTACTCGGCCCACCCTCCATACAACAGCCCAACCACCGACATCTTCTAATGTGACTCAACAGCCCACACGCCCCGTCACCCGTAGCCAACACGGCATTTATCGACCCAATCCAAAATACATTATTGACCAAGCCCATATCCATACCATTTCCAAATCTCCTCTTCCGCGTATTCCATTAGACGCTCTCCGTGATCCTAATTGGAAAATGGCCATGACTGATGAGTTTAATGCCCTTATTAAAAATAAAACATGGGAGTTAGTACCTCGTCCGTCTAATGTGAATGTTATTCGTTCTATGTGGATTTTTACTCATAAAGAAAATTCTGACGGATCTTTTGAGCGCCATAAGGCTCGACTTGTAGGTGGCGGCAAAACTCAACAGACTGGTGTGGATTGCGGAGAAACTTTTAGTCCGGTTGTAAAACCCGCTACCACTCAAACAGTACTCGGTATTGCTTTGTCACAAAATTGGCCGATACATCAGTTAGATGTCAAGAACGCGTTTTTTCATGGGGATCTTAACGAGGTTGTGAACATCCATCAACCCATGGGTTTCCGGGACAAAACACATCTTGATTATGTTTGTCTGTTACGCAAATCTTTATATGGTTTGAAACAGGCACCCCGGGCATGGTATAAACGATTTGCGGATTTTGTTACTCTACTTGGTTTTGTTAATAGCAAGTCGGATACCTCTCTTTTTATCTACCAGCATGGATCTGATACAGCGTATTTACTCTTATATGTTGATGACATAATTCTCACCACATCATCCGCGGCACTTTGTGATCATTTCATGACACGTCTTAGCTCCGAGTTTTCTATGAAAGATTTGGGATCGTTGAATTATTTTTTGGGTATCCGGGTGACTCGTCATAAGAGTGGCATGTTTTTATCCCAACGCAAACATGCGGCTGAAATTATTGAGCGTGCCGGTATGAGCTCCTGCAAACCGGCCCAAACACCGGTTGACACTAAGCCTAAACTCAGTCGTGAACAAGGTGCTCCTTATTCTGATCCTACGCTATATCGTAGTCTTGCAGGTGCTCTCCAGTATCTCACTTTCACTCGTCCCGATATCTCGTATGTGGTCCAACAAGTGTGCTTATTCATGCATGATCCCCGTGTTGAGCACATGAATGAATTAAAACGTATCATACGCTATATACAGGGTACTATTGAGCTTGGATTGCATCTTTATTCCACACAGTCTAAGGACCTTGTGACATATACTGATGCGGACTGGGGTGGTTGTCCCGATACTCGCCGGTCTACGTCGGGTTACTGTGTTTTCTTGGGTGATAACTTGATTTCTTGGTCGTCCAAACGCCAACCTACTCTATCGCATTCCAGTGCTGAGGCTGAATTCCGAGGGGTCGCCAATGTTGTTTCAGAATCGTGTTGGGTTCGCAATTTACTTCTTGAACTACGTTGTCCGGTCCGCAAAGCCACCCTCGTTTATTGTGATAATGTCAGCGCGGTTTATCTCTCAGGGAACCCAGTTCAACATCAACGCACCAAACACATCGAGATGGATATCCACTTTGTTCGTGAAAAAGTGGCTCGAGGCGAGGTCCGGGTCCATCATGTACCATCACGCTATCAAATTGCCGATATTTTCACCAAGGGACTACCTCTTGTTCTATTCGAAGATTTCTGTGACAGTCTCAGCGTCCGCGATCCTCCCGTTTCGACTGCAGGGGTGTGATAGGATATATATATTTAGTAATTACTTATAGAAATTACTGGGTCAATATCTGTTACACAATTATAGCCATTAGTCATTTATTGGTGTTAATACTAGGCACAATTTTAGGACATGTTTAGTGGACCATATTTGTATATAG
The DNA here is from genome assembly GCA_024500145.1 of Gentiana dahurica var. dahurica. NCBI lineage: Eukaryota > Viridiplantae > Streptophyta > Magnoliopsida > Gentianales > Gentianaceae > Gentiana > Gentiana dahurica. The sequence continues at coordinate 63,036,650 of CM044907.1, forward strand.
TGATTGGAAAGTGTAATGGAGTGGATAAGGGAAAATTATCTATTTTCACAAATGTGGCCCCACAAAAAAAACAAAAACAAAATATCAAAAGAAATAAAAAGCAATAGAATAGTGTCAAGATAAAAAGCATTACAAGTTAACAGCTATGCTTGTTGAGAAAGGTGAGGATTAGCTCATTGACTTGATTAGGGAACTGTTCTTGAACAAAATGGCATCCTTCAGGAATGTATACTGTTTCCAACAGGGGTACATACATTTTTAGCTGTCCACTTTTAATGTAAGCCTCCATTGCTGGAAATTTCGGGACGAAATCCTTGTCACCAATAATCAGTAATACAGGAACTTCCACTTTTACTTCAGAATCTGCTATCTCGAATTTTTCATTCATAGTCCTAAAAAAAAAACAGAGACATTATATAGGTTGTACTTGGCACTTTTATAATTATCTGAATGACAATATTATTATAATTCAGGATGGATCATTCAAAGCATTAATTATTATTAATTATTTTTATACTTATACCTGCAGCAGAGGCGGATCTACCTTTACAACAATGGGGTTCACGGACCCTGCTAAAAATAAGAATACTCTACATTTTACCTATAGAAAAATATTTCGGACTCTGCTGAAAAAAAATTCTGAATCCGCACCACTGTATACCTGTATGGTACTGTCAAGGCAGTTTGAAAACCAGAATTGAGATAAAGAGCAGCATAGGCTGAAAGATGATCCTCAGTGAACCAAGAGGGTAGAGGAGTGGATGGATCCACCAAATCCAGGATCTCTTGGTTTTCAGCAGCTATAGGTGCTTCACTCTTTGACAACATTATATACAGTTTGCGCACTACCGTTTTTGGATCGAACCGACCAAAATCTGCTTCTGCTCTTCCCGGTTCCTACGCACACTTTTCATCCACTAATTAATTATATTAATGATCAATTAATGCATTTGCTTTTTGATTTCTTGCGTGTTGTTGAAGTTAAAGGAAAATCGATCTGTTTAAATTTCAGATTTGGAAACTATAGTTTTTTCCTATGTTATTTCAATTACAATGGCAGTTTAAGAATAATACTACCTGCCATCTGGAAATATAGAAACCTTCAGGAAAGCCTTCCTTGATTGCTGGGGGAACTGGAGGAACAAAAGGTACCCCCAATGTCACCACACCTGCTATTTGCTTTGGGTGCATAAGGGCACACAAATACGCAACCCGGGATCCGAAACCTTTTGCTACCAGAAACGCCTGACAATTCAGACCCAACAACAACATACATTGTGCATTTTCATTACGCTCAATTAGCTAGCTAGCAGAAAGGCATATAAAAATTTTGGAGGAACAACATGCAAAAGGGAAATTGATAAGCTAAACTCGGATCCTAGGGCTATGAAAAAGGAAAGGAAAGGAAAGGAGGAAAAACCTTGGAGATGGCAAGAGGATTAAAGAGAGAGTGAAGATCATTAATAAGGTCGGACCAGGTAGTCTTGTCGGGTTCGGGGGGCAAGTCTGATAAACCATAACCTCTGTAATCGAATGCAATGGCTCTGTAACCAGCCTGAGCCAATGCAACCATTTGGTGGCGCCAAGAGTACCATATCTCTGGAAAACCATGGCAAAACACTACTGTTTTATAAGAACCCTGCTTTCCAATCTCAGCAACATGAATCTTCAACCCGTCATTGACTTCAATGTACTTGTGCTCTATCTGATCCATCTGGGCATTTGTCGATTTGAAGTAGTTTGGCTGTGTTTTTTTTTTTTTTTTTTTTTTTATTTTTTTTTATTTTTTGTATATATGATTTTGTACATTGACTATTGACAATTATGCACCAAGAGTGGAGATCTCTATATTGGCACACTCACCGACACACATGCATGTGCATCTCTCGACTAGTCCTCTAAAAAAAATCACAGATAATTTTGACATTAATCAGCTTAGGTAGCATATGCCGGAGTTCAATCCCACAGAAACACCCACCTGTCTATATGTATCAAATTTTTTTTGCTGCATATGATTCAATAATCATTACGTCATATTATTTTGTTTGAATGAGATTTAAGATACAGAGTACTGAATTCTATACATATATCTTAAGCACATGTTGTGGCTTGTGACCTAAGAGTATTATGACAGACGTTTAAATTAAGATGTTGAGGATGTTTGATTTCCAAGAGCCTTTTGTTGATCTTATTTTCAGAACTCTTGCTGACAACTGGTTTTGCGTCCTGCTCAATGGCGTGCCTTCTACACAATTTCATGCGACTCGCAGAGTTAAACAGGGAGACCCTCTATCACTTGCTCTCTTTGTTTTAGCAGTGGAGTATTTTGGGAGGCTGATTAATGATTTTATGTCTCAGAATCCTGGCATGCAGTTTCAATCGAAAGTAAAGGGTATTCACTATCTGGCCTTTGCTGATGACACGATCTTATTTACTCGGTGTAATAGAAAAGGGCTGCGGTGCCTCAAAGAGCTTTTCCACCATTACGAATTAGTTTCTGGGCGGCGTATTAACTCCACCAAAAGTACGTTCATTGGTCATAAGTTGACGTCTACTAAGGAGGGATGGGTGCGCAATATATTGGGCTTTCTGCGTGAGCACATGCCTTTTCACTACTTAGGAGCACCCCTTTTTCGTGGCCGGAATCGCACCCTTTTCTATCAGGACATTATTGATAAGGTTCAAAGGAAGCTTCATCACTGGGGCAACAGGCTTTTGTCTTTTGGTGGGAAGCTAATTCTCCTTAGGCATGTCTTAACGTCCATTCCGATTTATATCCTTCAAGTGCTGGTTCCCCCCCAAAGAAGTTATTCATCGAATCCATCGCATTTTTAATAAATTCTTATGGGATAGTGGACCGGATGGGAATCATATACATTGGAGATCATGGGATAAATTGTGTACTCCGATTGAGGAAGGTGGGTTGGGAGTGCGGAATCTCTTTGATGTTATCGATATTTTTGCGATCAAGCTGTGGGTTCGGTTACGTCAGAAACAGGGAATATGGGCTAAGGCCATTTTCAATACCTACATAATAGACAAGTCGCCTCTAGATGTCCCTGAGCCCAAGGTCAGTACGCCGATGTTAAGAAGAATGTGGAAGATGAGAGACATAGCAGAACAATTCATATCTTGGTGGGTAAATGCGGGAAACACTGACTTCTGGAGAGACAAGTGGACGACGGCAAATTTGGGAGACCCACCGGAAGGCCGGTTTTGGAAGGTTAATGAGTTTTGGGTGAATGGCCAATAGAATACCCATCTTCTTCATTCTTACCTTCCTAGTCACATCGTGGAAGAGATCAATCTTATCCCTTTCATACGTGAGAAGGATGATGAGCTTATTTGGACACTTTGCCCTGATGGACGGTTTAACACTCGTTCCATGTGGAACATGGTTCGCACTGCTGACCCCCTCCAATGCTATTTATAAGATAATTTGGAACAGCCTCCTGCCTCTCAAGATTTCTTTCTTTTGTTGGAGGTTACTGCATAACATTCTCCCCAATGATCCGAACATCCAGCGACGTGGTATAACTCTGGTTTCTAAATTCTTTGTGTGCCAACATGGGGAGGACCTGCGACACACGTTTATTGATTATCATTTTGCCAGCTCTGTTTGGAATCACTTTATGAATCACTTTGGGTTACGGTTTAATCCTACTTCAGGGATAGTGCCTATGCTCCACTTCTGGAAGAACTCGGCTACTGGTATCTACAGCCTTCGGCTTATTGTTCCTGTTGGTCCCTTGGAAAGGCTAACACAAGTTTAGAGGGGGGGCGAATAAACTTGTCACCAAACACTTTTCCTGAACTGGAATAGCCCCAGGAACTGAGTTTCTCTAAAACTCAAACTGATGCTCAGCTCAGTTTTGTTCCTGTCCTTTAACTTGTGCGGAGTTCAGCTAACTCAACTGAGTATAAGTACTGACTTATGTTTAGTCTTGTTAACTGGCATCGGATATAACTAGCCTTAAGTGCGATAGATGTGTCAATAAAGATCTGAATCTCCCATGTATCATTTTGTGCTGACTCAGTGACTTACGTTTGCTGAGTGTGAAGATAACAATAATTAAATCAATCACGGCAAGAATATAAATGCATAAAGTAAATCAACCCAAGATTTGTTTATGGAAGTTCTGGGTGGTGTAATCCTGTACGTCTCCCATTCTCCTGTGGTGTAGGAGGTATCACTAGAATATTGAGATAACCGTTACAAAATCCTAGCACAATGACAGTCCTTCATGACACCCAAGTTTCACTGTCTACACATAATGAAGAAAGGTAGGATTGCTCCCTTCATTCTGCACACTGATCTTTCGGAGGTGGAATTGCTCCTTCACCAGCTCACCACTAACACACACAGTCTGCAGACTGCACCAACAGCTGTGGCAACCAAGTTGCAACTGTATGAAGAAATGTGGAATTGCTCTCTTCAAACTATGCACAGCCAACCCCTATTTCAAAGGTTAGGTTTAGAATTAATCAAGAGATTAATTCAGTGAGCTGTCTGATTCTTCTGGATCTGGCTTTGTAGCTCCAAGATGCCTTCTTTCCCCCTTAATGGGTTACTGGATCTTTCTTCGAAATCTTCAAGGCAATTCCATTGGCTTCCCCTTTTCTAGATATATATTATCTGATTTTCTGGATCTGGATCTTTGGATATGTGCTTGTAAAGCTCTTTTTCTGATCCTTCTCTCTCTTCTTCCTGGTGATTCTCTTGTGTATTTATAGGGGCGATGTAACGGTCACTAGCTCTTGTAGCCGTTACACTTGTTGTATAGCCAACGTTCATATGTACGACCTTTGTCATATCGTTAATTCAAGTTTAACAAGGCCTTAACTCAGTTTTCTACTCTACTTCAAAACTGAGTACCTTGTATACTTAACATCTGACTTTAATTGACTAAGTCAGAGTACACCATTCAGTCTCTTCTTTTCCTGGTAACTGATAATCTTGTCCTTAAGATTATTCAGTTTTACATGATCTATAGTTCAGTTTCAGGTCACCACAGACTTGCCTGAATCCTGACTTATAGTCACATCTTAATCAGTTTCTAACTGAGTTTGCCACCTCAGTTCTTCAATCTTCAATAACTGAGTCTATGACCCTCAGTTCTTCAGTTTTCATAGATAAGCCAACTGAGTCTGTGTCCCTCAGTTTCCTAGTTATCTCAGTTTTCTTGTTGTGACTTAGTTTTCTTGTTGTGACTCAGTTTCTTGTTATGACTCAGCTGTTCGCCTAGTTTCTATTCTATTACAATGCTTGTCTGAAACAACCTATAAAAGGTTCAGACTCTAGATAAAACTTATACATTTTCTCTAGACCATTTCTTGCTTCTTCTTCCATTATGCACTATAACAGTTAGTTATGACTTCATCATCATGGGTTGTAAGTGATTTGTCTCATTACGTGACGAATCATCATCAAAACATAAATAATATTTCCAACAATTTCCCACTTTTTGATGATGTATCATAACCCTCCCTAAAAGCAATAATAAATGAATAATGCCAGAAATCATAACAAATCAAATTAAGATAACAAACTAGAACAGCTGAATTCATTACAAGATTAAAGTTTGAAAACAAACTGAGTTAAAACTGAATAGATTACAACTTTTCTTATTCAAGTGCCAACATCTTTTCTCCAAGGAAAATACCTCTTTTGGTTTCTAGGAGTCTTCTTTCTTTTCCTTCTTCAACTGATTCGCCATCTCTAGGCTTGATTTCTAGATATTCACCGATCAACTGATTAGCCTTTTCATTGTCTTGGTTCTTGAGTTTGATCACAATTTCCTTGATTTCCTCATTCATCATTTTCTCTTCTTCTTCTGAAATGAGATTAAGTTTTTCTTTTTCAGCTTTCCTTTCTGGTTTCAATTCAGCTTCCCCCTTAGTTATTGTCTCTGACTTTAGACGTTCTTTCAGTCTGATACAGATTGCAAGTTTCCTTCTGATATTCATCACAACTCTAACTGAGGTCTCTTCATCTTCCTCAGTTCTTGTTTCTTTGAAGGTTTCTTCTGCGATCAGTTCTTCAATCAAACTATCAACTGTTTCTCCATTCTGTTGAACTGCAAGTAGATCAGCATCTACTTGTTTGTCTTGATCTTCAATCAGTTGTCTGGCATAAGCCTCTTCAGCTTCATTACCTACAGCTTCATCTTTAGCTACATCATCACCCACAGCTTCATCTTCCCCCTTGTTTGAAGATATACGAAAGCTTTCTTCAAATAACTTTTGTAGGGTGATGATGTTTGAGTATCTGTTCAAACCCGAAAAATGTGCTTTTCTGATTAAGTCATGCAGGTTGAAAAGTTTCTGCTGCAAAGTCTGTATCACACCTTCAATGATCTCCTTCAAATTCTCCAGTTTTTCTTCAATTGTTTCAGTTGACTGTTGCTGAGATGTTTCAGTAGCAGACTTGCTTGTGGATGCTTCATGGACTTGTGATGAGGAACCGATTTCAGGATAATAAAAATGAGTGTCATGAATTGTCAGTTCCTTTTCATATACAGCCTCACAAAATTCACCATCTTCCAAAGCTTCCCTTTGTTCATCAGAGTACTCTCCATGTATCTCAGTTGGAGGTTCACTTTCTTCAGTTTTATCAATCTCGCTTCCTTCGCTTCCTTTAGTTTCACTTTCCTCAGTTTCGCCAAGCTCACTTTCTTCAATCTCATTCTGTTCACTCATTACAGTTTCATTCTGTTCACTCTCTTCAGTTTCATCCTCAATTTGAATTACTTCTTCAGTTTCAGTTTCCTTTTTCTGAAATTTGTTCCAAGCCCTCTTTTGTCTTCTGAGAGTCCTTTCATCTAAATTCACAGTTCCACTTGAACTTGAATCTTAAACTTCACTTGATTCTTCTTCAACAATCTTCCTTTTCTTCACTCCAGTGGGCACTAATTTGTGTTCCACTTTTGTTCTTGTGGATGTGGAAATAGAGAAATGATCTAGTATTTTTTGAACTGGAAAAGTGAATCCCTTTTTCAATAACAGCTTTTCTCCAGTAGCTTTTCTTTCTTTGACTCTTTCTTTCTCGTCTAAAATATGTTTTATCAATTGATTGAGAACAAATTTGTTCCAATCAAATCTCTCTTCAAACCAAATAGCATATATCAGTTTTAGTTTATCTGTTGAGAGAGTGTAGAAATTCCTGGCATGACCAATGACATTTTTGGTCAGAAGAATCGTCAAGAATGCAAATTCTTGTTTTTGTTGATAGATGGATCTGATGAAGTTCTTCTCTTCTTTGTTGACTGCAGTAACACTCCAAAGCTTGCCTTTTCTTCATTTCCAAACGTAAGAAATGAAGATCCTGCGATTATGTCTGTTTACGACTAATTTTATGGTTTTTATCGAGTTATTTCGTAACATTATCTTCCATGTTTTAGTGATTTTTATAGAAAATCACATGGCTAAAAGGATAAATTGAGAGAATGACATTTTGAATAGTTAAAATGCAAAATCGAGTAAATATCGTGGTTTTATTATCTATTTTGTATGGTTTTACGTTTTGTTCGGTTTTGTCATCTTTTAGGTGCACAAATGTGGAATGGAAGAGGTCTAAATGATGTTTGATTGAAGATTAAAAAGGAAAGAAAGAGATACAAGAGGATGAAGATGAAATAAAGCTTGGGAAAATCCCGAAAATGAATCGTAATACGACGGGCTAATCAAAAACACGTTTTCTAAAGAAGAGTCCCTAATGAAAGTTGTAGAGTTTTCCGAGAGCTTTTTTATGACATTCGGATCATAATTTTTGGAGGTCTACAACTCAAGATATGAATTTTAGAAGTTTTATTCCAATAAATTTAATCGAAGGATTCAGTTCAGCCATTTCAAACGTGCGTCCATGCAAAGCCATGCAATACAGAATCTGAGAATCTTTACCAAACTGGCGTCCATGGAACCCAGACTAGCATCCAGAGAAGTTTTTTTTATACAGAGTCTTCAGACTACAGGTTAGAGTGGCGTTCACCATGCGTCCAGCTGCTGGACGAGCGTCCGGGATCTGAGACGAGCGTCCAGAGTGCACCGCCTCAGCAACCGACCTATCCATCTATAAATACAGGCCGCATGATAAACCCTAATACAGCCATTCCATACGCATAATTGCAGCAGCAGCCGCACATAAGAAAAGAGCAGCAGCCGCATCATTCAAAAGAGGAGATTCAAAGATGAATCTCTCCATCCCAATGATCATGATTAACATCATGGTTGTTGGCTAAGCACATCGCGGTGGGACAACGGATGAAACCGATCAACATCAACACCAACTAGAGAGATTTTTAGCCGTACTTTTAGTGAGTAAAGTTATCGTTTTTCATCAATTAGAATTTGTTATTTATCGTTTATGTTTTATTTGAATCGAGAGATCGATGAAACCAACTTTTATGCTTTGAATTTATATGAAAATATTGTTCAAGTTGTAATCTTTTTAATTGATGCGATTAATTATAATTCGAGAGATCGTTTATAGTTAATTGAGTAAGAGTATTAGAAATAATCTCGTGATCGTGTTTTGCATGTCGTTTTGTTTTACTTGAAAAAGAAAACGAAACCCTAGAATTCGTTTTGAGAAATTTAATCGAATTCGTGATAGATCATTAGTAAAAATTATATCTTTAACTTGCCGTATAGTTGGGGTTGGGTTGATTGATCGGTGAATTCCCGTTGCCTTGCCGTTGTTTTAATTATTTGATAAACCAATTCGTTCGTCATCAACTTTGTTTGTTGAGTTTAGTTATTTTAGGAACCCTAGTTGTTAATTGTTATTTTTCTGCAAATTTACTGTTCATCGTACTGTTCATCATCGTTTCTACTGTTCATTATTTCATAATTAGTATAAACCCTAGTTTAATTAGTTTAAATCTAGTTTTAGTTAATGGTCGTGACATAATCGATTTAATTATTGCACTTTGATCCGATAAACATTCCACTCCCTTAGGACGACCCGTTAACATCCTATACTACGATCCTTATACTTGGGGTGTTTCGGTTATAAATTGTAAAACTCGTTTTTACCGAACAAGTTTTTGGCGCCGTTGCCGGGGAGTCGGTAACGGTTGTCGGATTCTTCTAGGTGCAATTTTTATTTCGATACTATTTTTTTTAGGTAATAATCTAATTGTTACGTTTTTTTATTTATTATTTTATTTCATTTTATCATAGTTTAGATTTTAGATTTTTCATAAGTTTTTCTGTCTTTTTATTTCTTATTTTTTTTTCGTGTTTACCTGTTAATTCTAATTGTCATATTTTAGATTTACTTTAAATTTTAGATTTTAGATTTTATAAATTTGATTTTAATTATCATAGTTTATATTTATTTTATATTATTGTTCGCGTTAAATTTTTATTATTTTAGCAACCTTATACGTAGCTTTAGATTTTTATTCTAGCCTTATATTTTTTTTATTCTTTGTTGTTTAGATTTAGCGTAGATTACTAGATCTTTTAAAATTTTTCTTTCTTTCCTCCTGCTATTCTTTTTTGTATCTGTTTCGTTTTTCAGTTTTTAAACGGGTGTCCATCCTTTCAGACGCCCGTCCGTTCTAAAAATTTCTTATCTGCATCGTTTTAAGCTGATCAGACGAGCGTCTGGATTCCCAAACGCTCATCCAGCCTCTAAACGCCCGTTTACCCCCAATCTGTCTTCTGAACGCCAGTTCAGTGATCTGAACGAGCGTCCACTTCCAGAATTTCCCCTGAACGAGCGTTCACTCATACTGAACGCCAGTTCACTCTCTTCAATTGACACTCCTTTTCTCTTCTCTCTTTCTAAACCCTCTAATTTCCTCTACATTTGGTTCTCATCAACCTTAAGGTTGATTTCTTTCCATTTTGCTCTTCTGGTTTATGCAAACCAGGAGCAAGAAGGGACCTCTTATCTTTAATCCCGAGCCTGAGCGATCTATTATCAGGAGAAAGCTCTTTCCCAATCCAGACATCATGGCTAACGAAGTCCCGAATGCAGACCCTCAAGCCCAGATGAATCTGATCCTTCAACAGATGCAAGCAATACATCAACAACAGAATCAACAAGCTGGCATAAATAATCAGTTTCAACAATTCCGTCAAAACCAGCTAAACCGGTTAAACCAAGACCCCTATGCTCCCTATCTTGACCAAGACTTCCTAGAAGGGCATAGACCCATTCGCCCTCCAGAAATGGGGCAAGTTAATTTCGATCTGAAAAATGGAGTGGTAGGACTGGTCCAGAATAGTTCCTTTCATGGCACTGCTGACGAAGATCCTCATGACTTCTTGTCCACTTTCGTTCAAATCTGCGAAGCAGGCCACTATCCTGGTGTTGATTCTGAGATTGTCAAGTTAAAACTCTTCCCGTTTGCTCTCTAGGGTGAAGCGAACCGTTGGTTTAAATCTCTAGCCCATCATTCTCTCCGCTCCTAGAATGATGTCAAAAGAGCCTTTGCTCTAAAGTTTGTCTCACCAGGGACAATCATGGACATGAAAAGGGAGATAGCCACATTTGAACAACTTGATGGTGAGAGTGTGGGGAAAGCATGGGAGAGATTAAATCTGTTGATGAGGAAGTGCCCCAACCATGGATACAGTAGACATGAGCTACTAGAATTATTCTATCAGGGTGTTACTCAACCCAATAGAGATTTCCTTGATTCAACTGCCCATGGATCCTTCCTAGGGGGAGGTGATGATGCTGCTTACAGGGTAGCTGAAACCATAGCCAAGAATAACATGTGGTCAACTCCAAGGAAGACCAATGTTAATAAGAAAGAATCTGCTGCAAGCAATTCTGAGACTAAGGTGTTAGTTGCTCAAATGGAAGCAATTAGCAAGCAGCTAGCCACTTTACAAATGCAGCAGCAACAAGGGCAGCCATATGTGAACTACCTGGGAATGCAGGCAGGAGATGAAATTACTGAGGAAGTGAATTTCAACCAGACCTTCGGAAACTCCAATCAGAACCGGAATTATTCTGGATTTCAACGTCCCAATGCACCACCTGGCCCATCCAATTCTAACCCTTCTTTCAACCCAGGTTATCAAAGACCACCTCCTGGGGTGGTTAATCAATCTCATAATCCCAACTCCCAAAGACCTCAAGGTGGTTGGAATCAAAGCCAACATCAAAATCATACCACCTCATGTGTCCCTCAACATAAGTTTGATGAGCTAGTGGACATGGTGAAGACCCTGTCTACTAGTGTCAAGGCAATAGAGAGACAGGTTGGGCAGATGGCAGAACAGCAAGCAATCAGACCCCACGGTAAACTTCCAAGTTATACCGAGAGAAATCCAAAAGCACATATCAACGTTTGCACTACCATCACACCTCAATGGGAGTATGGAGACCAAGAGTTCAATGAAGTTACCTTGAGAAGTGGTAAGCAGGCGGGACCCGGAAAGGTGTCGGGAAACGAGCAGCCCCTCCTGACGCAATAAGTTCAGGAGGGGGCAATCAGAAATCTTATACTGAAGAAACCAGCAGTGAGGAGGAGCTTAATGACGACGGTTCTTCGGGTGATGAGGATGATTCTGATTCGAGAAAAAGGCAGGTGGCTGTTCCCCTGACAAAGAGGAGAGAGGAAAAGTTTGTGAGATGGAAGGATAAGGAAGACGAGGCCATAAAAAGTCGGTGGCTGTTCCCCTGACAATGATAAAGCCCTTCCTTATCCACCAAAGAGGAAAGAGAATACCCTCAGTCTTGACAGACAATATGACGGAGTGAGGAGGATGCTTAGAGACACCAAAGTGAGTATACCCCTAGCTGAGGTATTGACTGAAATGCCCAAGTGCTCTAAGTATCTTAAAGAAGTTTGTGGAAGCAAGAAGAAGCTTCAAGGGATGGCAGAAGAAGTTTTAAGAGAAGAATGTTCCATGGTCTCACAAAAAGTTGATATTAAGCGAGGTGACCCCGGAAGACCTTCAATCTCCTGTGAGATTGAAGGCCACAAGTTCCAAAACGTCCTATGTGACTCAGGGGCCTCTATAAATGTGATGTCGTTGAACGTCTGCAAAAAGCTCGGTTTAGATAAAAGAATGCGGGAACGCCCTATTTCTTTGCAGATGGTAGACCGATCTAGCCGTTCAGCAGCCGGTTGTGTTCCTAATGTCCTTCTCTATGTTGAACATTTGGTTTTCCCTACCGACTGGGTTATCTTAGACTACCCACCTGACAAAGAGATGCCTCTAATTCTAGGCCGGACCTTTTTAGACACCTCTGCCGCCCTCATTGATTTCTGTAAGGGTCAGATTACACTTAGAGTTGATGATACATCTGTCACCTTCACACGAGGGCAAAGTCCTGAGACACCATTGATTGAAGAAATCTCGTTCGTTGAAGCAATTTATGAGGACGAAGAAGATGCCAACTCTGAAGAAGCAGAAGAGCTAACAGAGATAGGTGTTTTCGAAGCTATAAACATTGAAGATCAAGCTGACTCTGGACCATCTTCTAGTTCATTACAGGCCGTAGTCTCTTCACGACTTGCTCACACTGAGCTTGTCAATGAAAAAGAAACATGGAATTTCCCATCAATGAACGATGATTTAAAAGAGCTGCATCAGAATGACTTTAACCCTGGAGAAGAGGAAGCCCTGATGGGTAGTTGGGATGAAGTGGATTTCTGGAGAGAAGCTACTCATTGGAAGGTTGATGATTGGGAACAGCTAGCAGAGGAGCTAGAAGATGAAGAGTTGAGAAAGATGATCAAGCATCAGAAGGAGGAAGCAGGTACTGACAGAAGAATCCCTATGGATGATGTTATCCAGTATCTTTCTGGGGTTATGCCTCGGGAGGATGAGATGTTCTACTGTCAACCACTTCAAGCCCAAAAGGAAAAAGGTGGCCCTTTAAAATCTAGTATTGAGCAACCACCTACTGACTTGGAGCTTAAACCGCTTCCTCAACACCTTAAGTACATTTTTCTTAAGGATGGTGATAAGTTACCCTTGATCATCTCTTCAAAACTCGAGCCCGAGCAAGAAGCACTGCTGATAAAAGTGCTTGAAAAGAACATCCTCGCGTTCGGTTGGCAAGTGGGTGATATCCGAGGAATCAGCCCCGATGTGTGCATGCATAAAATCCGAACGGAGGCAGGAGCTAAGAAAGTCAGACAACCTCAGCGAAGGCTGAATCCGCATATGCAGGAGGTTGTCAAGAAAGAAGTTCTAAAGTGGTTAGACATGGGAATCATCTACGCAATCGCCGACAGTGAGTGGGTTAGCCCCACCCAAGTTGTGACAAAGAAGGGAGGTATCACCGTTGAGAAGAATGAAAAGGGGGAAGAGATAGCTTTACGCCTTGTGACTGGCTACAGAGTCTGTATCGATTATCGCAGATTGAATGAAGTCACCGCCAAAGACCATTTCCCCTTACCCTTCATTGACCAGCTTATTGAAAGACTGAGTGGTCACAAGTATTATTGTTTCCTCGATGGATATTCTGGTTACTTCCAGATAGCCATCGACCCAAATGACCAGGAGAAGACTACGTTTACGTGTCCATCAGGCACTTTTGCTTTCCGCGGGATGCCTTTCGGCCTCTGCAATGCACCCGCGACTTTTCAACGGTGCATGTTGGCCATCTTCGATGGACTTGTGGAAAAATGTATGGAAGTCTTCATGGATGACTTCTCAGTCTATGGCGATAGCTTCGATGAGATCTTGGCGAATCTAGTTATGGTACTTCAACGCTGTGTTGAAAAGAATTTAGTGCTTAACTGGGAGAAATGCCATTTTCTAGTTGATGAGGGGATCGTTCTGGGACACAAGGTGTCCGGCACTGGTATTCAAGTTGATAAGGCCAAAGTAGAAGCCATTGAAAAAATGTCGTATCCGAAAACTGTCAAGGAGGTACGCGGCTTCCTTGGTCATGTTGGTTTCTACAGGCGATAAGGACTTTTCCACCATCGCCAAGCCCCTGTTCAACCTTCTGAAAGATGATGTTGTGTTCTTGTTTTATGAGAAATGCAAGAAAGCTTTCAATTGCCTGAAGGAAAAGCTCATAAGTGCCCCTATCTTAATCGCACCTGACTGGACTAAGCCTTTTGAATTATTATGTGATGCCTCCAACTACGCAGTCGGCACAGTTTTAAGTCAAAGAATTGATAAAAAGTTCAGGCCCATTTACTATGCGAGCCGCACCTTGAACCCGGCTCAATGCAATTACACCACGACTGAGAAGGAATTCTTAGCCGTCGTTTTTGCTATTGACAAGTTTAGAAGTTATCTTCTAGGGTCTCAAGTTGTAGTTTGGACCGACCATGCAGCCCTACGCTACCTTATGGACAAAGTAGATGCAAAACCAAGGTTACTCAGATGGATTCTAATTTTGCAAGAGTTTGACCTTGAGATCAAAGATAAGAAGGGTAGTGATAATGTTGTGGCTAATCATCTTTCTCGTCTAGTAAATGAGGGTGGCGTAAATCACAAGGAAATAGGCATCGACTTCCCGACTGAGCAATTGATGAAGCTTGATACTGTTAGGCCATGGTACACTGATTACATCAACTATTTAGCAAGTGGACATTTAGAGGAAATGACGTATCAGGAGAGGAAGAAGTTCTTTTCTGATCTAAAATATCTCGTCTGGGAGGATCCTTATTTGTTCAGGGTTTGTAAAGATGGGTTTCTTAGAAGGTGTGTTCCGGAACATGAGCAATGGGATATTCTGGAGCAATGTCATAGTGGTCCCACGGGAGGACACTACGGAGCACCCAAGACAGTTGCAAAAATCCTCCAAGCCGGATTCTACTGGCCGACTCTTTTTAAGGACGCAGAAGCCTTTTGTAAAGGTTGCGATAGGTGCCAGAGAATTGGGAGGCAGAGTAATAGGATGGAAATGCCACTTAGGCCCATTCTGGAATGCGAAGTCTTCGACGTGTGGGGGGTTGATTTCATGGGACCCTTTCCATCGTCGTGTGGAAATAAATACATTCTGGTCTGTGTGGACTATGTTTCCAAGTGGGTAGAGACAATAGCCACCCAAACTAATGATCACAAAGTTGTGAAGAAATTCTTGCAAAAGAATATCTTCACCAGATTTGGCTGTCCTAGAGCCCTCATTAGTGACGAAGGTACTCATTTTTGCATCGCGCCGCTTGATAAAGTTCTTGAAAAATATGGTGTGAGACATAAAATCGGTACACCGTATCATCCCCAAACAAGTGGCCAAGTCGAGATAAGCAACCAGAGCCTTAAAAGGATTTTAGAAAAGATCGTGAACTCAAATAGATCCAACTGGAGTCTAAAGATGGATGACGCGCTTTGGGCCTATCGCACCGCGTTTAAGACCCCGATGGGCACGTCATCCTTCCAAATGGTCTATGGCAAAGCTTGCCATCTCCCAGTCGAGCTTGAGCACAGAGCTTACTGGGCTATTAAATTCTTGAATTTCGATAGCCAGCTCTGTGGGGAGAAGAGATTATTGCAATTAAATGAGCTCGATGAATTTAGACTCAGAGCATATGAGAATGCGAAAATCAGTAAGGAAAGAACTAAGATACTCCACGATGCTAAGATCAAGGATCGAGAATTCAAAGTGGGTGATATGGCTTTGCTTTATAATACCCGGCTCCATTTGTTTGCCGGTAAGCTAAAATCTAGATGGTCAGGCCCCTTTGAGATTCTCGATGTTCATCCAAGTGGAGCAATCACGTTAAACGGGTATGGTGATCAACCCTTCAAGGTCAATGGTCAAAGACTCAAAAAGTATTTTGGGCAACCGAAAGAAAAGCTTGAGACCTTGTACTTTCAAAAGAGAGTTGAGGTGCCTGATATTCTGATTTGCGATGAGATTCCATCCAACTTCTTTAATTCGGATGATGACATTTCTATATCTACCCGTGAGGACCTTTCTTCCGAGCCTTCTGAACATGTCGGTGTACCGAAGCTTACTCTGCGCAAGAACGAGAAGAAGAAAAGAGTCAGTGCTATCTGGAGAGTTAAGTTCAAACACTTAGTAGAGCACTTGACTTGCTGTTGTTGTGGTCACACCCCTGTCCTTCATTCTGATTCCGATCAGGAAGTGGCCAGCAGTAAGCCAAAGTGGCCCGATCCGGGTTAACTTTGAAATCTGTGTCAAGCTAATGACATAAAAGAAGCGCTACTAGGAGGCAGCCTAGTCTCTTAAGTTAATTCCTTTTAGTTAAATTTTTATTTTATTAGGAATAAAACCTGGGTGTTTTGTGTTGGTTATCCTTGTCCTATTGGTTGGTTGCTTCATTTGCTTATTTTTGTGTGCATACCTGTTTACTCATATACCCCGTCTACCCCGAGATTATTCTGTTATGTCGAGTGTTGCAGATACTTTTGAGCAGGTTTGCAAGCTTTTACTTTTAGTGTCGTCTGTTCTTCATACGAGTGCAGCGGTTTATTCATGCTCCGGCCTAACCACCTGCCAATCTACCGCCCGACAACCATTTTTTAAGCCAGCTAAGTGTTCTTTTCTTTTATTTGCACATTCTGAGGACATAATGTGATTTAAGTGTGGGGGGGTGCAATTCATGCTTTATTTTCGACAGTATGAGTAAATATTTGTGATCTTTGATAAATGGTGAAATTTTAAAATTTTTACACTTGGATAATTGTAAATCTTGAGCATATGATTGAAACAAATGCTTGCTAGTTGTAGTTTCCTGACGATGATTTTATGTGACTTTGAGAGATAATTATAGCATGTTTTTATTGATTTGAGATAGTATTCATTTCACACTCACGAAAGCCTTTGATATTGAAGCAAAAACTTTTGAACTGTATCCTTTCATTATTTTGGTGATTTATCTTAGAGAGATTTGTTCTTAATAGTAACAGTGAAGTAACACCTAAGTTCAGAACGTTTACTGTGAATATCTGACAGTTTGAATGTGATAAGTGAAACGTAACTATTGTGATTTTAAAATGAAGTGAATAAGTGAAGTTGTTTTTATAGTTGTGTGTGTCGGAAGCTAGTCGATGATTGGAGTGAGGTAGGGCATTATCTCGAAATGTCCTATACCACTATAATGACTAAGAGCTCACGACAGTTGGAAGAAGCTACCTTATGATTTGAGTAAGGTAGGGTGTTATTGTTAGTAATACCATCCACAACGGCAAGCGATTTATGGATCTAGATTTATATAATATACGTAATAAAACAACTAGATCTATTCTACAAGGGGGATGTAGATCATACCTCTTGAATCTCAAAATTCAAGTTGAAGAACCGCAAAGGATGAATGTGAGGATGTGAAGAGCACCACAGTCTTCCGATCGTGTGATCCAAGCAATTCCCGGTGGAAAGAATTCTCGACTCGAACCCTTCCGATATGCTACCGGAAAAATCTCCAAGATTTCTCCCCAAATCTCCCTTGGCCGAAATTCTTTTCTTCTCTCTACTATAGGGAGAAGTCGAAATTTATCATTGTGTATAAGGCTTGGGAGAACCCTCTTTATATAGGAGAGTAAAACTTAGCCTCCAAGGATTTTTATTTATCAAACAAAATAAATCCTTTAATAAAAGATAATTCCATAATATTCTTAAACAAATCTAGAATAATATTTATCTTTATTATTTACCATAAATATTTATCCAATAAATATTTTATGCACATGTCTTATTAATCACAAGAAAACTAATTTCTTGTTCCAAAAATAAGAGGGGGGGCGCCACTTTTAATTTATGACCTAGTCATAATTAATTTTTGGCTATAACACAATTGGGCCAAGTTTATGAAAAATGTCTTTTCCACATATTTAATTATTTAGCCCAACTAATTTAATAGTCCACTAAACAATTAATTCACATATCGTTTTAATAAAGTCCAACAAGAACTAAATTAATATTATTAGGATTCGACGTCCGAGAATAGCTATGCTATATTAGGAGGCACGTCGGGGACCATGGACTAATAATCAGCGGCTCCGATAAATCAAATAAATAATTATAGAATAATTATATTCGATAAATCAATCACGGGAATATGCCACCATAATCCCGTGACTGCACTCCTCCGATTATAAGATTATATTTATCCCTCACGAGAATAATAATAAGCGTCCATTGATATAATCATTACATATGGATTAATCCTCCATAGACTGTTCATTCTAAATCGGAAGTTACCGTTAACCCTTTTTAGAACCTCTTATCCTTATTTACCATTAACCCCCTAGTGATCAATTAATTCATGCAACTCACTGGTAGCTAATCAGTGTAATATGAACTCGCACGATCGATCAGTTTCTAGGATTAACAAATAAGGGAACTGTCTATCTACTTCCATAAATGGAAGGAATGGATTCCGTATCTGTGACAACACAGACTACTCACTCAATCCAGTACAACGCCAAGATGGGGTAATTCAGACCACAGACTCAGTGTAATCCTTAACCGTCAAGTCAAACTTCATACTGATTCAAGCACTTGACTGTGATCACCTCAGGATTAAGATATATCCATAAATATGATCATCCATTGATTTGATAAGACTTCTCGATTACGGAATTATATCGTGAACTCTAATGAAATCGGTCCAGCCCTATATGATATATCTATCATATATAAATGCCCCATTAGGTTCTCTTAACCGAAAGTCCGGATAAGACAATCACACCTATTGCGTTCTGGGCGCATTAATAGCACGTTAAAGGAGAGACCCGATAATCTCGATTAACTTCACTACGGGCTAATTGTATTTTAAGTACATCTTCACTAACTCAATCCTCCTGTGTATATACCATACACTGAGTTAAGTGATTACATAAACGATATACTTTAGGGTTTTCTGTAGTGTAAATACTATTGTCACATCGGTGAATATGAGAATAATAAATATGAATAATAACATCATTTCATTTATTAAATAAAACAATTACAAAATTGTCTTTCGGGCATCACACCTAACAATCTCCCACTTGCACGAAAGCATGTGATTAATTGTTTTAGAGCACACCCTATTATTTAAAATACAGCAAACTATCACTCCCACTTGCTCTAAAGCAAACGAGACATGTCTCTAATACCTATAGTCTCCAAGTGTCGACTAAAAGCTTCAATCGACAGCGTCTTGGTGAATGGATCAGCAGGATTATCGGCGGAGGCGATTTTCTTGACGGAAATGTCCCCTCTATCGACAAAATCGTTGATCACCCAGTATTTTCTCTCTATATGCTTCGACTTACTGTGCTTTCGAGGTTCTCTAGAGTTGGCAATGGCCCCATTGTTATCACAATAGAAAGTAATAGGATCTTCAGCATTCGGGACAACGCCTAATCCGCTGATGAACTTTCTTAACCAAACTGCTTCTTTAGCTGCCTCCGAGGCCGCTATGAACTCAGCTTCCATTGTTGAATCGGCTGTGCTGGATTGCTTTTGGCTTCTCCATTCTACTGCACCGCCACCAAGCGTAAACACTGAACCAGAGGTAGATTTAGAATCATCTCTGTCTGACTGAAAATCAGAATCGGTGTACCCCGCTAGCTCCAAACTCCCACTCGAATAGACGAGCATATAATTTCTGGTTCTCTTCAAATATTTGATGAGATTCTTTACTGCTGTCCAGTGCGGTTGCCCTGGATTTGACTGAAAACGGTTGACTAATCCAACGCCGTAACAAATGTCAGGTCTCGTACACCTCATAGCATACATAAGACTACCAACAGCCGAGGCATATGGCACTCTTCCCATAGCTTCAGCCTCTTCAGGGGTTTGAGGCCCCTGAGTCTTAGAGAGGTAAACGCCGTGACGGGTTGGCAGAAAACCCTTCTTTGCGTTCTCCATACTGAAGCGTGCCAGCACCTTATCTATATAAGTTGCTTGGGACAGAGCTAACATCATGTTCTTACGATCCCTTATAATTTGGATCCCTAAAACATAACTCGCTTCTCCCAAATCTTTCATTTGGAATTGCGTGGTCAACCAACTTTTCACGTCGGACATCATCCCCTTATCGTTGCCAATTAGGAGTATGTCATCAACGTACAACACTAGAAATACAACACTATCTTTGATAACCTTCTTGTACACACAAGATTCAGCAAAGTGTTGTTCGAAATCGTAAGACTTGATCGTGTGATCGAATCTATGATACCAGGAACGAGATGCTTGCTTCAACCCATAAATGGATCTGAGCAACTTGCACACCATGTGCTCTCGATCTTCTTCTTCAATGAATCCCTCTGGTTGCTGCATATAGATTTCCTCGTCAAGAAAGCCGTTTAGAAACGCTGTCTTAACATCCATTTGCCAGATTTCATAATCCAGACATGCAGCAATCGAAAGGAGGATGCGGATGGTTTTCATCATAGCCATAGGTGAGAAGGTTTCCTCGTAGCTATACCCTCTCGTTGTGTGTAACCTTTGGCTACCAGCCGTGCTTTGAAGGTTTCAACCTTCCCATCTACTCCTCTCTTTCGCTTGTAGAGCCATTTACATCCAATGGGCCTTTCACCCTGAGGAAGTTCTACAAGTTTCCAGACTGAGTTAGAGTACATAGACTCCAACTCTTGATTCATTGCGTCAATCCATTTATCCTTATCGTGATCCAGTAAGGCCTTCTTATAGGTCGGAGGATCATCTTCCACCCCATCAGAGGCGACTACGTTTGCCTCTAAATCCATGCCGTACCGAGCCGGTGGCCGAACCACTCTCGCAGTACGTCTGGGTGGAACAGGAATGTCGGAAGTGACTATTGTATTATTAGTGTTGTTTACAGGAACATCAGCAGCCACAATAGGCCTGATGTCATCGGAGAGTAATTCCTCTAGTACAATTGTACTTCGAGGTCTGTGGTCTTTCATATAACTTTCCTCCAAAAACGTAGCATTAGTCGAGACTAGCACTTTGTTATCTTCCGGATCGTAAAATAGACCACCACGTGTACCTTTTGGATAGCCTACAAACAAACATACTTTTGTACGTGATTGCAGCTTGGTAGTCTTGTCCATCAGCACATGTGCAGGACAACCCCATATGCGGAAGTGACGCATGCTTTCGCGACGTCCCGACCACATCTCAATGGGTGTCTTTTCGACAGACTTTGACGGTACTGCATTCAAAATGTAGACCGCTGCTTCTAAAGCATAACCCCAAAAGGATATAGGTAGTGAGGCGTAGCTCATCATTGATCTAACCATGTTAATCAATGTCCTGATTCTCCTCTCAGCAACTCCGTTTTGCTGAGGTGTCCTAGGCGCTGAACGTTGGAAACAAATTTCTTTTTCAGCCAAGTAGTCAATGAACTCAGTATCTAAATACTCACCTCCGCGATCCGAGCGAATGCATTTCAATGACTTGCCTAGTTGCCTTTCGGCTTCTGCTTGGAACTCCTTGAACTTTCCAAAAGCCTCGGACTTTCTATGCAGCAGATAAACATAACCGAATCTTGAGTAATCATCAATGAAAGTCACAAAGTACTCGTATCCGCCTCTAGCTTGTACGTTCATCGGACCACAAAGGTCTGAATGCACTAAGTCTAGAGTTTTCGTGGCTCTATTACCCTTTGATGAGAAGGGACGCTTAGTCATTTTTCCCTCCAGGCAACACTCGCAGACATGCAGTATGTCAACAGATGACTCACCTAAGGCATTAACCTTTTCAAGTCTTTTGAGTCTTTCCAAGGAAATATGGCCAAGCCTTAGATGCCACAAGTATGTTTTATCTTCTTTTACTTGAGAAACTTTCTGCCTTTTTGCAGATCTTTGATGAGCAGTTTTAAACATTTCAGTATTAAGTAGGGGAGCTTTATGTGGTCTTACAAAATATAAACCGTTTTCATTTATAATTGAACACAATTCAAAGCCTTTCTTTGAAATAACAAATTCACCATTCAAACTTGAAACAGAAAATGATTGTTCAACTAAGGCAGAATAAGAAATCAAATTTCTCCTGAAATTGGGAATAAAATAAACATTGTCTAAATGTAAAATTCTATTATTAAAATGCAAGTCCACAGCTCCCACTGCTTTAGCCGAAATGAGCGCCCCAGTGCCTACTCGCATCACTTGAGAACCCTCTTCCAGCTCCTCGTACGAACTAAGAATCTGCAATGAAGAACATACATGGTTAGTAGCTCCAGTATCAAGTATCCAAGTGGACACACATCTTTAGCTACATTAAAAGATTCCAAGAATAGTAATTCCAAATTACCTTTCTTATCTTTCCCAGTGACTGCCTTGACTTTGCCATCTTTCACATCACGAAGATATTCGGGACAATGGCGTCGCCAATGTCCTACCTCCTTACAGTAAAAGCATTTGCCCTTGGGCTTGGACTCGTCAACTTTCTTGGCAGCCTTTTTCTTCATTGGCTTGGGCATGGGTGCAACACTACCCTTCTTCTTCGGTTTTGCCTTAGGCTTGTTTGATGACCTGGCTTCGGCCATATTGGCTTCAGCCTTCTTATCCCCTACTTGGACCTTATCTTTCGATAGCAGACCCTCGTAGATAGTCAGTTCATTCAGCATCTGTGTCATGGTCAACTCATATTTGCCCATCAGATACTGAGTTTTGAACGGGATAAACTCAGGAGTCAACGATTCCAAAATCATTGATACTTGAGTTGCTTCATCGAACTTTGATCCATGAATACCGGCGTCATTGAAGTAACTGATCATATTCAGAACATGACCATTCACTGCTTGACCTTTCTTCAATTTCGTGTTAACGGCCAACCTGATGGCATCGTGTCTTGCTTGGTTGCTAGGTGATCCAAACATCGTAGTAAGTTTCCGCATGATTTCTCCTGCAGATTCAAACTCTTCAATCTGGGTCCTAATAACCTCCGACACTGCCGCCAGGATGATCCCACGAGCCCGGTTATCTGCTTCGATCCAGCGATTACGCTGTTCGATCTCAGCTTTACCAGGTTTTTGGATCGCCAGCGTAGGGCACTCAGAAGTAAGTACATGTTGCACATTCTCATACGTGAGTACCACGTTTAAGTTACTCTTCCATTTCTTAAAGTTGTTTCCCGTTAATTTTTCAGACAGTAAAGCAGAAATTTGAGCAGACATTTTGCTGAAAATAAAATGACATGTATTAATTCAAGTTTAACACTATTATATTAAATTTTAGGAATTGTAAACTAAAAGTAAGTCTACTCTACCATTCCAAGGTTTTAACCTCGCATCTCAGTGCCGCCGTAGGGTAGGTCAAAGAGACGACGGTTAAATCGAGACAATCTCATCAATGAATAACTTGTGAGAATCAAACATCCCACGAGAATCGAATATCCCTTTATTCATTGACTACCTTCCTTTTTTAGCCTAGATATTTCCAAAAATATCCTTTATGAGTGTGACCTACTATATCGGATCTCTTAGGTACGCCCCGAGTGTGCCGTCGTAGGATAGGTCAGTGACCCGACGAGTACCCAGAAATCCTATCCTTTCGGAGACCAAGCCATGAATGTTGATAGGGGTGAACACCATCCGTAGGGGGATGAAATCAAAGCGCTGCGAGGCGTCACCCTTCTCTCACTTACTTGTATCTATAGTAGAGGCCGTGGGGTTGGCTGTCGCCTCCCCCGCTCCCACTCAATAATTTGGAAGTGGTTGTGGGTTAACTAACCACGTCTTTTGATGTTATCATAAAAGCTCATCAAATCAAGGATTCCGAATGGTGTCGGTGACGTAGGCAAGCCTACCCGTCCTATTCGTTGGAACATATGTGACAGTCGGACGAAATCGGGTCAAGACAGCCTCATTGAGATAAGAAGGAATCACCCCTCCGTTCCCCGGTGTAGCTTAGTCTTGCCGGACCCCCGTGCATACATCACACTAGGAGGGTTAAGTCGGTCGAGCCTAGCTCAGTTGACCACCCAACCTTTAAGCGAACCGTTTTTATCCAAGATTTATTGTTCTTTTACCATCATTCAATCTCGTAGACACTACGAATTGAAAACGTGATCTCGTTTGGGCTTTAAGGCGGTTCACCGAGAACACACACCGAAAGGCCTAACGATTTCATAACCCGTCCTCGGATCATTAATTAGTTACTAAATTTATTAATTACCACGTATTAATTAAATTTCAACTAATTACACGAGTTTGTATACATGCCTATTTTAATTACCAAAATTAAAATTCTACATGTATGCATGGAGTGGATTTATGATATGATGCATGTCATGGCAATTCCGATTTTATATCTATTTTATGATCGAACACATAAAAAATAAATTGCGGAAATTTAAACACCGAGATGGATTGTTGGTACCCCCGTATCTAATCTATCTTAGGAAAAAAAATAAATTACAATCTTGTTGTCTTCATATCTTCAATCTTCGAACCTTGAACCACGAACCGCGAACCCGAAAGGAGAAGGGGCCATTATTTTATAAAATAAAATAAATATATTTTTTTTTTCTAAATTAATTTTTTTTAATTAAATCCTGCTGTTTATTATTTCATAAAAAAAATATATTTTTTTTTTAATAACAGCCGCCGAATTTTATTTAAAAAATTAGGGTTTGATGAAAAAATATCAAACCCTAGCCGTGGGAGAGGAAAAAAAAAACAGAAAAAATTTTCAGCCCCGACTCCTATTCATACCTCGAGTTCCGTCTTCATCTCGTGTTCTTCGTGTTCTTCATCGTTTTTCCGGAATTACAAAAAAAATAAAAAAAAAAATGCCGAAAAAAATAAAGGAATAAAAGAACAACAACTTTTACATCAATCCTATGCTCAATTGTTATTAAACAAAGGAGCTACAATAGATCTAACGAGTAAACAGTACCAACCCCAATCCATCTCTTCAACCAAGACATTCATAATCATAAAAAAATAAATTGCATGTGTCGGCCCCTATTTAAAAAAAAATTGGGACAAAAAATCTACATGTTTTACCACTCCTAGATCTAATATTTTATACGTATAAATATAGATCACCATGGGCTCCGATACCACTGTTAGTAATACCATCCGCAACGGAAGCGATTTATGGATCTAGATTTATATAATATACGTAATAAAACAACTAGATCTATTCTACAAGGGGGATGTAGATCATACCTCTTGAATCTCAAAATTCAAGTTGAAGAACCGCAAAGGATGAATGTGAGGATGTGAAGAGCACCACAGTCTTCCGATCGTGTGATCCAAGCAATTCCCGGTGGAAGGAATTCTCGACTCGAACCCTTCCGATATGCTACCGGAAAAATCTCCAAGATTTCTCCCCAAATCTCCCTTGGCCGAAATTCTTTTCTTCTCTCTACTATAGGGAGAAGTCGAAATTTATCATTGTGTATAAGGCTTGGGAGAACTCTCTTTATATAGGAGAGTAAAACTTAGCCTCCAAGGATTTTTATTTATCAAACAAAATAAATCCTTTAATAAAAGATAATTCCATAATATTCTAGAACAAATCTAGAATAATATTTATCTTTATTATTTACCATAAATATTTATCCAATAAATATTTTATGCACATGTCTTATTAATCACAAGAAAACTAATTTCTTGTTCCAAAATAAGAAGAGGCGCCACTTTTAATTTATGACCTAGTCATAATTAATTTTTGGCTATAACACAATTGGGCCAAGTTTATGAAAAAATGTCTTTTCCACATATTTAATTATTTAGCCCAACTAATTTAATAGTCCACTAAACAATTAATTCACATATCGTTTTAATAAAGTCCAACAAGAACTAAATTAATATTATTAGGATTCGACGTCCGAGAATAGCTATGCTATATTAGGAGGCACGTCGGGGACCATGGACTAATAATCGGCGGCTCCGATAAATCAAATAAATAATTATAGAATAATTATATTCGATAAATCAATCACAGGAATATGCCACCATAATCCCGTGACTGCACTCCTCCGATTATAAGATTATATTTATCCCCTCACGAGAATAATAATAAGCGTCCATTGATATAATCATTACATATGGATTAATCCTCCATAGACTGTTCATTCTAAATCGGAAGTTACCGTTAACCCTTTTTAGAACCTATTATCCTTATTTACCATTAACCCCTAGTGATCAATTAATTCATACAACTCACTGGTAGCTAATCAGTGTAATATGAACTCGTACGATCGATCGGTTTCTAGGATTAACAAATAAGGGAACTGTCTATCTACTTCCATAAATGGAAGGAATGGATTCCGTATCTGTGACAACACAGACTACTCACTCAATCCAGTACAACGCCAAGATGGGGTAATTCAGACCACAGACTCAGTGTAATCCTTAACCGTCAAGTCAAACTTCATACTGATTCAAGCAGTTGACTGTGATCACCTCAGGATTAAGATATATCCATAAATATGATCATCCATTGATTTGATAAGACTTCTCGATTACGGAATTATATCGTGAACTCTAATGAAATTGGTCCAGCCCTATATGATATATCTATCATATATAAATGCCCCATTAGGTTCTCTTAACCGAAAGTCCGGATAAGACAATCACACCTATTGTGTTCTGGGCGCATTAATAGCACGTTAAAGGAGAGACCCGATACTTTCGATTAACTTCACTACGGGCTAATTGTATTTTAAGTACATCTTCACTAACTCAATCCTCCCGTGTATATACCATACACTGAGTTAAGTGATTACATAAACGATATACTTTAGGGTTTTACGTAGTGTAAATACTATTGTCACATCGGTGAATATGAGAATAATAAATATGAATAATAACATCATTTCATTTATTAAATAAAACAATTACAAAATTGTCTTTCGGCATCACACCTAACAATCTCCCACTTGCACGAAAGCATGTGATTAATTGTTTTAGAGCACACCCTATTATTTAAAATACAGAAAACTATCACTCCCACTTGCTCTAAAGCAAACGAGACATGTCTCTAATACCTATAGTCTCCAAGTGTCGACTAAAAGCTTCAATCGACAGCGTCTTGGTGAATGGATCAGCAGGATTATCGGCGGAGGCGATTTTCTTGACGGAAATGTCCCTCTATCGACAAAATCGTTGATCACCCAGTATTTTCTCTCTATATGCTTCGACTTACTGTGCTTTCGAGGTTCTCTAGAGTTGGCAATGGCCCCATTGTTATCACAATAGAGAGTAATAGGATCTTCAGCATTCGGGACAACGCCTAATCCGATGAACTTTCTTAACCAAACTGCTTCTTTAGCTGCCTCCGAGGCCGCTATGAACTCAGCTTCCATTGTTGAATCGGCTGTGCTGGATTGCTTTTGGCTTCTCCATTCTACTGCACCGCCACCAAGCGTAAACACTGAACCAGAGGTAGATTTAGAATAATCTCTGTCTGACTGAAAATCAGAATCGGTGTACCCCGCTAGCTCCAAACTCCCACTCGAATAGATGAGCATATAATTTCTGGTTCTCTTCAAATATTTGATGAGATTATTTACTGCTGTCCAGTGCGGTTGCCCTGGATTTGACTGAAAACGGCTGACTAATCCAACGCCGTAACAAATGTCAAGTCTCGTACACCTCATAGCATACATAAGACTACCAACAGCCGAGGCATATGGCACTCTTCCCATAGCTTCAGCCTCTTCAGGGGTTTGAGGCCCCTGAGTCTTAGAGAGGTAAACGCCGTGACGGGTTGGTAGAAAACCCTTCTTTGCGTTCTCCATACTGAAGCGTGCCAGCACCTTATCTATATAAGTTGCTTGGGACAGAGCTAACATCATGTTCTTACGATCCCTTATAATTTGGATCCCTAGAACATAACTCGCTTCTCCCAAATCTTTCATTTGGAATTGCGTGGTCAACCAACTTTTCACGTCGGACATCATCCCCTTATCGTTGCCAATTAGGAGTATGTCATCAACGTACAACACTAGAAATACAACACTATCTTTGATAACCTTCTTGTACACACAAGATTCAACAAAGTGTTGTTCGAAATCATAAGACTTGATCGTGTGATCGAATCTATGATACCAGGAACGAGATGCTTGCTTCAACCCATAAATGGATCTGAGCAACTTGCACACCATGTGCTCTCGACCTTCTTCAATGAATCCCTCTGGTTGCTGCATATAGATTTCCTCGTCAAGTCAAACTTCATACTGATTCAAGCAGTTGACTGTGATCACCTCAGGATTAAGATATGTCCATAAATATGATCATCCATTGATTTGATAAGACTTCTCGATTACGGAATTATATCGTGAACTCTAATCAAATCGGTCCAGCCCTATATGATATATCTATCATATATAAATGCCCTATTAGGTTCTCTTAACCGAAAGTCCGGATAAGACAATCACACCTATTGTGTTATGGGCGCATTAATAGCACGTTAAAGGAGAGACCCGATACTCTCGATTAACTTCACTACGGGCTAATTGTATTTTAAGTACATCTTCACTAACTCAATCCTCCTGTGTATATACCATACATTGAGTTAAGTGATTACATAAACGATATACTTTAGGGTTTTCTGTAGTGTAAATACTATTGTCACATCGGTGAATATGAGAATAATAAATATGAATAATAACATCATTTCATTTATTAAATAAAACAATTACAAAATTGTCTTTCGGGCATCACACCTAACAGTTATCACGAAACATCCTATTCTACTATGACGGGTAAGAGCTCATTCTGATGTGCGTCAAAGAAAAGAAGAAGAAAAAAAGAAAGAAAGTAAAAAGAAAGTTAAAGACTAAGTTATCGTTAATCTTATACCTAGTATAAACCGAATGATATGCTGTAGGGATTATCCTACTGAGTGCGCGGGAAGACTTTGTGTGGGACGATTACTGTCTATACCTAGGATAGTCATTGAATTATTTGAAAAGACATTTGTCTGAAAGGATTGTGGAGATTGAAAAGGGCTTGTCACACATACACCGAATCTATCTCTATGTTGGTATTATTTGCTATAGTTGTTGTATCTTTTGTTACATGAGTTGGGGATCTATTTGGATTGCATATAAAGTAAGCTAGTTTTGATTGTTTTGTTCAGGACGAACAAAAGTCTAAGTGTGGGGGAGTTGTTTACGACTAATTTTATGGTTTTTATCGAGTTATTTCGTAACATTATCTTCCATGTTTTAGTGATTTTTATAGGAAATCACATGGCTAAAAGGATATATTGAGAGAATGACGTTTTGAATAGTTAAAATGCAAAATCGAGTAAATATCGTGGTTTTATTATCTATTTTGTATGGTTTTACGTTTTGCTCGGTTTTGTCATCTTTTAGGTGCACAAATGTGGAATGGAAGAGGTCTAAATGATGTTTGATTGAAGATTAAAAAGGAAAGAAAGAGATCAAAGAGGATGAAGATGAAATAAAGCTTGGGAAAATCCCGAAAACGACTCGTAATACGACGGGCTAATCAAAAACGCGTTTTCTGAAGAAGAGTCCTTAATGAAAGTTGTAGAGTTTTCCGAGAGATTTTTTATGACATTCGGATCATAATTTTTGGAGGTCTACAACTTAAGATATGAATTTTAGAAGTTTTATTCCAATAAATATTTAATCGAAGGATTCAGTTCAGCCATTTCAAACGTGCGTCCATGCAAAGCCATGCAATACAGAATCTGAGAATCTTTACCAAACTGGCGTCCATGGAACCCAGACTAGCATCCAGAGAAGTTTTTTTTATACAGAGTCTTCAGACTACAGGTTAGAGTGGCGTTCACCATGCGTCCAGCTGCTGGACGAGCGTCCGGGATCTGAGACGAGCGTCCGGAGTGCACCGCCTCAGCAACCGACCTATCCATCTATAAATACAAGCCGCATGATAAACCCTAATACAGCCATTCCATACGCATAATTGCAGCAGCAGCCGCACATAAGAAAAGAGCAGCAGCCGCATCATTCAAAAGAGGAGATTCAAAGATGAATCTCTCCATCCCAATGATCATGATTAACATCATGGTTGTTGGCTAAGCACATCGCGGTGGGACAACGGATGAAACCGATCAACATCAACACCAACTAGAGAGATTTTTAGCCGTACTTTTAGTGAGTAAAGTTATCGTTTTTCATCAATTAGAATTTGTTATTTATCGTTTATGTTTTATTTGAATCGAGAGATCGATGAAACCATCTTTTATGCTTTGAATTTATATGAAAATATTGTTCAAGTTGTAATCTTTTTAATTGATGCGATTAATTATAATTCGAGAGATCGTTTATAGTTAATTGAGTAAGAGTATTAGAAATAATCTCGTGATCGTGTTTTGCATGTCGTTTTGTTTTACTTGAAAAAGAAAACGAAACCCTAGAATTCGTTTAGAGAAATTTAATCGAATTCGTGATAGATCATTACTAAAAATTATATATTTAACTTGCCGTCTAGTTGGGGTTGGGTTGATTGATCGGTGGATTCCCGTTGCCTTGCCGTTGTTTTAATTATTTGATAAACCAATTCGTTCGTCATCAACTTTGTTTGTTGAGTTTAGTTATTTTAGGAACCCTAGTTGTTAATTGTTATTTTTCTGCAAATTTACTGTTCATCGTACTGTTCATCATCGTTTCTACTGTTCATTATTTCATAATTAGTATAAACCCTAGTTTAATTAGTTTAAATCTAGTTTTAGTTAATGGTCGTGACATAATCGATTTAATTATTGCACTTTGATCCGATAAACATTCCACTCCCTTAGGACGACCCGTTAACATCCTATACTACGATCCTTATACTTGGGGTGTTTCGGTTATAAATTGTAAAACTCGTTTTTACCGAACAATGTCCAAGCCAAACACTAGTGAAAGAAACTGTTCATCAACAGTAAAGCTCTTATCTTGAACTATCGTTTTGAATCCTTTTCCATTATTGATGATTTCGGCATTTTTGTAGAAGTCTTTGATGCCGTCTGGACTCAAGGTAGTGACTTTTGTATCAATCAAGTTTTCCAATCCTCGAAACTTCTTGATCTTGTTCACAATCCGTTTTGATAGAGTGGAGTTTGAATACTTTTGACAAAATTCGTCCATGCTTGTGGTGATCCATCATCAATATTGTATTGCTCCATTGATTTCTGAATTAGGAATTCTTTTGGAAAATCTTGAATGCTTTGACTTTGGATGAGCAGGATTTATTTTGTTTTGCAATCATTTTCAAATAAGAATCGTGTCACAATCAATGGGATTTTGTAGGGATGTACATCTACTTCTTTTTCTCCCAGATTGACACGTGGCTTCGAGTGATTTGTCATGTCAGCCCAAGCGTCAGATGGTAGCTGGAAAGTTTTCTGCTTTTGACCAATATGTCCTTCATCAGCTTTTGTTTAGAGGTCAGTTTTCTCAGGATTCAGCATCGAGAACTGACTCGGCCTGCAATACAGTTTTATGCTTTCTTCGGTACCCATATCTTTTTGGGTCCGGCTGGATTAGTTACTGAAGTATTATTTTCAATTTCTTCGATGAGATAATTAAGCTTTCTCATTTCTTTTCTGGATAAACCATTACGCTCAATCTTAGTTGATTTCAAAAGGATTCTTTTAGATTTATCATTCTTAGTTTCCTTGTGTAATCCACTAGATCTTCCAGTAATTTGATGTCCAGAATTTTCATTCTTTGAAATCTCAATACTAGGTAGGGGTGGGAAATTATCATTGCTTTTGTCAACTTTACTAGACATTAATCTTTCTGCGAGATTTGACATCTCAGTTTCAAGAAACTCATTCCAATCTTTCGCTTTGTCAAGTTCTCCGTCTTTTAATTTCAGTTCCAACGTAAGTTTTATGGTTATCTTGACAAGTTCGGAGTTTCTCTTACTGAGTTCAGCGAATGATAACTGAGTTGAAGAATGTACCTTTTCATGATGGTTTGATATAGTTTTAAGATCAGAGTGTACATCCTTTTGTTGCTCTAATGAATCTTCTATATCAATAGTAACTTGCAACAACTTCTTTTCTTCTTCTTCTGAGAGATTTCTTTGTGATGGAACTCCTCTGGATTTGTCTATATAAACATTGAAGTTTGTATCCACATCATCACTGAGTTGAGGTTCTGGATTTGTATGCAGATTTGTCACACTGAGCCTTTCAACTATTTGATCCTGAAAATCAGATACATTTTGCAAACAGTTAGTCAGGGGGTGAGTAAGCCAACTCTTAATTCTAGATGTAGTCATTGAATATCAAACTAAGTGATTTTACAACTGATACAGTGAGGGATCTTCAACAACTGGTTTAAAAGATATTTTTGGATCACTTCCAAATGGAAGAACTTGCTCTGATACCAATTGTTGGTCTATTGGAAAGGCTAACACAAGTTTAGAGGGAGAGAGGTGAATAAACTTGTCACCAAAAACTTTTCCTGAACTGGAATAGCCCCAGGAACTGAGTTTCTCTGAAACTCAAACTGATGCTCAGCTCAGTTTTGTTCCTGTCCTTTAACTTGTGCGGAGTTCAGCTAACTCAACTGAGTATATGTCAATATTGACTTATGTTTAGTCTTGTTAACTGGCAGCGGATATAACTAGCCTTAAGTGCGATAGATGTGTCAATAAAGATCTGAATCTAACATGTATCAGTTTTGTGCTGACTCAGTGACTTACGTTTGCTGAGTGTGAAGATAAAAATAATTAAATCAATCACAGCAAGAATATAAATGCATAAAGTAAATCAACACAAGATTTGTTTATGGAAGTTCCGGGTGGTGTAATCCCGTACGTCTCCCCTTCTCCTGTGGTGTAGGAGGTATCACTAGAATCTTGAGATAACCGTTACAAAATCCTAGCACAATGACAGTCCTTCACGACACCCTAGTTTCACTGTCTACACATAATGAAGAAAGGTAGGATTGCTCCCTTCATTCTGCACACTGATCTTTCGGAGGTGGAATTGCTCCTTCACCAGCTCACCACTAACACACACAGTCCGTAGACTGCACCAACAGCTGTGGCAACCAAGTTGCAACCGTATGAAGAAAGGTGGAATTGCTCTCTTCAAACTATGCACAGCCAACCTCTTTTTCAAAGGTTAGGTTTAGAATTAATCAAGAAATTAATTCAGTGAGCTGTCTGATTCTTCTGGATCTGGATTTGTAGCTCCAAGATGCCTTCTTTCCCCTTTAATGGGTGATTGGGTATTTCTTTGAAATCTTCAAGGCAATTCCATTGGCTTCCCCTTTTCTAGATATATATTATCTGATTTTCTGGATCTGGATCTTTGGATATGTGCTTGTAAAGCTCTTTTTCTGATCCTTCTCTCTCTTCTTCCTGGTGATTCTCTTGTGTATTTATAGGGGCGATGTAACGGCCACTAGCTCTTGTAGCCGTTACACTTGTCGTTTAGCCAACGTTCATATGTACGACATTTGTCGTATTGTTAATTCAAGTTTAACAAGGCCTTAACTCAGTTTTCTACTCTACTTCAAAACTGAGTACCTTGTATACTTAACATCTGACTTTAATTGACTAAGTTAGAGTACACATTCAGTCTCTTCTTTTCCTGGTAACTGATAATCTTGTCCTTAAGATTAATCTTGTCCTTAAGATTATTCAGTTTTACATGATCTATAGTTCAGTTTCAGGTCACCACAGACTTGCCTGAATCCTGACTTATAGTCACGTCTATATCAGCTTCTAACTGAGTTTGCCACCTCGGTTCTTCAATCTTCAATAACTGAGTCTGTGACCCTCGGTTCTTGATCTTCATAGATAAGCCAACCGAGTCTGTGTCCCTCGGTTTCCTAGTTATCTCAGTTTTCTTGTTGTGACTTAGTTTTCTTGTTGTGACTCAGTTTTCTTGTTGTGACTCAGTTGTTCGCCTAGTTCCTATTCTATTAAAATGCTTGTCTGAAACAACCTATACAAGGTTCGGACTCTAGATAAAACTTATACATTTTCTCTAGACCATTTCTTGCTTCTTCTTCCATTATGCACTATAACGATTAGTTATGACTTCATCATCATGGGTTGTAAGTGATTTGTCTCATTACGTGACGAATCATCATCAAAACAAAAATAATATTTCCAACAGTTCCGGTTATTGTTTGTTGGGGTATTTGAGCTGAGAGGAACAAGTGCATGCATGACGAAGTCCAACCCACTATACTGTAGGATGTAATATCACCGGATGGATCATAGATCCACCCGATTACGCAGCAGAAAGTACAAGATCTATATCTAAACAATCAAAGCACATAAAATAATAGATCTAACCTACGATGGGGTTAGATTACCAACCTTTTTATGGTGCAATTACTCCAAGAACAAAAGGTCAATCCAAGCTAGTTGAGAGCCTAGTTGAGAAGCCAAAGTCTTCCAACGTGTGTCTCCAAGCACCACCAGGTGGATGGTTTTTCAAGCTGTCGGACCTCCTCGATATGCTCTGGAATAATCCCGAGGATTACTCAACTCGAAAACCATAAGCTAGGGGCCGATCCAACTGCTGAATCTATTTATAACTGTGACGCATCAGTGTCTTCCCGGGCCCGATCGGGCATCGAGACAAAACCCAATCAACCCGAAATTTTTAGGGATTGTTCAAAACTCCTTTATAGTCAATCTGAACGGTCGGATCTTCGTTTCAACGGTCCAATCTCCTCTAGAAATTCGACGAGCAGACAGCTGGGGCTGCAGTGATTTTACGACACAGCAGCAACTTTATCGCAACGGTTGAACATCGAGATGGAGTCCGATCGACACGAAATTTTAAGGGCCTGTTATGAAACTTTTATTCTTCATTCTGACCAGAGGGATTGTCGTTTCAACGGCTCAAACTCCAGGAATAAATAAAAAACCGAACAGAAACAAAACAGATCTACTTCTAGGAAACTAAAATTACAAAATTTCCTATACTCATATAAACGAATTTATATGAGTTTACAATAGATCTAA
Source organism: Gentiana dahurica var. dahurica (assembly GCA_024500145.1). NCBI lineage: Eukaryota > Viridiplantae > Streptophyta > Magnoliopsida > Gentianales > Gentianaceae > Gentiana > Gentiana dahurica. The sequence continues at coordinate 63,071,389 of CM044907.1, forward strand.
CGAGTAAAAAATACCAACCTCAATCCATCTCTTCAACCACGACAATCACAAGGCAACATACATGAATAAATTTCGATGCATATAGAAAAGCAAGCGAAAAACAAAAAACAATCTAAAAATGTTTTTTCCACTCCTAGATCTAAAATTCACATACTTTGATTGATAGATCAAAGGCTCGATACCACATGTATGATGTAATATCACCGGATGGATCATAGATCCACCCGATTACGAAGCGGAAAGTACAAGATCTAGATCTAAACAATCAAAGCACATAAAATAATAGGTCTAACCTACGAGGGGGTTAGATTACCAACATTTTTATGGTGCAATTACTCCAAGAACAAAAGGTCAATCCAAGCTAGTTGAGAGCCTAGTTGAGCAGCCAAAGTCTTCCAACGTGTGTCTCCAATTACCACCAGGTGGATGGTGTTTCAAGCCGTCGGACCTCCTCGATATGCTACCGGAATAATCCCGAGGATTACTCAACTCGAAAACCATAAGTGAGGGGCCGAACCCCTTTAGCCTTTTTGTGTGTATTGCCATCGAAATTAGGCATGAGAAAATAGGTTGGGAGAACTCTCTTTATAGAGGAGTGTAAACATTTTCCTCCAAGGATTTAATTAATTAACGGATAATCAATTATAATAATCCTTAATTTAAATATAAGATAAATATAATATATATCCCAAACAAATTAGGATAAATATATATATTATCCAATATTTCATGATTTATCATTTAATAAATAAATAATTAAATCATATATTAAATAATTATCCAAGAAAACTAATTTCTCTCTAATTAAATAATAATCCAAAAATGTGGCCAATACCCTAATATATTAGGTCATCCACGCATCTCACACACTTGGGCCGAGTCCACAAAAAAAAATTCCATGCATTTAATTATCTAGTCCAACTAAACAATTAATCCACATATCAATTAAATAGTCCAATCCAACTATTTAATATTAATTGAGGTGAAACGACGAGAAAACATATGCTATGTTAGAAGCCACGTCGGGGACCATGGACCCATATTCAGTAGCTACAATAAATTAAATAATATTATCCGTCAGACCGAACAATAATATTCAATCTATTAATTCCGGGATTACACCACCATAAACCCGAAACTGAACTCTGCCGAATATAGATAACTTACACTCAACCATGAGTTGATAAGGTGTCCACTGATATAATCATTACATACGGATAAATCCTCCATAGACTGTTTGTTTCGATTCGGGATATCTCCGTAAACCCTTCTCGAAACCTCTTATCCTTATTTACCATTAACCCCCTAGTGATCAATTAGTTCATAACTAATATAATATGAACTCCCGGGATCGATTAGTTTCTAGGATTAACAAATAAGGGAACTGTCTGTCTACTTCCCGAGGGAAGGAATAGATTCCATATCTGTGATAGCACAGACTACTCACTCATCCTAAAATAGAGCCAACGAGAAATGTTGGACCACATACTACGTAGTGATCCTTACTAACACATCAAACTCTACCCTAGTCTAAGCAGTTGTCGGTGATCACCTCAGGATTGAGATTGATCCAAATATAATCATCTTGTGATTTGATAAGACTTCTCGATCACGGAATTATATCGAGAACTCAAATCAAATCGGTCCAGCCCTATATGATTATCACCATATATAAATGCCCCACTAGGTACCCTATTACCGACAGTCCGGATAAGACTGTCATACCTAAAGTGTTCTGGGTGCATTATTAGCAAATTAATCTTGAGACCCGTACTCAGATTAATAAACGCTACGGACTAAGTTAATTTTAAGTACATCTCACTAACTCAATCCTCTTGTGTATAGCCATACACTGAGTTATGTGATTACATAAACGAGGTACTTAGGGTTTTCAGCAGTGTCTTAATTATAAGCATACATGCAGATAATAAGATGAATTATTAATTCTGTCCTAAAACAATTACATAATTGTCTTTCGGGTACTACACCTAACATATACAGCGCACCATCATACATATTGAGCGGGCTATTAGGCAACTTGCTTTTCGGAAGGAACTGGATGCCAAAGTCTTGGGAGCTGATAGAGGAACTCCCTTCTTCCAACCCTTTAAGGTCAAACCAAACCCAAAGCGGAAAGTGACTTATTTGAGATGGGTGCCTCCGCCTTCTGGCAATGTTAAATTGAATGTGGATGGGAGTGTCAGGAATGGCATTGCTTATGGTGGAGGTATCCTCAGGGATTCTGATGGCGGGTTTATTATGGCTTTTCATGCTTGTTTTGGGCAGGGGACGATGGTGGATGCTGAGATTAAAGCTCTGATGTTTGGTCTACGCATGCGCATTCAGGCACAGATAATGGATATCGAATCTGATTCTATATGTTTATCATATGATCTCTGAAGCTAGTGGTGGGGAATGGCCCCTGTATCTCTCCGTCACTCAGATATGTGCTATCCTTCGATCGCTACATTATACTATTTCTCATGTCTATAGGGAATGCAACAGGGTCGCTGACGCCCTTGCGGCGTTGGAAGGGGATGATCAGATTTATATTCAGCAAAGAGACGTCCCATCGCATATTCTGAATCTAATTCATGATGATCTATACGGCCCAGCTCATATCCGATGTATCGCTGATAATCCGGGAAGCACACTTCACTTGTGAAGGGTGCAATCCAGGTCGTATTGCTCATTTCACATACTTTCTCATTTTCATCCAGTTGTATCCATATACTACGTATTCCACTTTGTGCAGATCGATGAAGCTAACTGAATGTGGAGATGGGAGGAATCCAGCTGCTCAGATCGCTTATCTTCACCAAAATCAGATTGAGTTGACGTACCCCTACATTTTTGGTTGGGGTGCAATTCAGGTGTTTTTGCTCCTTTTATCTACTGTTGCATGGAGTTTGAATGATGTTTATCATATTTCCTGTGTGCTTGTCTTGCGGACAGATCACCACCTTGCAGTTTGTCTGGCGCTTACATATGGCTGCGGCTTAGTGGGCAGTGCTGATCTTTGGACGCACCCCTACCACACTACTAGGGGGTGCAATCCAGGTGTTTTTGTTGCTTTTGCTGTCAGCCGATGTGCTCATACTTATTCTGGTGTTTGATATACCCCCTTATGTGTTTGGTACAGCTTCTAGCATGGGTTTCGCTGCTCACTTTACGGACCGGTCATGTCGAAATTTCAACAGGAGGGGCTGCAAGTTTCTTCAGATCAAGAAAGTTCACACGAGGATGCGAATGGGTCTTCGGCATTATTCAATCACACCTTCTCCGCATGGCAGAAGACAGAGAGACATCATTTATCTCCTCTGATTTCCACTAATGTAATTATTTACTGGGCAGGGAATTTTTTGGGAGTGCATAGAGCGAGTACTCTTCCCTATGTGGTGGATTTTCCTACACTGGGTTTGCCACACATAGGGTTTAAGGAGGCCATGCTATGCACTCTATCACGTATACTTGGGGCGGGCCGGGATATGGCACTCAACTTTGTAGCTCTTTACTTGGTTTATTAATAAAATAAAGTTGCTTTAAAAAAAGGTGGGTTCTATTGGCACACACCAAATTACTTTTGGCACCCATTATTTGAATATTTTTTCTGCTGAACAAAACGTCATCCCCACTGGTGTTCCTCCTTCAACACCAACGTCAGTGTCAACTGACGTTGGTGTTGAAGGAGGATCACCAGTGGACTGACGTCCTTAAGTTGTGCCACTTTTATAACGTGAACGGACTGACGTTGGTGTTCAAGGAGGAACATCAGTGGGGATGACGTTCGTCTTTTTGAAAACAGTGTGGTGCCGAAGTAATTTTTTGTGGTGCTGGAAGTAAATGGGTGCTAGAAGTAATTTGGCGTGTGCCAATAGAACCCACCTAAAAATATATATATAAACAAAACTCCATATATATATATATATATATATATATATATATATATATATATATATATATATATATATATATATATATATATATAGATCGGCGTTCGTTGTACTAAAACCAATTGATGGTAGTAAATGTGTTACTATATTTCTTTATACATTAAGAGTGTGGCCGATCCGTCCTCAACACCCCCAACCCCCTCAAGTGTTGGAAATCATCAACACTTGCACAATTTTCATTCAAGAGTGTGGCAATATGTCTCAACACCCCAATCAAGTGTGGACAATCTTTCCCAACACATGCACAATTTCTTTTTGGTTCGATCTCGTGACTTCTAACTCGATACCATGTTAGGATCGGCTTCATTGTATTAAAACCAAATGGTGGTAGTAAATGTGCTACTATATTTCTTTATACATTAAGAGTGTGGGAAATATGTTCTAACATATATATATATATATATATATATATATATATATATATATATATATAGGTTTGGCTGTTCTTTTTTTTTTTTTTGTATATATGATTTTGTACATTGACTATTGACAATTAATGGAGAAAATGCACCAAGAGTGGAGGTCTCTATATTGGCACACTCATCGACACACATGCATGTGCATCTCTCTCGACTAGTCCTCTAAAAAAAAATCACAGATAATTTTGACATTAATAAATAAAAATCCATATTTTGAATGAGAACTGGATACCCTCTGCTGCATTCGCATTTTTTGTGACCACTAGTAAGTTTACACACAGAGACGGACGCAGGATCTCGAGGGACAGAGGGCAATATTTCTAAAGACCTTTTGCAACCAACATTGACATGGCTCGATATATCTAAAGACTTTTTACAATCAACATCCCGTGCTAGAAATTAGTAGTGTTTTTTTGTGTCCCTTACGATTTAATAAAAAAGACACTACTGTACATCGTAAAAAACACAACTATACATTTATATAATAAAACAATTCTATATATTGCAAGATACGAACACATTAACACTTTTACTTCTGTCAATAAAGATTTAAAATATTACAAACAATGCTTTTGAAGGAAACCAATATTCTGAAACATATTAATATTTTTTTAAAATATATCACTTTAGTAATAACTATGTATTTTAATTTGCATGATAAAAGTTTTATGTCAAATAATCGATTTATTATAGATAATAGGGGCGAACATAAATTTTATGGGGGCGAAAAAATACATAATATAAATATAGTCAAGGATGGAGGCAGGATTTCGATTTCGGGTGGGCTAATTGACAATTTTGAATTATCGGGTGGGCTATATTAAGATAATTTGGTGGATTAAATCGGACTATGTAAATTTTTTAGTGTATTATTTTTGTACGGGTGGGCTTAGCCCCATCAATTTCCACATGGCTACGTCCTTGAATATAGTAGTGTATTATCCGGATTCAAGAGGGCGAATGCCCGCACCCTATGCTGTAAGTCTGCCCCTGTTTACAGTTTACACACAGCTTCAGCTTAGGTAGCATATGCCGGAGTTCAATCCCACAGAAACATCCACCTGTCTATATGTATCTTGTTTTTGCTGCATATGATTCAATAATCATTTCGTCAAATTATTTTGTTTGAATGAGATTTAAGATATACAGAGTACTGAATTCTATACATATATCTTAAACATGTTGTGACTTGTGACATAAGAGTATTATGACAGACGTTTAACATATAAACAAAAACTCCAAACATGTGTATATATATATATATATATATATATATATATATATATATATATATATATATAGGATCAGGCGTTTACTGCTGTACTAAAGCCAATTGGTGGTAATAAAGATGTTACTATATTTCTTTATACACTAATAGTGTGGTCAATCTGTCTCAACACCCCCCCTCAAGTGTTGGAAATCTATCCAACACTTGCACAATTTTCATTCAAGAATGTGGGCAATCCAACACCCCAATCTAGTGTGGACAATCTTTCCTAACACCTGCATAATTTCTTTTTTGGTTCGATCTCGTGACCTCTAACTCGATACCATGTTATGATCAAACGCTTACCGTTGTACTAAAACCAATTGGTGGTAGTAAATGTACTACTATATTTCTGTATACATTAAGAGTGTGGGAAATTGTTCCAATATATATATATATATATATATATATATATATATATATATATATATATATATATATATATATATATATATATATATATATATGTTTTTAGAAAGACACATTAATGAAAATATCAGGATTCAAGGAAACTAAAATTTAATCAGACAAAACCTATACAAACTTCCCAAAATACCCTTCTTTCTCCCCTATTTCTCCTCCCCAAATCCTAATCCCCTTCTTGGCCGGAAATTGGCAATCTATTTCGGGTGATACAAATCCGATCTTCTTGGCCGGAAATTGGACTCGGTTGGAGCAGTCATTTGCATCTCAGAGTCGGGCAAGTGCTGATTGGAGGCGAAGCAGGTTGGAGGTGAAGTGCTGCTGCTGAGGAGCCGTACCGCTCCATGATTGAGAGGTCGGCCTCGGGAATAAGTCAGCTGATGAACGGAATCCACATCAGCCGGAATTTGGCAAGCTTTGCAGGCATCATTTGCATCTCAGAGTCGGGCAAAGCTTGTTCAATTGCGCACCGAATTAGCCTCCACTCGAAAGGGCGAATTGACTGCAGCCGATTACTACTTCAAAATCAAGAACTTGACCGATGAATTAGCCATGGCAGGCCACCCCTTGACCGCCGATGACCATATTGCTTACCTTCTCGCCGGACTAGGCCTTGATTACGATGCTATGGACACCATGATTTCAGTTAACGGCAGCCATGGTTGCCAGAGAAGCAAGTTGTATATTTATTTTATTTTTTTTGAAAATGTTTAGGGTTTAGGGTTGTTACTATTAATGTTTTAACATTACTATATTTTTCGATGTAACTTTATCTATTTTACGGGCTGTTACTACTTGTTTATTGGCTGTTACTACATTTTATGTGCTGTTACTACTTGTTTTTTGACTGTTACTACTTGTTTATTGGCTGTTACTACTTTTTCATTGGATGTTACTACATTTTATGGGTTGTTACTACTTGTTTCTTGGCTGTTACTGCTTGTTTTTTGGTTGTTACTATATTTTATCTAGCGTTACTAGTTACTACGTGTTTAATGTGTAAAATGGTATTTTTGTCCAATTATTATGAATTTGTCATTTTTAATCACATAAAATGTAGTTACTTCCTCCTATCCCCATTTATGATTTTTTTTATCCTTCTGACCCCTTCTCCCATATATATATATATATATATATATATATATATATAATCAACTGCATTGTGTAAGTATTATTGTATCAAGGAAAGAATATTACAACTTCCCATAATAACATAACCGTTCAACAAAACTCTTTCATCATACTTAGTAGTATACTTTTATTTGTGCAACTAGCTTTTTGCGACCTTTTTGGTCGTCCGACTTTAGCGACGTTTTGGTCGTCGCTATAGGTATACCTATTTGTCCTTTTGTGTTTGTCGTTTTTTTTTTCTCTCCTTTGTCGATTAAACGACGTCGTATTAGCAGATTAGGTATATCCCACTACCGCATTTCTCACCAGTAGGATTCAATTAAAATGCCCACTGAAGCTCAGAAAAATAGGAAGACATGTATATACCGTTAACATGCATTTATAATGGTTCTCTCTCATTTTCGTTCTCTGCTCATGTTTGCGTTGTCGGTGCTTTTCTACTGTCGATCGGTTGGTCGGTGTTGCGTATGTATGGTTGAAGAAGAAGTAGTTTCTGGTCAGGTAATTCCTGTTCTACATATTTTCCGATTTCCTTGCAGTTGATGATTCTTAGCTTCGTTGATTTTTCTTTGGTATTTTTGGGTTTTTTGGATTCCAAATTATTGTTCCCTTCATCATTGTTTCTGTACTTTCCGATTTTGCTTCTTCAATCTTAAACAGGAATTAGATTCTGTACTTTCCGATTTTTGGTCTTTCCGATTTTGTACTTTCCGATTTTGGTTTGTAGCTCGTTTTGTGTTTGCAATTTTTGCTCTTCAGTCTTTTCTTTTTATAAGGAATTAGATTGGTGTGTTCAAGGGTTTGGGAGGAAATTGGGATCAATTCGAGATTTTGATCGTTTTGATGAATTGGAGGAGGATGTTTTGATTTTATTGCGGATTGAATTAATGGTAATAAGAGGTGAATCAGAACGGTTTGGGGAAAATGCTAGCACTGAATTGGTATGTATATGCATGGGAGGGTTAAAAAGGAAGGTGAGGATCGCCTCTTGCTGCAGAAAATTAGCTCAAGGGCAATCGGATTTGGTCAAGACATGCAATCGGTCCTTCACCTACGGCAGCACAGATTTCTGTAGAGGGAAAGAGCAATCCTTTGGTTGTTTCCACTGCTACTGATACTGCTTCTTCCTTCCCCAAGGTATTGCCTTAGTTTCGGTTTAAGAATTTTGTTTGGTTATGCAATTTGTTTGGAAACTTGTCTTTGGTAATGTGTTGTATCACACAAATACCGTATCGGAAATTTAGGATACACACTTTGGGCAAATTTGTAAGTTACAAGTTGGATCCACGATTCGTATGAATCCCGTATTCATAACTCGGATATGCGAGATGAAGAACCATGGTGACTCTGTTCTTGGCCTTGGAATTATTTGTATATTTCAGTATTCTTCACTTTTAAAAAATCCATTTTATAGTTACTTATAAGAACCTGCAAGATGTATTTTTCATGTTTTTAACTCGAAAGAACCTGCAAGATGATGTCTTTGTTCCGTATTTTGAGCTTAATTGACTCATCGTATTCATTGTAGTTGGATTTAAATCTAGGAGCAACTTCGGAAGCAGATGGAACTGGATGAGGCTCGTAAAGCAGGGCTTGTGCCGGCGGAGTTTAATGAGGATGGAAAAGTTATTGGTGCTTCTGAGTTTTGCTCCATGTACATAGGCTTCATTTTCTGAAACTCTTAATTCATCTCTCTTTCTTTTTTAGTAATTATTTATTTTAAATGAATTACTTAATTGCCTACAGATATATCTTAAACAGTGGGTGTGAGACTGTGTATGTGACAGTGTTGTTGGTGTTGCTTTGAGAGTATGATGGTGTTTAAATGATGGTGTTTAAAAAAAAGATAGGTTGAAATATTGCTTGATATAATGAACAAATGTTTTAAACTACAAAATTCATGTATTAAAGCAACTACTATCCTATTACTGAGCTAAAGCAGCTAATAGCTAAAAAGTGTCGACACCAAGCTAACTACTTGCCTGAAACATTTATGCCCCAGTATTTTAACGAATTTGATACTGCACATCAAACAAAGCCATTTCATTCGTTATTCAGCAGCATTCTTTCCTTCTTAGTTACCTTTACAGTTACTGTTCGTTAATGAATATGCGTGGTTCATTCGTAATTTATTCTCCATGTCACAGGTTCTGCAGCTTATTTGGTCACGCGTACGGGATTACGGGTTGGCTTCCTTGCATTTCAAGGTATTTCTTATGTACGCAGTGCTGGCCCGTTTTTAGCCATTTAACTTTTGAAATATTTCATGCAATGCACTTGGTTTGCTACATATTTTAGGGTTTGATTTCTTCTACGGTTTTTCTCCCTTTTTTCCTTTACAGTTTTCTTTCGCTGTATATGTTCTGGTTAGTTAGGTTAGAAGTATTGCGTCTCTGTTAGCTGACAATTTTCCTACATAAATTCCTTGGCTCCAATCTATCAAAGTGAAGTTCCTTCGTTATGTTCCCTGAGTGAGCACTAGATCATTTGTACATTACTATTAGAAGTTACCAAGTACCTGTTGCAATGAATCTTTTATACAAGTTCGCAAATACTTGTTGGCGACAAATCTTTTATAAGTATAAGTTTTGATACGAGGTTGTTGTCTGTCTTGCTTCATCCTTTGTGTTTAATGAAATGATCCTGTGTGCATCTCAGCTATGACGAGCTTGGAGTCCAAAAAATTATACCCGACACCAACTTTATCAAGAAATGGAGCCATAAAATTGAAGCAGTAATTATAACTCATGGCCATGAAGACCACATTGGAGCATTGCCGTGGGTAAATCTCTTGATCCGTCTCCTTTAAACATTTGGTCATTTTTCTTGGTATTTGAATTCGTAGGCGTCAGTGGGAATTACTTTCCATAATCTTTATTGTTTCTACCCATCACTTATCTCCTTCTTCAAGCAATGCTTGAGTCATTATTGCTTCAGTAAAACTAATAAGAAAACCACTCAGCTGGAGAAATCACTCAAAATTTTGGAAGATCTAAATGCCTAGGTTGGAGGCCTCTTCTAGATATAGCTTGCTTTTCATTTTAAAATCTACAGCATGATTGCGTGGCCAAAATATTCAGCTTTCTATTGCGTTTTGACTATGTTGCTGTTGTCATGGATTGGTAAATATATCATGGTGGATACCAACCAGTAGGATAGTGAGTGCATACCTGGCGGAAGGATACTTATGCATAATCTCAATTTCCAAATCTTCATTTTGAGTAATATACTTATTCTGAGCATGCAGTTGGACAGATAATTTTTACGTCTGAAAATCATGTAGCCTTTATGGAGTTACTTTGTCTGTTCATAAACTTGTAGCTCTTAAAGATTGTTGTCACGGTAGTTAATATTGTCTTAGAAATCATTTTTACAAGTTGCATTGTTAATGGAGGCATTTGAGCATACAAGCAGGCCTCTATTTGATATTCTGTTGTCGTCTTATCTAAACAGGTGATTCCTGCTCTGGATCCACGCACGCCTATATTTGCCTCGTCCTTCACAATGCAGGTATGTTCAGTGCAATTTAGATTAGTTAAGTTTGGAATTTTGTGATATCTTTGAAAATCCTCATGTCTTGGGACGTTATCTTGCATGAGATATGAAAAACTACTGCCTGTAGCCCCTTAATGCATGGTTTTGCGGGTTTGAAATCGGCTCCTTAAGTTTTGGTTGTATTTATAAACCTAGAAAAGCCATATTTTCTTTACATTATCTGCACCTAGGATGTAATATCTCCCATTTTGAAGATCAGTTTTTTCCCCATGATATGGAACGATGAATGAGATGCTGATTTCTCCCATGCCTCAATTATTTTCTCAGCTTATAAAGAAGCATTTGAAGGAATTCGGGCTTTTTATTCCATCTAGGCCCAAAATATTCAATATTAGGAAGAGATTTAATGCTGGGCCGTTTGAGATCGAACCCATCAGGGTCACTCATTCTATTCCAGATTGTTATGGATTGGTTCTTCGGTGTGTTGATGGTACTATCCTTCATACTGGAGACTTTACATCTTAGTAAATAAATCTTCTCTTTCTTGTATACACTTATCTGTTTGTTTGCTGAGGTTGTGAGCTTGCCAAGTTCAACAAATTGATGAGTCTCCCCTTGAGAACGTACCTTGATGCTGCTTGGAAAGATGGAAAAGCACCTATTGATCCATCAACTTGGGTAATTAGCTATAGCTTTCACTTCAAATTGTCTTTTGAGTGAAAAACCTTCAGAAAGTCATTATATGTTTAATCTTTCTTGTTTGTTTATTTATGTATCTGAAACTTTATGACAAACAAAAGTGTATATTCATATTTGGTCGATCATTTAAATAACGCTTTTGATCTACATTCTCGTTCACCTGCTTTGCAGCCCGGCTTGTTAAGGACAGAAACGAGGGCCAAAAACGTGCAGCGCACGTTTGCCGCCACTAGTAACACATATATTTATGGTACAATATATCGTTGCATATGTTTTTTTTTTTTTTTTTTTTTTTCCTAATACACATCATTTGATATCACTTTAAATGTATTGTGACTTTTTTTTTTTTTTTTGAAAGGAATGTATTGTGACTTTATTTTTTTTTCATAATAAACCACATTTGATATAACTTAATTCAAAAATTCGTAGATAATTTTTTCAATCAACAACATGTCATATTCTAAATCGTGATTTGTCATATCCTTAAATAACTCAAGCTCATTAAACAAATATTCATCCGATTATTCTCTTGACAACAGTATCGTTTACGCTTCAATTATCGACCGTCATTCGCAAACTCGCTGAGACACTGAAGCCATGGTATGCTAATCAATCTTTCCACTTCCTTTACCCAAATTAATGTGATCTGTAGTTGAATTTCGGACAGCTTTGTGTAATTTTTTTTCTTTTTTCTTTTTTAAGCTGCAACAAAGTTGACGTTTTTAATGTCTTCTTATATGCATTTTGATTTTTAATGTTGGGAATAATATTTGATTTCCATTGATTAACACAATAGTACAAGTTGTAATTTATAGGTGGAAGCTAGAGTGTGAATGCAATGATTACAAAATGATAGCTATGATTACACATAAATGCTGAATATTATGTCGCGATACTAGTGTCTTCTAGAGTGTTCTCAACACGCCTCCGTAATCCCATGGAAATGGAGTGGACATGGAGATTGGCTTTAAGAGTGCCAAATCGAGGGTTGCCAAGAGGCTTGGTGAGCAAGTCCGCCAATTGGTCCTTCGAGGATACGAAGGCAACAGTCAAGCGTTTGGAGGCAACAAGTTCCCGAACATGGTGAAAGTCAATCTTGATGTGCTTGGTACGTGCGTGGAAGACTGGATTAGCATCAAGGTAAGTGGCGCCAATATTATCACACCAAATAATGGGTGGAGATGGTAGAGCAACGGACATGTCACGTAAAAGGCTGCAGATTCATTGTACTTCGGCGGCTGTATTGTAGAGGGACTTATATTCAGCTTCGGTACTGCTTTTAAAGACAGTGAGATGTTGTTTGGCACGCGAGCTGATGAGGTTGTGACCAAAGAAAATACAGTAGGCACCAATAGATCGGCGAGTATCCGGGTCGGCAGCCCAATCAGCATCAGTATAAGCCTGCAAAGAAACCGATGAAGAAGCGGAAAGGAAGAGACCTTCAGATATAGAATGCTTGAGGTATCGTAAGATTCGCTTAACAGCTGCCCAGTGATCATCCGTAGGGGAGTGCATAAATTTGCTGACACAGTGAACCGCAAAGGCAATATCAAGGCGGGTAAAATGCAAATACTGAAGGCAGCCATCAATAGTACGATACAAAGTCAGATCAGAAATAAGAGTCACATCGCCCTGTAAGCGAGTATTAGTTGCCATAGGAGTTTGACATGGCTTGGATTTGTCCATGCCTGCCCGCCATAATAGCTGAAGAATTTATTTACGTTGAGTGAGGTACAATCCATCAGGAGTAAGGAGAGCCTCAACGCCAAGGAAATATGAGAGTGATCCAAGGTCCTTAACGGGGACATGTGTCGCCAAATAGTCAATAACCTGTTGAATAAGAGTAGTAGAAGTGCTAGTAATAATGACATCATCAATGTATATGAGTAAGTAAATACGATTAGAACCATGAGAATAAATGTAGAGAGAGGAGTAAGCCTTAGATGCATGAAATCCAAAACGAGTGAGAATATCCGTCAGGTGAGAGAACCAAGCGCGAGGAGCTTGATGTAAACCATAGAGACTACGTTTAAGTTTGCAAACGTTATGAGGAAAGTCTGGATGAACAAAACCTGCAGGCTGCTGCATATAAATATTTTCAGATAGTGTACCGTGCAAGAAAGCATTTTGGATATCTACCTGTCGAATAGACCAGTTAGAAGACACAGCAAGAGAAAGTAAAAGTCAAATAGTGAGAGGTTTAACCATGGGGCTGAAGGTGTCATGAAAGTCAACACCTTCAGTCTGATGATAACCCTTAGCAACTAGGCGAGCTTTGTAACGCTCAATTCGCCCATCGCCATGTCGTTTAATGCGGAAAATCCATTTATTTCCAATGATATTCATATGAGGTGTAGCAGGAGCATGATCCCAGGTATCATTACGAAGAAGAGCATTGAGCTCATCTCTCATCGCATCACGCCATGTTTGATGTTTAGAAGCCTCGGTGTAAGAGGATGGCTCAGAGAGGGTTGCTGATGTAAGAAGAGCTTTAGGTAGAGAATAGCGAATAAAATCTTGGAGATGGATAGGTTTGAGGTTGTTAGTTTTTGACCGAGTGACCATGCGGTGAGGTCTAGGAGTTGACTCAGAGGATGACGATGATGGAGAAGAAGAGTGAGGAGGGTCAGAGGCAGCTGGGGAAATTTTTGCTGCAGGAGAGGACTCAGAGTCGGATTGGAGATTGGCAGGAGGTGTGTGAGGGAGGGAGTCTGCAAGAGTAAGAGAGTTTGGAAGAGGAACGAGAATATTGGAAGGAGTTAGTGTGTTGGTGAAAGAATGGCAAGGAAAGATGGACTCGTCAAAGACAGCATGCCGAGAGATATAAATGTGGCCAGAGGAGAGGTCAAGACATTTATAGCCATGATGTGAGGGACTGTAGCCTAGGAAGATTCAAGTTTTGGAGCAAAAGTCTGTTTTGTGATTGTTATATGGTCGGAGATGAGGCCAACAAGCACACCTAAAGACACGGAGAAATGAGTAGTCAAGGGTTCGAAAATGAACCATTTCATACGGAGATTTGAAGTTTAAGATGCGAGTGGGGAGACGATTGATAAGATAGGTTGCAGTAATGAAGGCATCTTCCCAATATTGTAGAGGGAGATTAGATTGGGCAAGAAGAGATAGGCCGACTTCGATGATATGACGGTGATGGCGTTCAATGGCACCAGCTTGTTCATGAGTATGGGGGCAAGAGGGACGATGTTGAATGCCAATAGTGGTGAAGAAGTTTGACAGGCGGCGGTATTCTCCACCCCAATCAGTTTGGATAGATTTAATTTTAGAATTAAATTGGCGTTCAACAAGGTTCTGGAATATAGGAAAAATAAGTTCAACATCAGATTTATTACGTAAGGGATATAACCACAAATATTTTGTAAAATCATCGAGAAAACTGACATAATAACGGGAACCGTAAATAAAGGGTTCAGCACAGGGCCCCCAAACATCAAAGTAAATCAAGTCTAAAGGTGTAGAAGAAGTAAATACAGAAACATGTAAAGACTAGCGATGACTTTTAGCCAGTTGACAGGCAGCACAAACAGTGTCATTATTGAAAACAAAAATATTAAAGAACTTAAAGCATGACGAAGGACAAGGTGAGAGCAGTGTCCCAAGCGTTGGTGCCATATTATTGGAGAGTGACGGGTTGAGACATGCGCCTGAACCGGGAACTGGAAAAGGATGTGGAAAAGTGATACAATCCATCTTTAATAAAGCCTCTATGATGGACGTGGCCCGAGTAATCCTTCACAAGAAAATACGAATTATGAAATTTAAAATAAACATCATTATCAGAGGTAAATTGTTGAAAAGACAATAAATTGGTAGTTAGATTAGGCGCAACCAAAACATTAGATAGAGTATAAGTATAGGTGGGAGTGCAAAAAGAGGAGGAACCAGAATTAGATATTTGCAAACCTGTACAATCACCGATGTGAACCTTGTCGGGCCCATCATAAGGTTCAGTAGTCAAATTGAGGTTGCAAAAATCATTTGTCAATTGGTGGGTAGCACCTGTATCCGGCATCTATGAGGAGTCGGGTGGTGGGAGTTGAGCATTGAAAGCTTGAGGTGGCCGAGGTGCAAGAGGAGCAGGAGGTTGAAAGGTGGAGTCGAACCGGTCCCAACAAGTGTGGACACTGTGGCGAATACGATCACATAATTGGCAAGTTGGAGGAGGTGGACCGGTGGGGTTGTTGGTGCGATAACCACCACGGCCCCGATTATTTGAGTTGCGGCCCCTGCCACGTGAGTTTTGGTTTCCGCAGCCTCTGTTTCCATTGAACTGCTGTGGGCCGGTAGCAGCATTTGCAAGAGCAGGTGTCGAAGTTGCCAGCGTTGGAGATAAAGAGAGAGGATCGTGATGTTTCAGTCGGGCCTCTGTTGTGAGTAACAGGTAGAATACCTCTTCCAAAGTAATTTCAGACCGAGTAGAGATCATGGTAACGAGTGAATCGTACTCCCGCCCGAGTCCCGCTAGCAAATTGTAAAATCCCGAAAATCCAAGAAGGTTATAATTGTAAAAGTAGAAATATATTTATTTTTCTATTTTATATTATACCTAGGTGTTTTAATTAAAACGGATTTTAATTAAATATAATTAATGGAAATTAATTAAGGAGTATATAAGGAAATAACTCCCTGATTAATCAGAATTAGTCTATACGTTCAGTTTTCTGAATTTTGGAGAAAAGGGGCGACGGCTTTGGAGAAAAAAAAGAGAAGAACGCAATCTCCAAAATCAAGGCTGATCAGTTGAGTTTTGGTGTAGGCGATAGTAGAAGATTGTGATCACAGCAAGGAGAGATCGTTTCCATACAAACGGCTTGTTAAACGTTGAGCTTTCGTTTCTAGCCCAAGTTAGATTTTTTGCGTTCTTGAGGTTTGAATCTGCATTTCTGAGTTTAGGGAGTTGGATAACCATAGGTGAATCGTAGAAGAGTTTGGTGTTGAGGATTTCAAGCGTTTACGTTTGTTTTGCCTTTATTTTTGCTTTCAAAAGATCAAAGGTAAGGGGGTGTTCTTAAAAGGTGTGTGTGTGTATGTGTAATACTGATAAAAGTGCAGGTTTTGACTAGGAATAAGGTTGGAAACAATCAGATCGAGGTACGGGATCGAAATGGACTGATTTCAAGCTTCAGCCCGTCAATGCGTGCGCATCCTATACACTGCGTGCGCATTGACAGACCAGAAACTTAGGACCTGGGACCTAATCGATCAATGCGTGCGCATTGTGCCCCAGAACATGAACAGGATGTTCCAGAATGACCAATGCGTGCGCATTGAGGAGCAATGCGTGCGCATTGCATGAACATGATGTAAGTCTGGTTTACAGCATGCAGAATGCGTGCGCATTGAAGGGGAATGCGTGCGCATTCACCCAGTTTTTCTTTTTTATGTTATTTGTGAACATTGATTGGTTTGCATGCCTATGATGGCATTCCATGTTATTTTACAATGTCTAACATCGACTTTTGGTAGCCTTGGTTCTACACCACAACTGAGACCCTCTGCGGGGAGAAGGTGGGAGCACCGGAAAGCTTTGTTTAGACCTTGTGGAACATTGACTTAATAGTCATTGATCCTTTTACAACGTGCTAGGTAGAGTAATTAGATATATAGGACTAGAAGTCCCTAAGGAGCCATATACATGAATGAACCAGGTGGCTAGAACTTAACTAGTAAATACATATGTGGTTGTCTAAAAGCTAAAACGTCAATATCATTGGTAAGACAAGTTTCTAAATCGAAGCATGGGAATCATACAATCCTTTTGAGTTATGTCTCAAGGGACAACGTGTAACTTCCCACATGGAGACCTAAGTCCATGCCCCCTTGAGATGTGCTTAATATTAGTGTATTTCTTACAAGGACAAAGCAAGTAATAAGATGAGAATAAATCTGTCATTTATTAATTCTAAAAACAATTACATAAATTGTCTTTCGGGCGCTCCTTCCACCAATCTCCCACTTGCCCGTATGGACAAGAAACAATTGTCTTTCGGGCACTCTACATCTAACAATCTCCCACTTGCCCGTAAAGACAAGAAACAATTATTTTTAGAGCACCTAACCCTTATTCTATCTATCCACAACATTCTCCCACTTGCTCTAAAGCAGATGAGACATATCTCCCAATTTCATACCCGCCAAGCGCTTATGAGTGACATTAGACGCCACAAGAATTGGTAAACTGATCAGCTAGGTTGTCGGCTTGAGGCGATCTTTAGGACCGAAACGTCGCCTTTTCACACGGTCTGTCTGACTATGTGGAACTTTCTCTCAATATGCTTTTGACCTCGTGTGACTGCGAAGAACATTTGCATGAGTTACCTCTCGACTGTTTTCACAGAAAAAATGGTATCGGCTCATCGAGACCTAGAATCACTTCCCGGTCCAACAAAGAACTTCTCAAGCCACACTGCCTCTTTAGCTGCTCCGAAAGCTGCTATATATGTATTCGACTAACAGAGTCAAATTTGGCAGTGCTGGATTGCTCTAGACTATAACTCCATCACTATGAGTAAACACTGAGCCTGAGATCGATTCACGGTCATCCTTAATCCGACAAAAATCAAAATCAATGTAGTCAACAACACCCAGGTTTGCACCCGAATACTCAAGCATATGATTCCTCGTTCTCTAAAGATACTTGAGGATGCACTATACTGCTATCAATACTCGAATCCAATATTCGATTGTTATTGACTTTTAATAACCTGACTTTCTCTATCCAAAAGAGAATCCATCCCATTTTCTCTTTATCCAAAGATTGAGAGAATTATTCCGTGAGGGGTTGGGTAGGAAACCTCTCGTTGAATATTGCATACGAAAATGCATGATCATCTTAAACAATAAGATGGATGGGAAACTGCCACAACTTGTTCTCATGAATTCGACCGAATCAAATTCTAAGAATATAGTCCACTTCTCTAATTCAGAGAATCTTTGGCTTGTCAATTTCTGACTTTAGACAACACACCCATGTTGTTTCCAACTGTTGCAGTGTTATCTTTCATTTACACTAACGTTTACTATTTTCACCAATATTGATTTTCTGGTCTACAAAAGACTCATCAATATTCTGGTCAAACCCACACATTTCAAAACATGTGACTTTTAAAGACCTAGAGGTTTGCTTTAATCCACCAATGGATATAAGCATCTGTCATTGGCTTTACTCTAAAACCCTTCCGTTCTGAATGAATTCAAGCTCCTTTGTTTGGCAAGAAAGTTTTAGGGCATCACCCCTGGTAATCTTCCTGCTTTCCATGGAGTCAAGCAAGGCTGAATAGTGAGAGAGTTCAGGGCATCACCCCTATTGAACTATCTACTTCTCAAGGAATTATCCCTTGACCACTTGGCTTTTCCTAGAAAGATAAACTTTCTGATTCATTCGACTCTTTTCCATGTAGATCAAATTACTCCCACTGGACCTGAGACACTTAGGCGGTTCTACAAGAGTGTGAACATACATAGAGTACCAAAACTCCATTTTTAGGCTTTATGGATTTATACCAATCTCTTTTATCTGAATCCTATACAGTCCTTGCAAAGACCATAGGTTATTAATTACCCCCAGCAGACTGTTAAGTCTGCATAATCACAGCGGGTCAATGGTTAAATCATACTCCCACTGTATTTGGGTGGATTAATATTCTGATCTGGTTCAGTAGTATTTATCAGTGTTATCCCCAACAACCAATGTTGGATGTGGTCTGATTAAATCAGTTAGTAACTCCTTGTGTAACTGTACTTCAAGTCCTAAGGTTGTTATTTAAACATTCTTTTAAAAAAAGTTGTAACAGTGTAACTGTCACCATCCGATCTTAAGAATCTTATAACCAACCTTCACTCATTGTATTAAGATATTTCACGAATTCACCATCTGAACGTGTATGTAAAATCTCCAGTCCTACCTTCAAGCATAAATGCTAAATGCCTCTATTTGTGGAAGTGGAATAAATTTACTTCACTCCTTATTCACAAATTCATAAGCATCTTCTAGGTAGACTTCTCGGTATTACATAACAATGTAAACCGTTATTTTGCAATCAATATCTTAATTGAGTTAAGCAGTGTAATGTAGCATATCACTAACTATACAAGACAATACATGGTTTATCCTGTCAGTGAAATTGTTTCACTTGGAGGTAGGCCGAGCATCAGTTCCAAATACTATGCTATGGCCTATATCTAAGCATGGAATACTCTTTTCTCGGGTAATATCAGAGATACCTCCAAATAGTTATATGAACTATTCGACGTTTCGAGTAGTCTTTAGACAAAATGTCTATTACTCAAAAACTCCCACTAGCTTGTATTCTTCATAAGACCCTAAAGGTTAATATGAACAGTCTATGATACTTCTTTAGCTCTATTACCCTTTCCTAATTGAAAGGTTACTTAGTCATTTTTCCTTTGAGATAGTGTTCTTAGACTGAGAGATAGGAATCACTCTTAGCCAGTCTTCAGATCTTATCTTTAGGATATATGCACTAATTAATAGATGCTGAAGAATCGTTTATCTAAATACTGAAACAATTTGTCTTAATAGTTTATGATGTGTTACATATACCTTTTCAGTATTACTTAGTGGTTTTGACTTTATCAGACAAAAGTGCGAGTCTCGGAATCGTATACAAATGTCATATTCACTTTCTTTAAGGCAACTATATTATCGAGTTGAAAGTGAATCCATTCGTTCCAACGAATCTGAAAACATAAAATAAATTTCTGCGATATTCAAGGATTAAAATCCAAAATTTGTTTCCTTATATCACTCCCACTATTTTAGCTGAAATAACTGCCTGTTGTCTACTCTTCATCATGAATGCCTAGCTACCTTGTTCTTACAAAAGAACTTAGCTTCCGGGTCATAATCCCGGTTAAGAAAGTCTATAAGGATTCATAGGTTAGTGATCCGAAATCACTTTACTATCTTTGATTAATATTTCGGTTTAGCCTTTAACTTATTTAGTTTAGACGACTTATACTTGTACACATTTACCTTCCCATTCTTGGCTTTCTTTAAAGGAAATGACCGTGAACTAGCAGTTCATTTGAGTAGACACTACTCATGAACTGTGCGATGTCCAGTGAGATTGATACCAAATCATTCTCGTCATCTTTGAACTAATTTTGTTTTGTCTCTCGCTTATCATGAGTGACAGCAGTGACATACTTATCAATGTCACTTAAGTTTGAAGACTCAAGAGGAACATCATCTTCCGAAAAATTAATTTGCATTCTCGATTTATGAGTTCAACGTTCTTGTTACTTTTCCACTTTTACGAAGTCGTTACTAGTCAATTTATCGTATTTAGCAGTTTAGATACACTGAGATGATATGTAGTTGTAAAATAAATTATGACATAAGTATAAATCAAATCATACACCGCAAGATATAATAATTTTAGGAATAATAAACGTGATGTCATGCATGCAGTTTATCCTACCATTCCAAGGATTTAATCTCACACTTCAGTGCCGCCGTAGGGTAGGTCAAAGGGATGACGATTAAATTGAGACAATCTCTCTCAACAATTAAACCATTTAAGAATCGAACATCTCCTATATAATTGTTGATTACCTTCCTTTTTCAGCCAAGATATTTCCAAATATATCCTTGTGAGTGTGACCTACTATTTTAAATTTTTAAGTACGCCCCGAGTATGCCGCCGTAGGGTAGGTCAGTGACCCGACGAGTACTCAAAATCCTATCCTTTCGGAAACCAAGCCTTGAATTTTGATAGCGGTGAAGGCCATCCGTAGGGGGCCGAAATCAAAGCGGCACGAGGCGTCACCATTCTCTCATGTGCTTGTGTCAACAGTAGAGGCCGTGGGGTCGGTTGTCACCTTCTCTCCTCCCACTCGTTAATTTGAAAATTAGGTAGTCTCATTAGGATTTTAGAATTTTCTAATAACCCAAAACAATAGATCATGAATTAATCCTCCCACTAGTTCATCGGTTTCAAATGC
The DNA here is from genome assembly GCA_024500145.1 of Gentiana dahurica var. dahurica. Taxonomy (NCBI): domain Eukaryota; kingdom Viridiplantae; phylum Streptophyta; class Magnoliopsida; order Gentianales; family Gentianaceae; genus Gentiana; species Gentiana dahurica. Next base: position 63,092,760 of record CM044907.1, read on the forward strand.
CGTCTAACTAGTGTCACTATATACACGATCCTCCAATTTTTATTGATTAAAATTCCTTTCTGTAGACACTACACAAATAAAATTCGTTTGTGAATTTCGTAATCCTAATACATTAGGACTTATGATTTTTCTATAATTCGAGAAAAAATAAATCACAAAATTTAAAGCTCCCACTAGTTTATCGGTTCCAAATACCGTCTAACTAGTGACACTGTATTCATGATTTTTCAATTTGTCGATTGTTTAGAAATTTCTTGTGTAGTCACTACACAACAAAAATTCACCAAAGAATTTAAAAGTCCTAATTTTTTATCATGATAAAAATTTAGGATCTCAGAATTTTCCAATAATCGAAAACAATAAATCATGAAAAGCAATCACCAACTTATCGGTTCCAAATACCGTCTAGTTGGTGACCAATTTTTCATGATTTTCCAATTTTTTGATTATCAAAATTCTAATTTATGTAGACACTACATAATTAAATCCTCAAAGAATTTTAGATCCAAAAAAATTTACCCAGAAAATTTTATTTCTATCATATGAATTCTATATCCCGATAAAATTCCATTTCCATTAATTAATTTATTATTAATCAAAATTAATTATCGTGTTCATACATGTCTAATTAATTTCAATATTAATTTTCTACATGTATGCATATGCTAAGATTTGAATTCATGAATATGATGCATGGCATGGTTATATCACATAAATAATCAAAAAAGAAAATAAATGCGAAAAATAAACCACTGAGATGGATCGTTGGTACCCCGTATCTAATCTATAAACCTAAAATAATTAAATAGATAAACCCTACTTTTAAAGGATTTTCTAATTTTTAATGCACAGCAGCCGCTGCATGGTATATTAAAGAACTCCTCTGTTTCATCATCAAAACTTGCCCAGCTGAGTTGGTGCAAAGCTTTTCCTTCCATCGCAGCAACCTGGGTTTGAATCCCTCTACTTGTTAGCTTTTTCTTTCGAAAATTTAATTTTTCTGGAATATCTGTATAAAAAATTCGCGTCAGGTGTAAGTCGAACTTAAGTCTCCAACCTGTTGATGCTGCGTCTTCACCACTAGGGAACCGCATCAACTTGATTATGTTCTTCGCAATATTTAATAAATGCAACAGTGCCGCGGCTAATATAATTTTTCTAACTATTTAGAAATTAAATTACAACAAAATAAATTACATAATTTCCTATACCCAGAAAAATTTGGGTTTACAATAGATCTAACGGTAAACAGGTACCAACCCCAATCCATCTCGTCAACCAAAATCATTCAACCACGCATTCATATAAAAAATATATAAAAGATGCAATATTATTTTTTATATTCAGTTGAGCTAACTAAACTCCGCACAAGTTAAGGGACAGGAACAAAACTGAACTGAAGATCAGTTTGAGTTTCAGAGAAACTCAGTTTCTGGGGCTTTTCCAGCTCAGGATTAGTTTTTGGTGACAAGTTTATTCACCCCCCTCCCCCCCCCCCCCTCTAAACTTGTGTTAGCATTTCCAAGGGACCAACAGCAGATAAGAGTGATGTGTTGGAACCAGCCCCTAATAGTCATTATTGTGTCACCAAAAAGTTTGTTCATGAAACTAAATTTTTTTGCTGCTCACGGTGATATACTTTTAGCCAGTACTAGGTTACCTTCCATTCTTGTGGATCTGATTACAGCCCAAAATTCTGAATCTATAGATTTCAGGGCTTATATTCGAACATATAATAACCATTTTGCGTTTACATCTTTAGGAGCTACATATGACAAAGAACTAGCTAAGCGCAATAAAGGGGTTTACACTTTTAGATTGCAAGGTCAAGCATACCATTTCATGAATGATCTGATTGGAACTGATGATCAGTGCAATAACCTACAATTCTACTTTCATGATACCCAATATGAAAAAACAAACCGTCTTGAGCGGTGTCCGTGACTGTTTGAGATGACTGCAGACAAAATCTTAAGAGTACTTAGTGAGAACCCGTATGCTCATTTTTTTAGAGACTTAAGCGGCACTCCAAATCTTTAAGAATTAGATATTGTGCTATTTTGTAACCCAACTATTGATCAAAAGGTTTATAATAAGCCTACAGTGCCCCAGGTTGCTAGTATATTAAGTGATTGTTTAGAAAACCAACAAAGAAGTATAAAGGTTTACGCACATAGTGGTCAATCACATTCTATCCATTATTATAATGGGTGTTATGACCATCTACAATACCCTCTTATGTTTCCTTATGGCCAAATTGGCTGGCACCAAGGCATAGGTAAGCAAGGTGTTAAGGAAAAAAATAGGAAAAGAAAGAGAGTGGATGAAAATTCTTTGCTTATTAAACCAAATAATGTTGAACATGCTTCTGATTTATTACAACAAAAAAAAATATGCTACATTAAATGCCTTGTCAGATGATCCAGCGTATGTGTCTATAAGAGAGTATTATTGATATAAGTTTCAAATTAGAGAAAACGATGCCTTATTTACTGCACTTTGGTAGATTGTTTCAGCAATATGCAGTTGATATGTTTGTTAAACTAGAAACACAAGAGATTAGATTATTTTAAGTTGCAACAAAAAAATATTAGGCAAGAAATTATGCAAGGCATTGTTGATGTTGTTGATAGTGGTGAGACCAATGCTTCCAATGTTGGACAGCGTACAATACTGCCTGCTGCTTTTACAGGAGGTCCAAGACACATGCAGAAAAAATACTTAGACGCAATGGCTTTAGTGAGAAAATTTGGAAAACCCGACATTTTCTTAACAGTCACTTGTAATCCAAACTGGCCTGAAGTTAAAGAATGTCTTAAACATGGAGAGCTAGCTCAAGATAGACTTGATTTATTAGACAGAGTGTTTAGGGAAAAACTTGAAGAACTGAAAGTAGAATTATTCAAACACAATATTTTTGGTAAGGTTACTGCTTACACATACGTTGTTTGAGTTCCAGAAACACGGTTTGCCTCATGCTCATTTTTTATTAATCCTAAAACCTCATTATAAAATTTACAGGCCTGAAGATTTTGACAAAATAGTATGTGCTGAGTTGCCAGATAAAAACCTTAACCCTCACTTGCATAGGTTAGTTGTCAAATATATGTTACATGAACCATGTGGTCGTCTAAACCCAAGTAATGTTTGTATGCAAAAGAATAGTTCATGCAAGGATTCTTTCCCTAGGGATTTCTATGAAGAAACTTTCGTAACAACTAATGCATATCCAACCTATAGACGTCGAAATAATGGCGCAAAAGCCGAAGTGTGTGGTTCTTTTCTGGATAACAGATAGGTTGTACCATATAACCCATTCCTACTAGCAAAATTTGATAGCCATATAAATGTGGAAATCTATTCTACAGTTAAGGCCGTGAAGTATATATATAAGTATATATGTAAAGGGAATGATAGGGTCATGTTTACTGTCACAGACCATGACTCTTCTCATGAACCAAATGAAATAAACCAATATCAATCAGCTCGATGGGATTCTCCTCTGGAAGCGTTGTGGAGAATATATAAGTTTGCTTTAGGGGACATGCGTCCAGCTGTGATACAACTTCGAGTTCACCTAGAAAATTTTCACCAATAACTTTTAATCAGAAACATAAGCTCAAAAATGTTATGACCAACCCGTTTAATTGAAAAACAATGCTTACAGAATATTTTTTTATGAATAAGACTGACTTTAACGCGCAAGAATATCAATGCATATATGGGGACTTTCCTGACTACTTTGTGTGGGAAAATGATAAAAAGCGCTGGAAAAGTAAAGTGAAAGGAGATTCTATTGGTAGAATTGTATCAGTTAATCCGATTGAAGGGGAAAGATACTACTTAAAACTCTTATTGTCTAAGGTTAGATGCCCTTCATCTTTTATGGATCTCAATATATTCAATGGCCAAACATTTCCTTCTTACCAGGAATCTGCCTTGGCTCAAGGATTCCTTGAACAAAATAATAGCCAAGAGCAGTGTTTAAGTGAAGCAGCAATCTATGGAATGCTTTGTCAATTAAGGCAACTGTTTTCTACGCTCTTGGTTTATTCATACCCTTCTGATCCTGTAAATTTATGGAAACAGTTTGAACCACAATTGTCTGAAGATATTTCTAGGCAAGTTCATTTATCCAAGGCTGAAGTTCAAAAGATTGTTCTCCAACAAATAAATGGATATCTACAGTCCATGGGAAAAGACCTTGCTTCATACGGTTTGGTACCTACTAATATGGACACTTCCCAATTCGATGATCCAACAAAAGAACATCGTATTGAACAAAATATAATTGTGTCTAAGGAAGATTTAAATTCTATAGCTCTTTTAAATAAAGAACAATTATTAGCATTTAAAAAAATTACTGCTGATGTTTTTAACAATAAAGCCGAATGTTTTTTCATAGACGGTCCAGGGGGACAGGGAAAACCTTCTTATATAGAGCATTGTTAGTAGTCGTAAGATCTAAAGGCCATATTTCACTTGCTACCGCTACATCAGGAATAGCTGCTTCTCTTTTACCAGGGGGAACGTCACATTCTAGGTTTAAAATCCCTATAGACTTAAGCGAAGGACCGACATGCAGAATAAGTAAGCAAAGTCCATTGGCAACCCTTATTAAAGAAGCGAAATTGATATTATGGGATAAGGCTCCCATGTGTAAAAGAACAGGGATTAAGGCATTGGACCTTTTGCTCAGAGATATAACAGGGAATGAAGAACTGTTTGGGGGAAAGGTTGTTGTTCTAGGAGGTGATTTGTTGGAAATAATATTTACGTTTTGATGATGATTCATCACTTATTCAGTTATTGTTTTTAGACCCCATTGATGAAGTGTCATAACTAGCTGTTATAGTGCAAAGCAAAAAGATGTCTTGGTATCAATGTATAGGATTTAATAGAGTCTGATATTTGTATAAGTTAAATCAGACAAGCACTGTAATAGTTCTAGGTTGTGAACTGAGAAAACGAGAAACTGGAAGTTAGGTAAACTGAGATTCTATAAGAAACTGGAAAACTGACTCTGAGCGCACCAAGGATAATCTGTAATAGGTAAGTTCGATGAGGGAACAGACTCAGTTGACTTACTCAGTACACAGAAGAACTGAGGGTTCAAACTTAGTTATTGAAGACAGAAGAATTGAGGGTTCAAACTCAGTTATTGAAGAAAGAATTACTGAGGGTTCAAACTAAGTTTATGAAGACTAAGTCAAGACTATAAAAGTTAGACTTCAGGCAAGTCTGTGATAACCTGAACTGACTATGTAGATCTTGTATGGAGAACTAAGAAACATAAGGACAATGATGTCTTTGCTGATTGATTTGAAATGGTGTACTCTGATTAGATCAATAATAATCAGATGAAAGAAAGAATAATGAGATTTTGAAGAAGAGTAAAACTCAGTTAATGCTCTTAGAAATTGAGAACTGATAATGTTCCCAGTAAATCAGTTTTGGAACTGATGTTTAAGTAAAACTGAAGAAGAATCCAACCGTTGCAGTACAAGCAATATGATTGGAGGATATTCTATCCGTTCTGACATTAACGTACAAGCAAGAAAGAAGCACCGCTAACGGCTTCAAAGACTCAAATTCAAATAATCTGACCGTTAGATAAACCCCTATAAATAGGCTGCTTCTTTCACAAAAAGAAAGAAGAGGGAAGGAATTCTAAGAATCTATCTAGCCAAGTAACATCAAACTAAGGGGGAAAGTAAATCAAGAAATTTACTGCTAAGCCTTTCATTGAAAGATCAAGACTTCTTCAAGTGTTAATTCGATTTAAAAGAAAGATCAAGATCAAATCATTTGGAGAAATCAGAGCTGTGCATAAACTTATATATCTAGAAGAAAAGCTCAAATCACAATTGAATCATAGTTATTGATTCAAGTCTCAACTTTGATTTCGTCAAAGGTTTAGACTGTGAGACACCAAGAAGGTGTGAAGAACAGTTGAGTGTAGTCAGGAAGACTGTGTTTGTGATGAGCTGGTGAAGAGGCAATTCAACCCTCCAAGGACCAGTGTTTCAAACAATTGAAGAGTAGCCATTCTACCTGTTCTACAAGTGTTTAGATAGTGAAGCTAGGGATTAGTCAAGGACTATCAGTTTAGAACTTTTTGTAACCGGTCCATCTCAAAGAAGTTCTAGTGGAATTTTCCTCCGCATCACAGGGGAAGAGAGGATTGACAGGATTACACCACCTGGAACCTCTATAACTTTTGTCTCATCTACCTTATGCATTTACATTCTGTTTCTCATACATTTATTGCATTTATCTAGTACATACACTCATCAAATATAGAAACTAAGTCAGCACATAAACTATTAACTCTTATGTTAAAAGGCTTAATTAATCCGCTGCCGGTTAACTAGACTAAGGAGAAGTCAGTATTGACTTATACTCAGTTAAGTTAGCTTAACTCCGCACAAGCTTTAGTTGAACTCAATCTGGTTTAAGATTTAGTTTTTGGGAGCAATTTTGGTGACAAGTTTATTCATCCCTCCCTCTAAACTTGTGTTAGCCTTTCCAAGGGACTAACATGATTTTAGGCAAACAATTTCGGTTGTACGAAGAGGCACTAAATCTGAAACAATAAATGTGGCATTAATTAGATCTTATTTGTGGCCACAGCTTAAGAAGATTAATTTAGTGCAAAACAGGCGAGCACGGCTTGACCCCGAATTTACTTCATTCCTTTTAGATGTTGGTGGTGGCCTTAATCAAGATCATGATATTGCAACTATTCAATTTCCTGAAAATATTATTATGCCATCTATTAGTGCTAAAGATGGTTTAGAAAATCTAATAAAGCTTGTCTTTTTACAACCACATTCTGAGAGCAATGAACATCGGCATACTATTAATAGAGCGATTATTACTACAAAAAATGTTTTTGTTGATGAAATAAATGATATGTTGATTAAAACTTTGCCGGGGCTTGAAACAAAATATATTAGTTGTGATAAAACACTAAACCCAAGTGATCAAGGCCAGTACGAAGATGTGTTGAATAGATTGTCTCCGAACGGTCTGCCGCCTCACAAATTAATCCTCAAACCAAATGCGCCAATAACTTTATTAAGAAACCTGGACCCTTCAAAAGGTTTATGCAACGGCACACGAATGATATGCAAAGTATTAGACAAGAATGTAATACATGCTGAAATAGCGATAGGGGATCATACTGGAAAAAGTGTCTTTATACATAGGTTACCAATGCAGCGATAGGGGATCATGATGGAAAAAGTGTCTTTATACATAGGTTACCAATGCAACCATCAAATGATGAGTTCTACCCAATTCCTTACAAAAGAATACAGTTTCCAGTGAAGTTGTGTTTTGCAATGACTATTAATAAGGTACAGGGACAAACTTTAGATTTCGTTGGGGTATATTTGAAAGAACCTGTTTTTTCACATGGTCAATTGTATGACGCGTTATCTCGATCAAGGACTTCAGCATCACTGAAAGTACTAATTGAACTTTTACATGATAGTAATACTCAGAAAAACTTCACAAGAAATGTTGTATATAGAGAAATTTTAACAAATTCATAGTCGTGCTAACTGCTTTCTTTAGTGCTTTTCTGCCTGGCCTTGCTTTCTTGTTTGGCAGCATGGTTTTAGTGTTATTTTATGACCCAAATGATATGTTTTAAGCTGAAATTTACAAGCCCATTTATAGAAAACAAATTGTTCTCTTTATGCAGAAAAAAAATGAAACACCGCTGCTTGATGCTCTAGCTGTGAACATGTCTACAAGACCCCCCTGGAAGGTTTTGGTTCAAGTGATTGAAAAACGCAAGGCAAAGGAATCCCAAAACAACAGTTTACCATACTATAACTATGTGCTAACTGACATGAAGGTAATGCATGAAATGTGTTCTTGTTGTGTAGCAATATGAATGAACTTACTCTTTTTTCTGCTCTTATATGCAAACAGAGTACTAGAATTGGAGCTGTCACTTTTGGTGCAAATGTTGCTGCTGTTAGAATGATCTTGTTCCTATTTAGGCGCTATTATGTGTCTAATGCTGGTTTAAGGCCAGTGGATGAGAGATACAGGGTTGGGGAATATAATTATACCTGGACGTTGGCTCACCGAACCCCGATGCAACTAGTGCAAGAAACAATTCCTTACAATTTTCCATGCCCTTTTGAGTTCACAAAGTTTTCAGATATGTCCAAACTTGTTAACAATGAGTAGTCGATGGGTATTCCTCTTCTTTTTTTTAAAGAACATTCCCTGTTTTTTTTACTTTTTTTAAAGCCACAGAATCTTTATTTGTTGTTGGTAGTGTATAGTATAATAAAACATGCTGAAAGACATAAAACGCAACATCTATACTACGCATAATGCAGAGTAAAATACTGTTTTGTTACATATTTTCTGCATAAATTTGATACAATACAAACAACTCATTTAGTTCATCGTCGTTGATTTTAGCATCATTTTTAGTGTTGCGTATACTGCTGTTCTGGGAAATTTGAACCACCATTTATAGATTCTTGAAGCTTTATAGTGTATGCGGTTGATTCAAGAACATCACTCAATACATTTCAATTGTGGTGTAATTGTAATACCAAAAAAATCCACATGTATAGTAAACATGTAGCACTTGTACAAAATTTGCATCACCAAAAGTAACAGAACATAATACTTTAGTGCTTGTACAACACTTTTTCCTGGTCCTAGTAATAGAACTTCTTTTGTCACTTTTTTTGTCATGTAATACAATTGTTGTTACTTATTTGATATATTTGGTATTCAATGCCATAGTGACACAAATGCTTCATGTTTTTTCTTACACATACAACATTTAAGGCATTGGTTATTCACACACATGCTGTTATAGGATCTGGAGAGTCAGCGACAAGAGATTATGTCGTCATTAATGAAGAGTAAGTTTTGTAATTTATTTACGAAATATTAACTTACAAAGTAGTTAGCTCGAATAAAAAAATCGGCAGTGTTTTATGTTTGTTTTTTCCACTGTTGCAGGAAAATACCAATGATAATGAGGTTATGGGCTGATTGGTTGAACAATGATGTAGTGCAAGTTTCTTCAAAGTATCCTGAGCCAACAATAATTGTAGGGCAGAATATGAAGGCGAGTACTCATAATGGTAATTGGTGTGCAATGTTCCTTTTGTAATGCCTACGTGTAAACTGTAGTTTGAAAAAGGGAATCAACAAAAAAATAACAAACTTTTCTGGTTTTTGTAGGACTATCGGTGACGACGGGTTGGAATGGATACACTATGGTGAATCCACCTTTGGCAGAAAATCAGGCTCTGCTTCAGTGGTTAGTATAAATGTCATTTTGTTTTCCTACACTCGTGTCATCATGAACAGTGTTTTTGATGCTCTGCTTTCGTCTCGGCGTGAACCTATTGCGGTATACTGAAAATCAAAAGGAAATTGCACAATTGATTCATTTTAAGGCTTATAAGAATGCCGATTTCTTGATTCCGCCACCAATTGATGATACTGACATTGTCGGTGTAGGCAATGTGGTTTCTTCTATTGAAGTAGTAAGCAACGTCTAACTTATGATATGCGTACTCTAAATCAACATTCATTGTGATTAATTTTGTTTCTCTTTGTGTAAAGCTTAAGACTGCCTAGGTTTCTGCAAGGATAGAACTAATGCCAGCACATGAATCATTGTGCTACAATGTTTGTGGTGGCTGTAATAAATCGATCACAACAGTAGTTGGTGAGAATCTTTACTGCAATGCCTGTGCTGAAGAGAAATAAGTTAGATCGCGGTAAGGACGTAAAATTGTTTTATCTGTTACACACTCACATCTTTAGCAATTAAATTGAAACTACTAATGTGGTCCTTTTCCACTACTATAAAGCTGCCACATGGAGGTTTTCTTAACTGACGATACTGGGACACTTGGTGCAATGTTGTTCTCACCAGATGCTGAGAAGATGACGAATTTTACAGCAGTCCAGATCAAAGCAGCACAAGATGAGGTAATTATGTGACTATAAACATTTATTCTTGTGCATAAAAAAAAATATTGATTTGTTTTCCTGTTCTATTATTTTTTAGTCTTTTTACTTTACTGTCCCAAAATCCAATTTACCATGGTCAGTAGATCATACATCATACAATATCATTAGGGTTCTCTTTATTAGTTGATTTCAAGTGTTTAGGACCAAATTTGTAATCTTAGGCAGTTATTGTGGTGCATGAAAAAAAAATTATTCAGTTGTAGTCTTATTATTTTTGGGAGTTCTTTTCTTGTTATATACACATTATTTGTCCAGCATGTGGTTGTAGTTTTGATGCTCACTTTGGTGTTTATGGAAGAAAAAAAAGCTCTTTTATGACATTTTTTTTGTTTGTTTCCAGGATGCTCTATTGAACCAACAGATTGAAGCTCTCTTGCATAGGAAACAAGTATTTTGCTTTGACAAGTACTTTGACACTGAATTATGTGGCAATGCTGTGAGGAAATATCCCATACTAAAGCTTTACACCCAAGAGGAAGTCATTAAAGCAAGGCAAGTTGCAGCTGGTGCATTCACGGAGACTGGTGTTGTCTCTCAGTTGGCTGGTTCAAGTGTTGGAGCAGACTCAGGTGATAAGAAGCTTTTCAGCCCAACAACCAAAGAAATTCTTCAAGAAATTGAGGCTGAATCTACTGACAAAGCAGTGCTTGATGTATAGCTTCCAGCCACAAAGAGGACCTTGCTGTTTGGTGACAATTCAGGCAAGAAAATTACTGATGATGTGGACAGTGTACCCATTCCACTAAGTCAAGAACATGGTGCTGCAGTTCCTGTGGGTGAAAGTCCAGTCAAGAAAAGCAAGAATAAGGGAGAAGACAAGGATGACTAACTCAAGTTCTACCATCTATGACTATAATTAATGTTGTTGTTTTGTATCATGTTTTGCTCAATAGTCCAGTTGGTATATTATAGCCATTAGTACTTGCACCATATAGTACATAATGGTTTAGTAATATACATATCTTGGGCCTACATGGTGAGAAACCTTGTTTGTTTTGTTATCAAACCCTCAACAAGCTTGTAATGTTTTGTGTATTCTGTAAACTATGCCATATCATAGATATGGTAGTCATCAGGCTGGTTAATCTATGTAACTATCTATGTAGTATTATGTGGTGTTTTCCCCCACTTTTTCCTTTCTGCGTTAGCCCAGTGTTTTAAACTATCTATTAAAAAATCCACGTTCTGTAGTGGGCATGCCGTGCTTTGCACGGAAAATAGTACCACTAGTAGAACTCATTAAAAGTAAAGCCTCCCTCCATAGTTAATTTGCTTATTGTATGATATATATATATATATATATATATATATAAACAACAGTGTCTTTTAGTTCTTTAAATGAAAGATTACAGAAAAAGTTGCAAATTTAGTCCTGTTGTCAAATTTTTAAATTTAGTATTGATTTTACTAGGGGTGTACACGGTTCGGTTCGGATCGGTTAATGGCCGTAACCGAAACCGAACCGAAATTTTCGATTAATTGAAAACCCGAACCGAAACCGAACCATTTTTAAAAGAAAAACGAACTGAACCGAACCGAAATAACCGGTTCGGTTAACCGAAAAACCGAAAAAAATCAAAAGTAAATAATTAGCGATAACCGAACCGAACCGAACCGAAATAACTGGTTGATTAACCAAAAAACCAAACCGAAATAACCAATTTCATCCAAATTATACAATTACAACAGTTTGATTCACTATATGGTTATAAAACGTTTTATTTTTCTATTTGGTTTCGGTTCGGTTCGGATCGGATATAACCGGTTTGGTTTTCGGTTTGAATTCGGTTCGGTTTTCGGTTCGGTTCGGATAATTTACAGCACTAACTGTAACCGAACCGAAAATTCCGGTTTTTCCATTTTGAAAACCGAAAACCAAACCGTAGGTCTTATTAACTGAACCGAACCGAATTACTCCGGTTCGGTTCGGTTTTCGAATTATCTGTATCCGTGTACACCCCTAGATTTTACTACGATCACAAAAAAAAAAAAAACAAAAAACAAAAAAAAAACAGAAACTATCCTCATCATTCATCAAAGCATTCGTCATTCATCAAAGCATTCGATTTGAACGAAAAGAAAAGGAAACAAACGACCCTTTCAGATATGTGTAGTTGTTCCTCTTTAGTGATATGACATTATCAACCATCTTTGGTTTCTTAGAATGTGGAATACGGTGATAATTGAACATTATCTCGACAATGGCTTGGCATATACTTCCTCTGTCTCAATTTGTTTGGAACTTTTTTTTTTTGGCTGTTCAAAATAAGTTTCATAAGTTGCCTAAATTGCCCCAACGCATCTATTGATGTCTCCTTAAATATCGTGAAAATAATGCTACATATAAAAGGATAAAATGACAAATTAGTCAAGTTTTAAATGACAAGACAACTCATTAATTGATATTTCTTTAAATATTGTTAGTATTTCTGTAGTGTAGCATATGCTGGTCGAGGGTGTGACACGAAGACTATATTCATACCAATTATTTTTCTGCTTAAATAAAGCGAGGCTAGGCATTATGATTTGAATGCTCAAGTTAGAATTTTTCCACCAAACTTTGTACGTATTACCCACAGGCTATATATATTTATAGACACACACATACATATATATTACTTATAGACATGTATATGTGTTAATAGGAATATCGTAGGAATATTATTGTCTTATTATATTGATACTGTGACATTATATTGATGTTGTTGATATTCTGTAAATCTCTAGAATCTTGTAATCGTACATATTAATACATGTCTTGTATTCTGTTTACATATATCGTGAAAATCACTTTATCATACAACTTTGTTATGGTAACAGACCAATGTTCTCTTCCCAGCATTCTCTCCTAATTCTCCTCCTTCGTTCATCCTCTTTCGCTCTTCCTCTTTCTCGGTATCCAAAAATAGCTGATAAATCTGTAACTTCCACCGCCAATGCTGCTCTTCGACCATCACATGTGCTTCTTGTTGGAGAAAATAGAGCAAAAATGATTTTATCGATTTTTTAATCATTTTAGACAACTACTTTAAATAGCAAATTCGATAAAACTTTTATTAAATTTATCGAGATTTTATTAAATCATTGGAAAATACGTGCTACGTAGTTGACAATAGAATTTAAAATTATTCAATTCGGAGTACAGAAGAATGAGATATTAACGCTTTAAGTTGTTTGTAAGATATTGAGAGTAGAATTGTGTAAACTCTTTATCCCACATTGGAACATGAGTGGTCCAATGTCAAGTATTTAAATGGTGACAATTGATGATGTGTATAAGCTCCTAGAAAAATGGAGGAATACTCTGTATGGTGTCTATTGTATGTTCGAATCTGCTAAAGCATTGTGGTTTGCCTTAGATAAAAAAAATTATAATACTGAGGATGCAGATGCTAAGAAATTTATTGTAGGTAAATTTCTGAAATATGAGATGGTCGATTCAAAAACCTTAATTAAACAGGTTGAGGAATTACAAATCATTATATCCGAACTTTTAGAAGAGGGTATGATTATTAATGAAAATTTTCAAGTAGCCTGTGTGATTGAGAAACTACCTTCTTCATGGAAGGAGTATAAAAGTTATCTCAAACACAAGCGAAAGCATATGTCCATGGATGATCTGATTGTCCGACTCCGTATAGAGGAGGATAATAGAGCATCCGAGAATAAATGTGTTGTGCAGGTTGGACAGGCCAAAGCGCATGTTGCTGAGGTTAAGAATCAGAAGAGGAAGAAAACTGGTCAATCTTCCAAGAAAACTGGTGAAACGTCAAAGAAACCACAAACTCCATTTAAGTTTAATGGTGACTACCGCAACTGTGGCAAATTTGGGCACCGTTCAGCTGAGTGCCGTGGGAAGAAGCCATTTCAGCCAAGGGCACATGTGGCTGAAACTGATGGTGATGATGACATGTTCTATGTTGTGGTGACATAATGCAATTCTATGGGGAATCCAAGACAATGGTGTGTGGATACTGGAGCCACAAGACATGTTTGTGCTGACCGTGCAATGTTTTCAACCTATAAGGCTGGAGCTGGTGAGAAAATGTGGATGGGAAACTCTTCTCATTCAAACTTTCTAGGAACATGCAATGTGATTCTGAAGATGACTTCTGGGAAGAAGCTGACATTGACCAATGTTCTCCTTGTTCCTGACATTCGTAGGAATCTAGTTTCTGGTGCTATGTTGAGGAAGGCTGGGTTCAATGTGATGTTTGGTTCTGATAAGGTCATTCTGACCATAAATGAAGTGTTTGTCGGTAGAGGTTATCTCACCGAGAGTATGTTTAAGTTGAATGTAATGGCTATTATGCCAAAGAATGTTGTGCCCGATGAGGCTTGTAAAATTGCATCTACTTCTGCTTACTTGCTTAATTCTTCTTGTTTATGCCATAATCGATTAGGACATGTTAATATAAATCAATTCGTAGAATGATGAATTTAGATTTATTACCTAATATAAAGTTTAATCAAACTGAAAAATGCCAAATATGTGTCAAAGCTAAAATGACAAAGGCACCATTTCCTTCAGTGGAAAGAAACACCGAACCGTTAGATTTAATTCATACAGATTTGTGTGATTTAAAATTTGTGCAGAGGCGGTAAAAAATACCTTGTAACATTTATCGATGGTTGTACAAGATACTGTTATGTTTATTTGCTAAGTAGCAAAGATGAGACAATTGAGGCTTTTAAAAACTATAAGAATGAAGTCGAAAATCAACTTAGCAAACAAATCAAAAAAGTTCGTAGTGATCGAGGTGGTGAATATGATGCACCATTTGATGAATATATTCACAATCTGGCATTATTCATCAAACTACAGTTCCTTATACACCTCAATCAAATGGTATTGTTGAACGCAAGAATCGCACTCTAAAAGAGATGATGAATGCTATGTTGATAAGTTCGGGTTTAACTTAGAACTTGTGGGGGGAGGTCATCCTCTCAGCAAATGTCATTCTTAATAGAATTCCATCGAAAAAGATGGACAAGACCCCATATGAGTTATGGAAAGGCCATAAGCCAAGCTACAAATACTTGAAAGTGTGGGGGTGTTTAGCAAAGGTAGAAGTGCCTAAACCTAAACAAATAAATATTGGGCCTAAAACGATAGATTGCATATTTATCGGTTATGCGAATAACAGTAGTGTATATAGATTTCTAGTGCATAAATTTGACATCCCTGATGTACATGTGAATAATGTCATGGAGTCAAGAAATGATGTTGTCATTTGGTCTGGATTTTCCCACCTATATGATAGAAAATGATCCAAGAACATATGTTGAGGCTATGTCAAATCCAGAAGTGCCTTACTGGAAAGAAGCAATAAACAGTGAAATAGACTCCATTATGCAAAATCATACTTGGGAATTGGTTAATATTCCACCAGGGCATAAAGCACTCGGTTGAAAGTGGATATATAAGAAGAAACTTAAAGCTGATGGATCTATTGATAAATATAAGGCCCGATTGGTAGCCAAAGGTTATCGATAAAAAGAAAAGGTCTTGATTTTTTCGATACCTATTCACCGGTAACTAGAATCACTTCGATAAGGGTTCTTATTGCGATTGTTGCGGTCTATAACTTGGAAATCCATCAAATGGATGTTAAGACTGCTTTCTTAAATGGTGCATTGGAGGAAGAAATATACATTTGACAACCCGAGGGGTTTGTCGTTCCAGGTCAAGAACACAAGGTGTGTCGACTCGTTAAATCATTGTATGGGCTAAAACAAGCGCCAAAATGGTGGCACCAAAAATTTGATCATATAAAGTTGTCAAATGGGCTTAAAATTAACGAGGGTGACAAATGTGTCTGTATCAAAAACACTTCTAATTATTATATGATAGTATGTCTTTATGTTGATGACATGTTGATCATGGGAAGTACTCATGATATAATCATGAATACTAAGAAGATGTTGACACGGAATTTTGATATGAAGGATATGGGAGTTGCAGATGTAATTTTGGGCATTAAAATCTCTAGAATGTCTGATGGGCTTGCGTTGTCACAGTCTCACTATATTGAGTCTGTTCTAAAAAGATTTAATGACTTTCATGAAAGCCCTGTAAAAACTCCAATTGACTTAAGTTTGCACTTAGTCAAGAAAAAAGGTGAACATGTGTCTCAGTTGAAATATTCACAAATCATAGGCTGTCTGATGTACATAACCAATTGTACTTGACCAGACGTAGCCTGTGTTGTGAATAAACTAAGTTGGTTTACGAGTAATCCAAGTGAGGATCATTGGAAATATCTGAATAGGGTACTAAGGTACTTAAAGTTTACAATGAATCTGGGATTATGTTATACAAGATAACCAGCAGTATTAGAAGGATACTGTGATGCAAATTGGATATCTGACTCTAAAGATTCGAAAGTCACAAGTGGATATGTATTCACTATTGGTGGTGTTGTGGTGTCATGGAAATCCACAAAGCAAACATGCATAGCTCGTTCCATGATGGAAGCTGAGTTCATTGCATTAAACAAGGCAGGAGAAGAAGCAGAATGGCTTCCTAATTTCCTAGAGGATATTCCATGCTGGACCAAACCTATTGCTCCAATAAGCATACATAATGATAGTCAGTCGGCTATAAGTCGAACACAAAACAGTATGTATAATGGTAAGTCACGACATATACGTCGTAGACACAATACTATTAAACAACTGATCTCTAATGGTGTGATTTCCATCGAGTTTGTTAGATCGAAGGAGAATCTTGCGGATCTGCTTACAAAAGGTTTACCTATAGATCAAATGTCAAAATTGACACTCGGAATGGGACTTAAGCCTATTACGATAGAAACTTTGTAATGGTAACCCAACCATGTTGACTGGAGATCCCAAGATCATGGTTCAAAGGGACAACTAAGTTACGAAGGTTCAGTGAACACTTACACATCCTGTGAATAAAAGTGTTATTTGTCAGTGGTGTAAAGGTTAAGTGAAAACTTTTAATGATTCCTACAACTTGATTAAACTCGAGTGGGGTATGGCAGAATACTCTTGATAGGAGGTCACCTATGTAAGTGTGAAGTGGGGCCGCTTCTGTGAGAATTCAGAGGCTAGAATTCTCTAACGCACTTTCTGAAACCAGGGTGATTCATGGCCAAAATGAACACAACCATGAGAACCAAATACGGTGTTTAGGGAAATATTGTGTGAGCATTATTGTCTGGTTTTACAAAAAAGACTGAACAGTTCAAGACATAGTTCACTGAATAGACGAGCAGATCCGATAGTATTTCACTAAAGAAGGTTCAAAGCCAGAAGCTACCTCTCCTGCTGCAATATTTTTTGTCAGAAAACTCTTCAGGGTCTGCATTTGTATTAATATCCAATCATGTGGGGAATTGTTGGAGAAAATAGAGCAAAAATGATTTTAGCGATTTTATCGATTTTTTAATCATTTTCGACAACTACTTTAAAGAGCGAGTTCGATAAGACTTTTATTAAAGTTATTGAGACTTTATTAAATCATTGGAAACTACATGCTACGTAGTTGACAATAGGATTGAAAATTATTCAATTCGGAGTACGGATAAATGAGATATTAACGCTTTAAGTTGTTTGTGAGATATTGGGAGTAGAGTTGTGTAAACTCTTTATCCCACATTGAAACATGAGTGGTCCAATGTCAAGTATTTAAATGATGACAGTTGATGATGCGTATAAGCTCCTAGAGAAAGGGAGGAAGACTCGAAATGTTTTAGTTAGATGATGTTCTGCTAAAATTACCACACGCACGCACGCGCACCGCCGCCCGCCCGTGCCCGAACCCATTGACTGTTGACCATTGACCTTGGGCTTAGGCTTGGGCTTTGACTTTGGCTTTGGCTTTGGCTTTGGGGAATTGGGTCTTCTTGGGCCTGAGGGCCTTGGGTTGGGCTAGTATTATATTTTTAGACAAAATCAGCGAGGTGGCAAGTCACTGAGGCAAGGGCGATTTAGCAATGCTGAGGTCAGTTGAAGCAATTCAGCACGGGTGACAAAGTCGAAGTCAGCAGGCCAAATTCAGCCGAGGCTGAATATTTCAGCCAGCTGAGTCAGCTGAGACCTTTCACCTTTCATCTTCTTCAGCTAAGACCTTTCACCTTTCATCTTCTTCGAAATAGCCACCTGTCACAACATGGAGAAAACACATAAGTTACAACAATAGAAATACAATACACATTCATATAGTTTTGCATATAAAGATGAAGACTTTTTTTCGAAACACTGAAGAGTTTGACGTTGTTCAGAAGTTGAAATACCTTTCTTTTGAACAGGTAAACTGAGTAATTCTGGGAGACAATTTCATAAACCGGGGTACAAGCCGGAGCAAATTTGTCTTAAGGACAGAGTTTCATCTCGCCTCAGTCAAGATATCCTTTATAGTTTTATTTTTGTTTTTCCATTACAGTAGTTGTAATATCTTTCAGGATTAATAAATATAAATTGTTCTTATTCTTTCTGTTTATTAATTTTATTCGCAAAAAACACTACGGGTATAACAATCTAGAGAGAAATTTTTTCAGAGCTTTCTTATGCTTTGAAAAGTATCTTTATACACCAAAAACTTGCTGCTGTTTGGTCTCGTTTTAACGAACCAAAATATGATTGTTGATCTTCTGTTTTGAACAGAAATGACTACTGTTAATGATGCGTCATTGACACATACTGCTGATGCTGCGGCAAGTGGAAGTCTGAATCCACTATCAAATGCAACTGTGCCTACTACTATTGTGACACAATCTACTGTTGATGTGGCTGGTTCATCTCATGGCGTGAAGCCAAAAAAATTTAATGGGTTGAATTTCAAGCATTGGCAGTAAAAGTATTTGAATGCTTATGCTAACTATGGTTGCGAAGTTACACCGATCATAAACTTCAACCTCAATCAAACCATGCATCTGTCTTGGCTATACCCTCAACCAACATTCATACTATTGCTTTGATACTACAAAAAGTCGTCTTTACATCTCCCGCCGTGTGAATTTTTTTGAAAATAGACTCGACTTACAGGAGCGAACCGAGTGTAGCGAAGCAAAGTGAGCGGAATACTTAAGATACAAGTATATCTCTCGCTTGCAGCGAGCGATGTTGCGAGTTATTATAAGCCACCCGACTGATAAGTCGAGGTTATCCAATTTTTTATCCCTAACACACCATAGATAGTTCGAGCACTATAGGGACAATAATCAATTTTAGCTACAATGGTTTGTAGGGAACTCTGCCTTCCCGGATCCATTCATCGTGTGCAATCTCTTTTCCATCAATCTGACCTGAAATTTGAATTATTGCTCTTTTATTTTAATTTTATTTTGGTAAGGATTATTATTAGAATATTTTAATAATCTATATTCAAATATTATCTATATTAAAATATTAGTTACCAATATTGGCAATTAAGATAAAAGGTCAGTCGAATTTTCATTTGACCCTATAGAATTAAAAGAATTAATTGATGGCTTTGAAAAACATAAAACGAATGGAGGGCGTTGTAACAAATCGCCCTCGCTTCTATCAATAGTAGCTCTATACGCAAGATCAGTCAAATAGAGCCTATTTTATCTTTTAGCGCTATCAATAACAGAGCCGGTCAAGGGCAAAGAAAGGAAAGCCGCGTTAGGAAGGCATGGAACAGGAAATTGTTTTTCCATTCTGTTTTATGTCTCATTCAGCCCCCACTGAGCCTTCCACTTTAAGTACCTCTTACTGGATACCTACTCTACCCCATTTAAAGTTGTCATCGTCACCTCCCAATACTCATTCCCTTGGCTCAATTCCATCCGTACCTCATGCCTCCTCCAACCTAAACCCCCGTCTCTCTACCGCCGCACCTACTCACCCTATGCGCACACATGCCCAAAACAACATCCATAAACCAATTCAGAAACTTAATCTTCACACTCTTCTTACCACTCAAACTGACGCTAAACTTACTACTGCTCTTCAAGCCCTTAAACACCCCAATGGAGAAACGCAATGCAAGAAGAGTTTGATGCTTTGATGTACGATGATACTTGGGATATTGTTCCACCCGATCCTTCCTATAATGTTGTCGGATGTAAGTGGGTGTTTCATTTTAAACGTAAAGATGATGGCTTTATTGATCGGTATAAAGCTCACCTCGTTGCCAAACGCTTCCACCAATGCCCGGGTGTGTACTGTTTTGATACATTTAGTCTGGTTGTTAAACCGCCTACTGTTCATGTAGTGCTTAGTCTGGCTCTTACGCAGGGTTGGTATCTCCGTTAGCTTGATATTAATAACGTATTTTTGCAGGGTCATCTTCTAGATATAGTATATATGTCACAACCTTAAAAATTTGTTGACTCAGATCATCCAGATCATGTGTGTAATCTTAAAAAAGACATTTATGGCCACAAGAATGCTCCTCGATCATTGTATGATGAACTTGAGCAATATCTCATTTCTATTGGATTTAAAATGCACTGGCAGATTGCTCTATCTTTACCAATATTCATAATATCATTATTATTTTTATTCTTATTTATGTGGATGACGTTACTATCACGGGAAATGATTATTCTGCTCATGAAGGATTTATGAATAAGCTTGGTTCAAGGTTTTCTCTCAAAGATCTTAGTGATCTTTCATACTTTCTTTGAATTGAGGTTATCACTAATTCAGCAGGTGTTGCTATGTCTCAGTATATCACTTAATTGCTCACCAAACTTCATATGCATGCCGTAAACTCAGTGGTTGCCCCTTTATCCTATGACACTTCGACTCTTATACTTAACTCGATCGGGCTCGCCTTGATGATCCTACTCAATATCGCATGGTAGTTGGTAGCCTTCAATACTTACTTCTCACTTGTCCTGATATTGTATTTATTGTTAACAAATTGTCCCAATTTATGCAACCTCCTAATCATGTGCATTGGTCCTATGTCAAACGGATTTTGGGATACTTAGATGGCACGGTTGATTATGGCATTCAATTACACAATGACTCACCACTTATGCTACATGCATTTTCTGACACTGGCCTTGGTGGCGACAAGGATATTTGTGACAACCAGTGCATTTGTTGTCTATCTTGATCGTAATGCTATTTCTTGGAGCTCTGAGAAACATAATACTATTACTCGGTCGTCCACTGAAACTGAATATCGATCTGTTGCATCCACCATTGCTGAGCTGAGTTGGATTAGCTTTCTCTTGCGTGACTTAGTCTATTCACATTCTCTGGTGCCCATTGTCTACTGTGATAATCTTGGGACAACTCAGTTATGTGCTAATCCGGTTTTCCATTCAAAAATAAAGCATGTTGCCATTGATTTTCACTACATCCACGATCAAATTCAAAAAGGTCACATTTGTGTGTCACGTGTCAATACTAATTATCAATTAGCGGATTGTCTTACGAAGCCATTACCGAAGTCTACCTTTTAGCATCAACGTTCCAAGTTGGGTCCCCGCGTAAGCCCGACTTGAGGGGTGATAATAGGTTTATCATCGGAATACCATGTCAATATTCTGTAGTTATTATATTAATACTGTAGATATTATTTTGATAATGCAGATATTCTGTAGATCTCTAGAATCCTCCAATTATACATATAAATACATGCCTTGTACTCTCTTTACATATATAGTGAAATCACTTTCTCATGCAACTCTGTTATGTATCATTATTATATTTATAATCAGTCTAATTATTATTATACATAATGTTGAAGTTTTCATTTATTTTATATCTTTTGTATCTTTGTCATCTATCAAATATTATTCGTGTTGAGCTGCGGCTCATACCCTGGCGGTGATGTACCAGGGTCTACCCTGGCCTCTAGTGAGAGGTCCAGGGTTCGATCCCCGCCCCCTCCTTTCGTTTCCGGAAAAAAAAAAATATTATTCGTGTTAATTTTTTTTTTTTTTTTTATTTTTTTTTTTTGCAGGAGACGAAAGACCTAATTAATCTAGGGGGGAATCGAACCCGGAACCTCCCACCGGAGGCCCGGGTAAACCCCTAGTGGAAACCACTAGGGTAATGGGCCTTGCCCATCAAATATTATTCGTTAAAAATTTTATTTGGTACTCAATAAAATAATTTTTTCACATTTAATAATAAAAATTCATACAGCAATTCTCCCATGATGACTCCTTTTGTTATTATAATTATAATTATTTTCGAATTAAGTTTTCGAATCTATTATATTCGATAAACTCGATGTAAAACCCGAGTTCGTCTCGAGTTTTTAAAACTTCCATAAAACTCAACTCGAACTTAAGTTCGAAATACTCGTGTTTGAACTCGAACACGAGAATATATTAAATTACTCAACTCGTTTAGATTAATATTCGATTCGACTCGGCTCGTTTACACCCTTATGCTCTACTACGTCTTAGTATCACCAAATTTTATATCTCAAGTTAACACCAGTCCTTTTCCATTATACCACACCTACTAACTTTAGTAGTATAAATGTAGAGCATGGATGGGAAAAGAAAATGCAGCAAATTAACCAACAATATGGGAACCTTTTCTAATAATACCATTCAAGATCTCAAAGTCACCATTAAAGAATCCAAGCTCATTTTTCCAGCAGAAGAAACCAAGAAAAGGGCGCTTTTCTTAAGCAATATAGACCAAGTTCTTAACTTTGATGTCCAAACTGTCCATTTCTTCCCTGCCAACAATGAATATCCTCCAGAAATTGTGGCTGAAAAGCTAAGAATTGCACTGGGTAAAGTGTTGGTCGCCTACGACTTCGTTGCTGGAAGGTTAAAACTGAATCATGAAATAGGAAGGTTGGAGATAGACTGCAATGGTGGTGGAATTGGCTTTGTGGTGGCTTCTTCTGATTATTCTTTGAATGATGTTGGGGACATGGTTTATCCTAACCCTGCATTTGCTCAACTTATTGTTCAGAAGATAAATGACTTGGAGGGACATGATCAGCAGCCACTCTGCATTGTTCAGGTAAACTCTCGAAAATCGGATCTGGCTTAGTGATAATGAAATTGCATTTTCTAGTGATAACAATCGTTCGATTTTCATCCCGTCCCAAATAAAAAACTCCTCCCCTAACTTCCCTCCCCTCCCTCACCCCACCCTACCCCACCCCCACACACAAAAAAAAAAACAAAACAAAACAAATAAAGGTGAACTCCCATAAACATCTTAACTACAGTATTATCTAAATATTATTCCTCTGTTTTTGTTTAACCGTCGCAGTTGTCAAAATCAAAATTTCATCTTTATCTGTCGTAGTTATATATTTAAAGCATTATTTATTTGATTTTTCTACATCTATCCTTATTTATTAATGGGTGGGAGATTGAAAGCAACATTGCATTAACTTTTTTCAGGGATGTTATATCATTTTGATGTTAAGTCAAAGTATAAACTACTCTCCTTAATATGTACACTCTTCGTCCTAATTTGTTTAAGACTTATTCCTTTTTTTCGTTGTCCCAAAATAAGTTCTATAACTCTAAATAGACTTAAAGTTTTTGCTTTAATTATCTAAATTGCCCCCAACTCATTAATTGATGTCTCTTAAATATTGTGAAAATAATTCTACATATAAAAAGGATAAATAAAAATAAAATAAAAAAATAGATCAGTTAAGTTTAAATAACCAGACAACTCATTAATTGATGTCTACTTATTGTTGTGAATTCCAAAATGTCCCAAACAAAATGGGTCGGAGGAAATATGTTTTTGGCAACTGCGACAGTTAAATAGAAACGGAGGAAATATCTATTACTCCCTCCGTTCCAAAATATTTGAGGCAGTTGCCAAAAACACGCTTATTAAGAAAATGCTATGACTTTTCAGATGCAATGACTAAAAATCTCTATAATACAATTAATGCAGTCTCTTTTTAACTTCTACCATAGTATTAAATAAGGGTAAAGTAGGAAAATTAGCAATAAATACTGCTTTGAAAAATGTTTTGCCTCAGTTATTATGAAACAAATTTTTTTGTCTACATTAGTTCAGTCCACGACATTTATTGTATAAGTTAACCTGAATCAACACTTGACACTCATTAACCAAACGCCACCCAATTATTATTCGGAGTAAAATTAAGTCATAATAAATTAAATAACTATATATATCCATCGTGTCCATTAGCTTAAATTGAATAAGTTAGGCTATTATTTAATCATGCATCAACCTTGTATCTTTAGCTTCTTTGCCGGTCATTTCATTGTCTAAAATATTAATCAACAGTTTACTGGGCGTATGATTAAAGAAGAAGGAAAAAAAAAAAAAAAAAGTTTTATGCTTTTCCGGTTTAGACCGATATAATTTGACCAACTGGTTTGATTTCCGAGTTTTTCAAAAGAAATGAACTGCGCAAATCCCATTAGTCTATCAAGATTTGTTTTGCCTTAGATCAGAAGTTAAATCACCCACGTACGAAACTAGCTTCCATTAAACAAAAGAAATATATCATACACCATTTTAATAGCTACTACTTAATTTTTTTAAATATAATAATGGTGTAACATATATACGAACTATCTTGTTATTCTTCTTAAAATAGTACATAACACAATAGAAGAGTTATTATGCAGCAACGATTGATAGGACGTTCATGACACCAGATAGAGGAATGAGATGTGTTCAACTCTACCTTACACCAGGGGCGGATGCATGTACACCACAGGGGGTTCACGTGACCCCACTGAGATTCGGAGAATTTTTTTTAGTATTAAAACGATGCAGTTTTGTTGTTAAAAAGTGTCATTTCGTTGTTAAACAGTGTAGTTTTAGGCTCTGTGACCCCACTGAAACAAATTTTTGGATAAAAATATAGTTTTACAGTCCGATGACCCTACTGAAAAAAAAAATTCTGGATCCGCCAATGTCATGCACACTTCTACTATGTGAGTGAGAGTCTGTAAAAACACATTTCACTAATCCACTTAGTATCACTCATAAAATCACTTATTATATATAATAACTTTGCTCATACCATAATTATCCGAATTCAGTAATTTTGTGGAGTATGTCACACCATATAGAAGGTGACATATACCAATAAATGACTTTTTCTTTTTATTTTGCGAATAAAAAAATTTATAATTTATTTTTGATAGGTTTTGAGGTTCCCAAATTGAATAATATTTTTATGTAGTACAATAATGGAACAATTGTGATAGAAGTGGAGGGTGTGGGACATATGGTACGCAATTACTAATAATAAACCTTGAAATTACTAATAATAAACCGTTAAAAATATTTATGAAAACATCTATTATAACTGTAAAACTTTATCAAATTGACAGCATATTAGAGTAAGTATGTCTACCAGGAAAAATTAAAGGCGTTTATCTTGTTAAAAGATATCACCAGGAGGTTTTTAAACTTATTTTTTCAGTCAAATTAAGGATTAACTAAAATTTTGTATTGAAATTAAGAAAAAAATTCAAAGTTTAGATACATAAATGTAAGATGTCGGTAATACATAACATTACCAAACCATGGTCCTGCTCTTTATTTCTTCAGGCCAAAAGAATTATGAACATTAATTATTGCCGGGTTCTATCGACACACGTATAATTACTTTTGACACCCATTTATTTAATATTTTTTCTGCTGAACAAAACGTCATCCCCACTGGTGTTCATCCTTCAACACCAACGTCAATGACACTGACGTCCTTAAGTTGTGCCACTTTTATAACGTGAATGTCAGTGACAATGGTGTTCCTCCTTGAACACCAACGTCAGTGTCACTGACGTTAGTGTTCAAGGAGGAACACCAGTGGAAATAACGTTCGTCTTTTTGAAAATAATGTGGTGCGGAAGTAATTTTTTATGGTGCCGGAAATAAATGAGTGTCAAAAGTAATTTGATATGTGCCAATAGAACCCACATAATTATTTGATGTAAATTATATTCTTCACAAAACAATGTATATATGGGATCAATAACAACGACAAAATTACATAAAAAAAAACTGCATCGAAAGTACATATTATATTATTACACATTTACATCTAAAAATAAAATCCTCATAGATATAAGAATAATATTTTTTTTTGGCTTTTAGAATTTTTGTGGGCACGAACCATTTCCTAGCTATATATGGGACCAATGATATATCACAACATCTGCTAATGAAAATGCACCGAAAATCTGTTTATAAATACTACCTCCGGTCCAAAATATAAGTCATCCTAGCTTTTTTCCTTTGTTCCCATAATATAAGTCATTCACAATATCAAGAGAGCA
Organism: Gentiana dahurica var. dahurica; assembly: GCA_024500145.1. Lineage (NCBI taxonomy): Eukaryota > Viridiplantae > Streptophyta > Magnoliopsida > Gentianales > Gentianaceae > Gentiana > Gentiana dahurica. The sequence continues at coordinate 63,119,000 of CM044907.1, forward strand.
TTAATGAACATTTTCCTTATCTTACCCCTAATTTATATCAATCCAACCACTTTTATTTACTCCATAATTGTTGCATTTATGATAGTCAAGGGGTGTATTAGACATTTTATCCCTACATTAATTACATTTAACTACTTTCTTAATCAATGTGAAAATTCTAAGATGACTTATAATTTGGACCGGAGGTAGTATGTACTTTCGTCCGGATCAAGAATCGGAAATTTAATTGTGTCATAATGATTGTGTTCGTGTAATTATTATTCATGATATATTATTATTATTAATGCCCAAATACGTTGAGACAGCTTCTTCAATAGACCTCAACTACCACAAGCACCAACTTAACTGTACTAGCTATCATTAAATTGCCGCGATAGTAGATCTATCAATTGCCCCTTAAAAGTAGACAACAATTATCCATTCTCACGTGTATTGTAACAGCTGTCAAAATATAGGTGTAACATTTTTATTTTCCAAAAAAATGAATCAACTATTGGACCCTAAAAAAAAAGGGTCGTTCTACTGTACGTAGGGACTCCCTAGTAGGGAACTGCCTACGTGGCAGGATCTGGACCACACAGTTTTCTGAGATGGAATACACAGTGCCCCGTGTGTGGAAATTGTGTGGTCCAAATACTGCCACGTAGACAGTTCCCTAGTAGGGAGTCCCTAGGATAGAATTTTCCCTATAAAAAAAACAAGACTAAAGATAGAAGCATAACCATTGTGGCATAGCTGTTAGATACAATCAAAAAAAATCATTTCCTTGATCATGATGTAGGCCGGACTCATTATTGCTAATTTATTAAGTATTTTCATCATTATCAATGGTGAAAAAATTTGATTGTATCACTCGTTATTACACGATGGTCGTGCTTTAATCATCAATCAATAAAACTCGATAGTTGGGGTCGAGGGGGTGACACCAAGATTATATTTAGAGCACTTGCATCCCATGTTTTTAACGAATTGTTTATTTACAGTTTTAAATACATATTTTTTTGTTTACTGAATTTTTATTCAATGTGAAATACATCGATTTTTTTATTTTACATATATAATGCAGCAGATATAAAGAAAATTTTGCAGAATTTGAGTGAATGCAATATATTTAAATAAAAGTTTATAAAATCTATACAGTAAAAATCTATAAAATCCAGCTTTTTTTTAAAGGATCGAGTGCTCTCGTACCAAATTCAATTAATGTTTCGAAATTTATTTCAATGTTTAGCTGTAGCTTTTTGTCTCGACCTAGAAGTTACGACAACATGCATGACCCAAATCTGATGATGATTAAAAGACAAGTCCCTTCATAAATAATTTACTCCCTCCATTAAATACCATTAAATACCTTACTCCCTCCATTAAATACCATTAAATACCGTAGTTGTCAAAAACAATTTTTTTTTATTTGTCGTAGTTATATTTTCAAAACATTATTCTACTACATCTGTCTTAAAAAGTAAGTCCGGTCATTTAGTTTTTTTTTTTTTTTATCCCAAAAAGTAAGTCTATTTAATAACAGTCAAAAGGTTATTTTAGACTTTTCATCAAAATTAATGACCATAACTAATTTAACCGAGTTTCTTAATCTGTATGAAAAATCTAAACGGAATTACATTTTGATATACGGAGGTAGTATATCTATCCATATTTATTAAGGGGCGGAGATTGAAAACAACATTGCATAAATTGTATTCAATGGATGTTATTATCATTTTATATTAAGTCAAACCACTAACTACCCTCTTTAATAATTATTTTTGACAATTGCGACAGTTTGAAATATAATACAAACCATTAATATTAATGAAATGTTTATTGCGCATAATTGTCCAGATAACATCATTTAAATGCGGTGGGTTCGCAATGGGTGTATCGACCAATCATGTTCTGTTTGATGGGATCAGCTTCAAAACGTTCATACAAAATCTAGCTTCTCAATCTTTTGATGATAACAGACCCTTGGATGTAATCCCATGCAATGATCGTCACCTTCTAGCCGCTAGATCTCCTCCACGTGTCACCTTCCCTCACCCTGAGCTGCTCAAACTCAAGCTTCCAATTGGTGAAGAACCTGCCCCAACTGTGTTCAGTGGCCAATCAGAAGATCTGGATATTAAAATCTTCCGGCTGAGCTCTGACGACGTCAGTTACTTGAAGGACAAGGCAAAGGAAGGAGGGGCAACAAAGATTTCCGGTTTCAACGTTGTAACCGCTCACGTATGGCGATGCAAAGCCTTATCTTGTGGCGTTTCGGAAAGCGATATGGAAAGGCTTTCGACGGTGCTTTTTGCAGTGGATATCAGGAGGAGGGTGAATCCCCCGCTTCCAGCTTCATACACGGGGAACGCGGTGCTCACGGCGTTTGCAACCGCTAAGTGTATGGAACTTAAGGAAGGCCCTTTATCGAAGTTAGTTGACATGGTATCAGAGGGGGCTAACAGAATGACAGACGAGTATGCACGGTCAGCCATTGACTGGGGAGAACTCTACAAAGGGTTTCCACATGGCGAGTTTCTGATCTCGTCGTGGTGGAAATTAGGGTTTTCCGAAGTTGTGTATTCATGGGGGAAGCCAATATACAGTTGCCCTGTTGTGTATCACAGGAAGGATATCATTTTACTGTTCCCTGATATAGAGGATGGGCTTAATAGTAACAATAACAATAATGCAGTCAATGTTTTAGCTGCTTTACCTCCCAAAGAGATGGAGAGGTTTCAATGCCTCTTTCATGAACTCTTGGCATGAAATCTCTATTGATATCCAGTCCGAACATAAATATCGATTTGAAATGTTTCTTATGGTGTGGTATGTATTATATATCGTTTCTTTTGGGACAACACGATGCTGCTATATAATAAGGTATTAACCGATACACGGCTATATATTGCTGTTGAAAGCGGTATGTCTCAGTGCCTTACTAACGGTTAAACCCTAACCGTGAGGGCCCCCTCGTCCCCGATCCCACGGTATGTCTCAGTGCCTTACTAGATATTGAATATTGTGGATATGGTGAAAATATATTGAACCCATGGGAGTGTTGTTTGTTGGGAAGAGTCAGAGAGTGTTTATGACTGCAAATTGTATACATATCGAATTAAAGTCTCTCTACTCCAATATGGTGGGGATAGTACGTTTATGATGCTGAAAGGGGGGCATATGTACAAGAGTTTACAATATGGGATCACTATCAATTCTATATATATGTATGTACAAGTGATGCAAAAATGTTACTTTTGTTTCTAAAATTTTATGGATGTTCAGAATTGTTTCTCTGTATATACGTTTGTAATAATTTTTAATGGAAACTTTTATGATATCATACGTTGAAAGTGGGGGAAGCGAATCACCATTATATAAGTGTGAGACATAAATGTCTTGTCAACTCGCGATAGTCTCTTTAGACCGAGCGAGAACGGCGGTCTAAGAAGTTGACTGGACCATTTATAACTTATGTAGCGCCACCTGGCTCGGGGTCTGGGGCGTTACAGAATGGTATTGAGAGCCGACCGCCATACGGACCTATCTTGGACGTCCTGGTGATCGAGGACGTCAATCCCTTATAAGGGGGGAGAATGTGATATCCTAAATTGAAATCGGGGAAAATGAACCACCACCATATAAGTGTAAGACATAAATGTCTTATCAACTCAGGTTAACTCTTTTAGACCAAGCGAGGACGGCGGTCTAAGCAGTTGACCGGACCATTTATAACTCATTTAACGCTATCAAGTCACTTTTATTTTCTAGATGCGTGAAAAAAATGTCATGTAATGCATCATTTCCCAAGTCTCCCTTATTTAAATGCATTTACGGGACATAAAAGATTCTTCTTGAAACCTATGGGTTAAATGTGTTTACGAGATATAAAAGTTCTTAAAAGTAATAGCTGAAAAACTCGGTTTGGCAAAATCAAGATTACAACACCATACCGGCCTAGATATACTCCACAACCCCTCCTCCCTCTTCCCAGAAAAAACCATAACACATCGTGTAATATTCAGATTTTCGTAAAATGGCAGACGAGTCTTTTTGTGAAAGCGATATATTATTCTTTACTTATTTTGTGGATTTAAGTATATATATATATATATATATAGGACAATTAAGGAAAAAGGGAAAATATGTTATTATTTTGGGAATGGTTATTTAAGGAAAATAAATCCTCATAATTCTTATAACCTACTAGTAATCAGATTTTCTTTCTACGTTCTTGAAAAAGGCGTGAAAGAGCAAAAGAAAAGGGCTGAGAGATTTCTTAAAAATTCTAAGTCGTTTCTCAACCGTCTTTAGATTCGAGGAGATCAGTGGAATCGTCGTGAAGAGGGCATCGTTTCAATACACATTTCAAGCCCTAGATGTGTTATTGGACGTTTTGATGAATCTAAACTCCTAAATTCATAGTCTTGTTTGTTTAGAAGCATGTGATCGATTCTAATTTAAATTTATATTGATCTCATAGGTTTTTCTGCGAAGGAAGGATCGTTTGCTGCAGATTTTCGTAGCTCTTGTTGTGAGTTAGCTTGCTAAAAGGTAAGAGGGTCTTCCTACGAATTAGTTATGGTTTATAAGGTTTAAGCTGTGTTTTGATGTGTTTTTGTGTCATAATTTATACCCATATGTTGTTTAAGGGTTGTTATGGATTGTAAAACTTAAGCTTTTCTGCTGTTTTTCTGAGTATATTCATGTAGAACATGTTTGGAATCGAGTAGAGATCGTAAAGTGCAGAAAATCTAGTTTTAGGGTTTTTACAGCGTCGAATGCGCACGCATTGTTGTATCAGGATAGTCAGATATGCTCCCAGCATGAGCAATGCGCATGCATTTCAGGCAATGCACACGCATTGGCTGGACATAAACTTTCAGCAAGTTTCTGGTCAGGGAATGCGCACGCATTGACCCAGTTTTTTAGAAAGTGTTGCTTTAAGATATGGAATGAGTTTTAATCGTCGTTTCATGATCTTATAACATTAATTAAACATGACCAAGCCTTGATTGAGTTTCTGGTGCGTTTAGTTCCGGCACCGGATGTACTAATCCAAAGAGTTGAAGTCCGAGACCGTCGGAAGGACATGATAGGCTTGTGCTTGAATGGATTATAAGGCATAGATATTATAAGCACGCTTGATTAAAATTTTGTTTCAAAGTAACCCCTACAAAAGATATTATAAGGCATAGCACATTATATTATTTAATAAGACAGGGGCAGATCCAAAAATCTTTTCCGGTGGGGTTACCGGATCGTAAAACTATATTTTTATCTAAAAATTTGTTTCAGTGGGGTTACCGCAGCCAAAAACTACATTTTTTAACAACACGACATTATTTAACAACAAAACAATATCGTTTTAGTAATAAAAAAAATTATGAATTTCGGTAGGGTTACGTGACCCCCTTAGGTCACAGAGATCCGCCCCTGTAATAATATACACACAACTGTGTTCAGTGGCCAATCAGAAGATCTGGACATTAAAATCTTCAGGCTGAGCTCTGACGACGTCAGTTACTTGAAGGACAAGGCAAAAGAAGGAAGGGCAACAAAGATTTCCGGTTTCAACGTTGTAACCGCTCACGTATGGCGATGCAAAGCCTTATCCTGTGGCGTTTCTGAAAGTGATATGGAAAGGCTTTCGATGGTGCTTTTTGTAGTGGATATCAGGAGGAGACTGAATCCACCACTGCCAGCTTCATACACAGGGAACGCGGTGCTAACGGCGTATGCGGTTAAGTGTATGGAACTTAAGGAAGACGCCCTATATCGAAGTTAGTTGACATGGTTTCAGAGGGGGCTAACAGAATGACAGACGAGTATGCACGGTCTGCCATTGACTGGGGAGAACTTTACAAAAGGTTTCCACGTTGCGAGTTTCTGATCTTGTCGTGGTGGAAATTATGGTTTCCGAAGTTCTTTATTCATGGGGGAAGCCAATATATAGTTGCCCTGTTGTGTACCACAGGAAGGATATCATTTTACTGTTCCCTGATATAGAGGATAGGCTTAATAGTAACAATAACAATAATGCAGTCAATGTTTGAGCTGCTTTACCTCCCAAAGAGATGGAGAGGTTTCAATGCCTCTTTCATGAACTCTTGGCATGAACTCTCTATTGATATCCGGTCCGAACATAAATATCGATTTGAAATATTTCTTATGGTGTGGTATGTATTATATATCGTTGCGTTTGGGACAACGCGATGCTGCTATATAATAAGGTATTAACCGATACACGACTATATATTGCTGTTGAAAGCGGTATGTCTCAGTGCATTACTAGATATTCAATATTGTGTATATGGTGAATATATATTGGACCCATGGGAGTGTTGTTTGTTGGGAAGGGCCAGAGAGGGTTTATGACTGCAAATTGTACACATATCGAATTAAAGTCTATCTACTTCAATATGGTGGGGATAGTACGTTTATGATGCTGAAAGAGGAGGGGGGCATATGTACAAGAGTTTACAATATGGGATCACTATCAAGTCTATATATATATGTATGTACAAGTGATGCAAAAATGTTACTTTTGTTTCTAAAATATTACGGTGGTTCAGAATTGTTTCTATGTATATACATTTGTAATATTTTTTAATGGAAACTTTTGTGATATCCTACATTGAAAGTGGGGGAAGCGCATTACCATCATATAAGTGTGAGACATAAAGGTATTGTCAACTCGGCTTAGCTTTTTTAGACCAAGCGAGGACGGCGGTCTAAAAAGTTGACCGGACCATTTATGACTTATTTAGCGCTACCGGGCACGGGGTCTGGGGGCGTTACAAAATGGTATTGAGAGCCGACCGCCATACGGACCTATCTTGGTCGTCTTGGTGATCGAGGACGTCAGTCCCTTATAAGGGGAGAGAATGTGATATCCCATACTGAAAGCAGGGAAAGCGCATCACCACCATATAAATGTAAGACATAAATGTTTTGTCAACTCGGGTTAACCCTTTTAGACCAAGCGAGGACGGCGGTCTAAGCAGTTGACCGGACCATTTATAACTCATTTAACGCTATCATATCAAGTCACTTTTTATTTTGTAGATGCGTGAAAAAAATGTCATGTAATGCGTCATTTCCTGAGTCTCCCATATTTAAATGCATTTACGGGACATAAAAGATTCTTCTTGAAACCTATAGGTTAAATGTGTTTACGAGATATAAAAGTTCTTAAAAGTAATAGCTGAAAAACTCGGTTTGGCGAAATCAAGATTACAACACCATACCGTCAAGCTATACTCCACAACCCCTCCTCCCTCTTCCCAGAAAAAACCATAACACATTGTGTAATATTTCGATTTTCGGAAAGGGCAGACGTGTCATTTTGCGAAAACGAAATATTATATTCTTTACTTATTTTGTGGATTTATGTATTTATATATATATATATATATATATATATATATATATATATATATATATATATATATATATATATATATATATATATATATATATAATGGGAAATCTGATTTATAAAGGACAATTAAGGAAAAATGGAAAATAGGTTATTATTTTGGGAATGGTTATTTATGGAAATAAATCCCCATAATTCTTATAACCTACTAGTAATCAGATTTTCTTTCTACGTTCTTGAAAAAGGCGTGAATGAGCAAAAGAAAAAGGCTGAGAGATTTCTTCAAAATTCTAAGTCGTTTCTCAACTGTTTTCAGATTCGAGTAGAGCAGTGGAATCGTCGTGAAGAGGGCATCGCTTCAATACACAAAGTTTGGGGCTTTGTCAAGGTATGAATTTCGAGCCCTAGATGTGTTCTTGGATGTTTTGATGAATCTAAACTACTAAATTCATAGTCTTGTTTGTTTAGAAGCATGTGATCGATTCTAATTTAAATTTGGATTGATCACATAGGTTTTTCTGCGAAGCAAGGATCGTTTGCTGCAGATTTTCTCCTTGTTGTGGGATTAGCTTGCTAAAAGGTAAGAGGCTCTTCCTACGAATTAGTTATGGTTTATAAGGTTTAAGTTGTGTTTTTATGAGTTTTTGTGTCAGAATTTATACCCATATGTTGTTTAATGTTTAAGGGTTGTTATGGATTGTAAAAGTTAAGCTTTTCTACTATTTTTATGAGTATATTCGTGTAGAACATGTTTGGAATCGAGTAGAGATCATAAAGTGCCGAAAATCAAGTTTTAGGGTTTTTACAGTGTCGAATGCGCATGCATGCATTCGTGATTTAGGATGTTCCATCCTTTTCACAGCAGGTGCAATGCGCATGCATTCAATGGAATGAGCACACATTGTTGTTTCAGGATAGTCAGATCTGCTCTCAGCATGAGCAATGCGCATGCATTTCAGGCAATGCGCACGCATTGGCTGGACAGAAACTTTCAGCAAGTTTCTGGTCAGGGAATGCGCACGCATTCCAGACAATGCGCATTCATTGACCCCAGTTTTTTAGAAAGTGTTGCTTTAACATAGGAATGAGTTTTAAACGTTGTTTCATGATCTAATAACATTAATTAAACATGAACAAGCCTTGATTGAGTTTCTGATGCGTTTAGTTCCAGCGCCCGAAATACTATTCCAAAGAGTTGAAGTCCGGGACCGTCGGAAGGGCATGATAGGCTAGTGCTTTGATGGATTAGAATTCATCAATGTCTGTGTACTTGATAGGATGTGGTGTCTATCTATCTAAGTGAGGGAGTAGAGTCGTTAAGGTGAGTTTTATCTTGAAAACACTTAGGTGGCTAGTTAACACATAATAAATTACATACGTGCTAGTAAAAAGATTAAATGTCAGACTGTTCTTGGTAAGACACCGATTCATATCGGCGATGTGAAACGTTCATAAAGGAGAACAACGCTACTGGCTCAAAAGGCTGAAGGGTAGTGAAGAAAATTCATCGAACGTATACACATACCGGGGAGACCCTGGAGCTATCAGTGCTATTCACCGTTAGTTAGCAAGTATATCTTTAGGCTGATACACGCCATGCGTAATGCCCTTTAATGCTTACATAACCAAGATAAGTTAAGCTAGATACGTATAATCATGACATGTTGATGGACACGAAGTGAACCCTAGATTGAGTCGGTCTTATAAAAATAATTTATTAATTATAAATCTTGTGTTATAAACCTTAATTTACTTATAGCTTCTACCTTTTACTGTGTACTTTGTACTTACCTCAAATGCATGTTTTTATTATGTGTTTGGGGGAAGAAGATGAACAAGTTGACCCAGATTACGAATAGGATTTTGATGGCGACGTTTGAGGACGCCAAAGTTAAAGCATATATTTTATTCATTTTATTATGATACGTTAAACTTGTTGTTCTTTTTGGAGAACTTTGTCTTTCTTTTGTTGTTTCTTTTGGAGGATTTCGTACGTTTTAAGTTTCGTTTGGTTTTCCGATGTAATAAAGTTACATTTCTATCTTTAGAATTTTGAGTTTCTATTTTTTTTTAGGGGCGAGTTTCTATTCTTGGTTGTTTGAAAAAAAATATATACCCGAGTCTTTTGCTTCCGTTTTGCTTAAACTTGATACGACGTATTAGAGGCTGACGTATAATGTGAAATCAATTTTATATTATTTGTGTAGAACGTTCCTTTTCCAGGTAAGGACTCGTTGTCCGGAAACGGGGCGTTAGACATTGTTCCTGTACAAAAAAATAAAGTGACATCTGAGACTCCTGCCATGCCCTAATGTCACAAAGTGCATCTTCCAAGCTTGCAAGATGCTTCCTCCATGCATGAATATGACAATCATTTCAACGTCATTGTCTACAAGAAAATAAAATGCGTACCTACAACCACCCTATCGCAGAACAAAAAAAGAGATGAAATAGAGGGATATGTACAACCTAGTTTCACCCTCCATAAAATTGTCCAAACACCCATCTCCCGACTCTTCATCAACTAGATATATACACAACCACCTGCGCGGAACACACTTCTTGCAGTATATTGTATTTGTTAGTCAATGTGACTTGATCTCTGCGTTTGAATCTGGCAAAGATAATGGTCTGAGAAGTTCAGTTGAAGCGATGGTCAGTTGAGCTGAAGTGTTCAAGTCTGGGAAGTTCAGCTCATAGATGGAGTTGTGTTATGGGCTTGGGTGGGCTAAACCCACCCAAGTTTCTTCTAATACCTATATAACCCGAACCAACATCCCACAATCCACTAATCCAATAGCCCACCAAACTATAACAATAAACGATCCTAACACAAAAAACACAATAAAAAAACCAGGGCTGGCCTATTTTGCTTCTTCATACAGAAAAATCACACTTTAATAACATAGAACCTTTTTTTTGGAAATAATAACATATAACTTAACTATTTTCTTCGCACCTTAAAAAACCATTTCTTAACATTTTGTTTCAATGTAACCCCTACAAAAGATATTATAAGGCATAGATACACATTATATTATTTAATAAGACACGGGCAGATCCAAAAATCTTTTTCGGTGGGGTTACCGGATCGTAAAACTATATTTTTATCTAAAAATTTGTTTCAGTGAGGTTACCGGAGCCAAAAACTACATTTTTTAACAACACGACATTATTTAACAACAAAACAATATCGTTTTAGTAATAAAAAAATTATGAATCTCGGTAGGGTTACGTGACCCCCTTAGGTCACAGAGATCCGCCCCTGTAATAATATACACAACTGTGCTCAGTGGCCAATCAGAAGATCTGGACATTAAAATCTTCAGGCTGAGCTCTGACGACGTCAGTTACTTGAAGGACAAGGCAAAAGAAGGAGGGGCAGCAAAGATTTCCGGTTTCAACGTTGTAACCACTCACGTATGGTGATGCAAAGCCTTATCAAGTGGCGTTTCTGAAAGCGATATTGAAAGGCTTTCGACGGTGCTTTTTGCAGTGGATATCAAGAGGAGACTGAATCCACCACTGCCAGCTTCATACACAGGGAACGCGGTGCTAACGGCGTATGCGGTTAAGTGTATGGAACTTAAGGAAGGCGCCCTATTTCGAAGTTAGTTGACATGGTATCAGAGGGGGCTAACAGACGAGTATGCACGGTCTGCCATTGACTGGGGAGAACTTTACAAAAGGTTTCCACATGGCGAGTTTCTGATCTCGTCGTGGTGGAAATTATGGTTTCCGAAGTTGTTTATTCATGGGGGAAGCCAATATATAGTTGCCCTGTTGTGTATCACTGGAAGGATATCATTTTACTGTTCCCTGAGATAGAGGATGGGCTTAATAGTAACAATAACAATAATGCAGTCAATGTTTTAGCTGCTTTACCTCCCAAAGAGATGGAGAGGTTTCAATCCTCTTTCATGAACTCTTGGCATGAAATCTCTATTGATATCCGGTCCGAACATACATATCGATTTGAAATGTTTCTTATGGTGTGGTATGTATTATATATCGTTGCGTTTGGGACAACACGATGCTGCTATATAATAAGGTATTAACCGATACACGACTATATATTGCTGTTGAAAGCGGTATGTCTCAGTGCCTTACTAGATATTGAATATTGTGGATATGATGACCCATGGGAGTGTTGTTTGTTGGGAAGGGTCAGAGAGTGTTTATGACTGCAAATTGTATACATATCGAATTAAAGTCTATCTACTTCAATATGGTGGGGATAGTACTTTTATGATGCTGAAAGAGGAGGGGGTGCATATGTACAAGAGTTTACAATATGGGATGACTATCAAGTCTATATATATGTATGTACAAGTGATGCAAAAATGTTACTTTTGTTTCTAAAATATTATGGTTGTTCAGAATTGTTTCTATGTATATACGTTTGTAATATTGTTTAATGGAAATTTTTGTGATATCCTACGTTGAAAGTGGAGGAAGTGGGCAAAATTAGGATTTTGGTCCTCTAACTTGGCCTACTTTGGATTTTAGTCCTGCTCCTGCTCCGGTGATGAAAATGGTCCTCAAACTTGTTTATTTTTTTGAAAAATAGTCCTATCTGCCGGAAATAGCTTATTGAGCACCGGAATTTTTAAAAACGCTTACGTGGAAGCCACTAGGCTGCCATATTGAATCCTACGTGGCTATGGACCCCATTTTACTTTAAAAAACAAGGATTTCTCCTTCCAATTTCCCCCAATTTCTTTCTCCTTCCAATTTCCCCCAATTTCATCCCTCAAAATCTAATCCCTAATTAATTTGCAATTTGCAATTTGAAATTGCTGAGATAGGCGATGAATCATTTGCAATTTGGAATTGGAAGTTCTCGCAAAGAAATAGCACCAAAGTTCATAATATCTCTACTTAGCTATTGTTTCCGGCGGAAAATGCAGCACCACCGCAACCTTCTTATTCAGATATACCATTCTTGCCGGAATTTTCAGCCGGAGCATAACTGGGAAATACAACAGCACCACCTCCACATCCGCCTGAAAATGCTACCCCGGTTTCAACTAGCAAGAAACAAAAAAGCAAAAATATTGTTTGTTGAAAACAGAGAATAAAATCCAAATGGCTCTGTTTCTAATTCAAATTTTCAAGCACTCATGCACTATATGAGGGTATGGAAGGGTCATGGGTGGAGGATGAGCAACCTAATTGTCTCTTAGCATATTTAGCCTCTGTTTCAATGGATGCAGATAAAGAAGATGGGTTGAAAGGGAGTTTAAATGCTACAAGTAAGTTTGAAGGTTTGAAGGTTTTCATCTTCTTCCCCAATTCTCATATTCCTTTGCAATTTTATATTTCGTTTCCTTCTAAAAATCCTCAAACAAATCTACTCAAATTAAATCCAACAAGTTTCCGATGGGATCGAATAAAATCAAATGATCAAAGGCAAGACCACCAAAACTCACAGCATCAACATCAGAAGCAAGTTCAAACAAATGGATTGTGCTCACTTGCGGCACCACTACCTTAACCTCTTTTGTTTATGGCGATGATGTTTTCAATTGAGGATGAGAAGCCTAAAAACAAATTACAGAGAATTTAATATATAAATAAAAAAATATAAGATGATGAAAAATTGAAAGTAGTAAATGGAGGAAGAAGATGGAAGAAGATTAGACGGGAGATGCAAAGTAGTAAATTATGAATTAGATTTGGAGGGATGAAATTGGGGGAAATTGGAAGGAGAAAACATTTTTATAAAGTAAAATGGGATCCACGGCCACATAGGATTCAATGGATGCCACCGTTTTTCAAAGATTTCGGTGCCCAGTCAGCTATTTCCGGCGGATAGGACTATTTTTCAAAAAAAAAAAATACAAGTTAGAGGACCATTTTCCTCACCGGAGCAGGAGCAGGACTAAAATCCAAAATAGGCCAAGTTACAGGACTAAAATCCTAATTTTACCGGAGGAAGTGCATCATCATCATATAAGTGTAAGACATAAAGGTCTTGTCAACTCGGGTTAGCCTTTTTAGACCAAGAGAGGACGGCGGTCTAAGAAGTTGACCGGACCATTTATGACTTATTTAGCGCTACCGGGCACGGGGTCTGGGGGCGTTACAAAATGGTATTGAGAGCCGACCGCCATACGGACCTATCTTGGCCGTCCTGGTGCATGAGGACGTCAGTCCCTTATAAGGGGGGATAATGTGATATCCCATATTGAAAGCGGGGAAAGCGCATCACCACCATATAAGTGTAAGACATAAATGTCTTGTCAACTCGGGTTAGCCCTTTTAGACCAAGCGAGGACGGCGGTCTAAGCAGTTGACCGGACCATGTATGACTCATTTAGCGCTATCAAGTCACTTTTTATATTGTAGACGCGTGAAAAAAATGTCATGTAATGCGTGATTTCCTGAGTCTCCCTTATTTAAATGCATTTACGGGACATAAAAGATTCTTCTTGAAACCTATAGGTTAAATGTGTTTACGAGACATAAAAGTTCTTAAAAGTAATAGCTGAAAAACTCGGTTTGGCAAAATCAAGATTACAACACCATACTGGACTAGCTATACTCCACAACCCCTCCTCCCTCTTCCCGGAAAAAACATAACACATTGTGTAATATTCCAATTTTTGCAAAAAGGCAGACATGTCATTTGCGAAAACGAAATATAATATTCTTTACTTATTTTGTGGATTTAAGTGTATATATATATATATATACATATATACTGTAAGATGAAAGCCTTTTTGAAATTGTCAACAGTTAAGAGGCCTAATGAATTAGCATTTAGAGGTCTTGTAATTGACATAATGTCTAAAATTTTCTACAGGGATAATGTTGATGTCTGGCACTGTGGATTCAAGAAGCCCACTCTGAGCCATTGTCTTAGTGCCCATCCTGACAACATTGGGAAACTTAAGTGATGTGAAATTGCACGGATCTAGGAAAAGCGGTATTTGGATTCAAGTCTTTCTCCTCGACACAACTACAAAAATTGCGTAGAAGCACCTTGGAATATTTTTCGAGAGCTCCTCGACATAGTCTCAACTTGTAAGAAAGCACCTTGGAATAACCTCAACACTTAGAAAACCTGTTTCTAAGCACCTTGTTATAGGACACCCACAAAGGTTGCTCAAGTCTTTGATAATCCGAAAGAACCTCTATCCATAGAATTCAACACACTAATCCAAGTGTAGAAAATATAAAATTTTATTATTGCAAAAGATGATGGTGGCATTGTTCATCCTTTTCTTTGTGTTGGATGATTGTTTCTAAGTTCGAATTATTCGGTGTGTATGGCCAACATTCATATTCGACTCTGGTGGATTCGAGGACGAATCCTTTCGAAGAGAGAGAGTATGATGTGAATCAGGATCCATCATATATCTCACTTTTAAGTATTCTTATATATATTATTATCTAAGTATTAATATAATATATTAATTATAAAATAAGGCTGATTTTGAGGATAGTATTATCATACTATAATATATATATTATGATGCAATATTACTTAAAACAATGTGACGTATATTTGGCTGAAAATCAAGGAGCATGGCGCCATTTGTTGGATAAAAGCAAGCTTGGAAGAACTAGATACATTGACCTTGGACAATTGAAGATACATTGCATTTTTATAAGCATGGAATGAACTTACCTTGGACTCCCCTCACCACAAAAGTTGGCGCCACCTTTTGAAGTTTTTAAGAAGACTTTTTATCTTATTAATACTATTATTCATGTACTTAGTTTTTGCAAGTGTCCTATAAATAGCCTACTACTTGTAACATGTAATTCAGACTTTTATGATATAAATTTTATATTTTCTCACTTGGAAAAGTGTGAGTTGAAATCCTCTGGAAAGAGGTTTCTAAATCAGGATTATCAAGGGCCTAAGCAACCCTTGTGGGTATCCATATACCCAGGTGCTTAGAAACGGGTTTTCTAAATGTCGAGGTTTTATTCCAAAGTGCCTTCACACAGGTTGTGATTGTGTCGTGGAGCTTATTGATTCTAAGGTGCCTTCACACAGGTTGTGATTGTGTCGCGGAGCTTATTGATTCCAAGGTGCCTCAGCACAGGTTGTGGTTGTGTCAAGGACCTATTCCAAATACCTCAAATCCACGATCCTCAATATTCATTAGATCCGAAGCCTTCCTCCGGGCGGTTTCGCATCAGTTTGTATCGGAGTACAGCGGATTGACGGTATTATATCCCTTTATATTTTCTATAAAAAAAACTTTGAACAAAAGAATGGCTGGACATAATGAAGATGTGCAAAGGATCAATGAGAATATTACAATGTTTTCAAGGATGATGGCGGCATTGTTCATCCTTTTCTTTGTGTTGGATGATGGTTCCTATGTTCGAATTATTCGGTGTGTATGGCCAACATTCATATTCGACCCTGGTGGACTCGAGGACGAATCCTTTCGAAGAGAGAGAGTATGATGTGAATCAGGATCCATCATATATCTCACTTTTAAGTATTCTTATATATATTATTATCTAAGTATTAATATAATATATTAATTATAAAAAAAGGTGATTTTGAGGATAGTATTATCATACTATAATATATATATATATATATATATATATATATATATATATATATATATATATATATATATATATATATATATATATATATATATATATATATATATATTACGATGCAATATTACTTAAAAAATGTGACATATATTTGGCTGAAAATCAAGGAGCATGGCGCCATTTGTTGGATAAAACCAAGCTTGGAAGAACTAGATACATTGACCTTGGACAATTGAAGATACATTGCATTTTTGGAATCATGGAATGAACTTACCTTGGACTCCTCTCCCCACAAAAGTTGGCGCCACCTTTTGAAGTTTTTAAGAAGACTTTTTATCTTATTAATACTATTATTCATGTACTTAGTTTTTTCAAGTGTCCTATAAATAGCCTACTACTTGTAACATGTAATTCAGACTTTTATGATATAAATTTTATATTTTCTCACTTGGAAAAGTGTGTGTTGAAATCCTCTGGAAAGAGGTTTCTAAATCAGGATTATCAAGGGCCTAAGCAACCCTTGTGGGTATCCATTTTCCAAGGTGCTTAGAAACGGGTTTTCTAAGTGTCGAGGTTTTATTCCAAGGTGCCTTCACACAGGTTGTGATTGTGTCGCGGAGCTTATTGATTCCAAGGTGCCTTCACACAGGTTGTGATTGTGTCGCGGAGCTTATTGATTCCAAAGTGCCTCCACACAGGTTGTGGTTGTGTCAAGGACCTATTCCAAATACCTCAAATCCACGATTCTCAGTATTCATTAGATCCGAAGCCTTCCTCCGGGCGGTTTCGCATCAGTTGGTATCAGAGAACAACGGATTGACGGTATTATATCCCTTTATATTTTCTCAAAAAAAAAAAAACTTTGAACAAAAGAATGGTTGGACATAATGAAGATGTGCAAAGGATCAATGAGAAGATTACAATGTTTGCAAGGATGATGGCGGCATTGTTCATCCTTTTCTTTGTGCTGGATGATGATTTCTATGTTCGAATTATTCGGTGTGTATGGCCAACATTCATATTCGACCCTGGTGGATTCGAGGACGAATCCTTTCGAAGAGAGAGAGTATGATGTGAATCAGGATCCATCATATATCTCACTTTTAAAGTATTCTTATATATATTATTATCTAAGTATTAATATAATATATTAATTATAAAATAAGGCTGATTTTGAGGATAGTATTATCATACTATAATATATATATTATGATGCAATATTACTTAAAAAAATGTGACATATATTTGGCTGAAAATCAATGAGCATGGCGCCATTTGTTGGATAAAAGCAAGCTTGGAAGAACTAGATACATTGACCTTGGACAATTGAAGATACATTGCATTTTTGTAAGCATGGAATGAACTTACCTTGGACTCATCTCCCCACAAAAGTTGGCGCCACCTTTTGAAGTTTTTAAGAAGACTTTTTATCTTATTAACACTATTATTCATGTACTTAGTTTTTGCAAGTGTCCTATAAATAGCCTACTACTTGTAACATGTAATTCAGACTTTTATGATATAAATTTTATATTTTCTCACTTGGAAAAGTGTGAGTTGAAATCCTCTGGAAAGAGGTTTCTAAATCAGGATTATCAAGGGCCTAAGCAACCCTTGTGGGTATCCATATACCAAGGTGCTTAGAAACAGGTTTTCTAAGTGTCGAGGTTTTATTCCAAGGTGCCTTCACACAGGTTGTGATTGTGTCGCGGAGCTTATTGATTCCAAGGTGCCTTCACACAGGTTTTGATTGTGTCGCGGAGCTTATTGATTCCAAGGTGCCTCAGCACAAGTTGTGGTTGTGTCAAGGACCTATTCCAAATACCTCAAATCCACGATCCTCAATATTCATTAGACCCGAAGCCTTCCTCCGGGCGGTTTCGCATCAGTTTGTATCTGAGTACAGCGGATTGACGGTATTATATCCCTTTATATTTTCTCAAAAAAAAAACTTTGAACAAAAGAATGGCTGGACATGATGAAGATGTGCAAAGGATCAATGAGAAGATTAGAATGTTTGCAAGGATGATGTCGGCATTGTTCATCCTTTTCTTTGTGTTGGATGATGGTTTCTAGTTCGAATTATTCGGTGTGTATGGCCAACATTCATATTCGACCCTGGTGGATTTTCGAGGACGAATCCTTTCAAAGAGAGAGAGTATGATGTGAATCAGGATCCATCATATATCTCACTTTTAAATATTCTTATATATATTACTATCTATGTTTTAATATAATATATTAATTATAAAATAAGGCTGACTTTGAGGATAGTATTATCATACTATATATATATATATATATATATATATATATATATATATATATATATATATATATATATATATATATATATATATATATATTACTTAAAAATGTGACATGTATTTGGCTGAAAATCAAGGAGCATGGCGCCATTTGTTGGATAAAAGCAAGCTTGGAAGAACTAGATACATTGACCTTAAACAATTGAAGATACATTGCATTTTTGGAATCATGGAATGAACTTACCTTGGACTCCTCTCCCCACAAAAGTTGGCGCCACCTTTTGAAGTTTTTAAGAAGACTTTTTATCTTATTAATACTATTATTCATGTACTTAGTTTTTTCAAGTGTCCTATAAATAGACTACTACTTGTAACATGTAATTCAGACTTTTATGATATAAATTTTATATTTTCTCACTTGGAAAAGTGTGTGTTGAAATCCTCTGGAAAGAGGTTTCTAAATCAGGATTATCAAGGGCCTAAGCAACCCTTGTGGGTATCCATATACCAAGGTGCTTAGAAACGGGTTTTCTAAGTGTCGAGGTTTTATTCCAAGGTGCCTTCACACAGGTTGTGATTGTGTCGTGGAGCTTATTGATTCCAAGGTGCCTTCACACAGGTTGTGATTGTGTCGCGGAGCTTATTGATTCCAAGGTGCCTCGACACAGGTTGTGGTTGTGTCAAGGACCTATTCCAAATACCTCAAATCCACGATCCTCAGTATTCATTAGATCCGAAGCCTTCCTCCGGGCGGTTTCGCATCATTAAGGCTATAACTTGTGGGCATGGAGATTTTCTGATAGCAGATCCTCATTTATTCAATTAGGCCGGCCCAGTTTGTGTGACAGTGCCAGTACACCCCCAGAACCTAAAAATTTAATTTCTAGTATTGTTGATTCCCATAACAGTGTTGGGCCCATGAGCAGTGTTGAATCTACGAAGCGTGTTTTGGAAGCCTCGCAGAAGATGTTTCTAGAAGCTGAAAAAAAACAAAATTAAATATGGTGTTGCGCGTACCGCAAGCAAACATTGTTAATAAGTATACTTTCTTTGACTGTTAGTCTTTGAGTTATTGCATGGAAAAAATCTGTGTAAGTTACAATTACTGGCTTATTATCTGTTTACAACAGTTTTAAATTTTTTAACTATTTTAAATGGGTTCATATATATACAATGTGGGCGAATATCCCACGAGTTGGGAAGGATCAAGAGCGATGTGTGTAGATCTTTGGATTTCGTCACAATTGGCACACTTAAAGGCCTGTCAAGAGACAGGGGAGAATTATGTTTGTCAAGGCCCTTTGTTCATGGACCAGAGGAATCCGTATCTGTTAATGCAAAGGTTGGCTAAATTTTGTGCTATTAATCGCACATTCAGCAGAGGGAAGGCTAAGTATTTTATCAAGAAGCTGATAGCAGAGGTAGATGTTAAAAGGCTCAGCAATGTCAGCTTCGAACAAAAAGATGAGGGACTTTCTGGCTGCCAAACACAGGTTGGCTTATGCAAGTGTAAGCAGGATTTGTTTGGAACAGTTCCTAGGAACTACTTTAGAACCCCTGTTAGGAGACCTGATTTACCCTATAAAAAAATATTTTTCAGACAAAAGAGGTTGTCAGAGAGGAGATTAAAAACAATTCATGACAAGTTGACAATTGATAATGCAGGAGATTGTAAGTTGTTGAACATTATCAGTCAAGGGACCAGTTCTGACCAAAGGGTTGGTCATGATGTAAATTTGTATGGAATTAACATTAAGGGAAAGGTTTATCTTCAAGTGTGTGAAGCTTTAACAATGGAAAATCTGATTTATAAAGGACAACTAAGGAAAAAGGGAAAATAGGTTATTATTTTAGGGAAAATCTGATTTATAACCTACTAGTAATCAGATTTTTTTTCTACGTTCTTGAAAAAGGCGTGAAAGAGCAAAAGAAAAGGGCTGAGAGATTTCTTCAAAATTCTAAGTCGTTTCTCAACCGTTTTCAGATTCGAGTAGAGCATTGGAATCGTTGTGAAAAGGGCATCGTTTCAATACACAAAGTTTGAGGATTTGTCAATGTATGAATTTCAAGCCCTAGATGTGTTATTGGACGTTTTGATGAATCTAAACTTCTAAATTCGTAGTCTTGTTTGTTTAGAAGCATGTGATCGATTCTAATTTAAATTTGGATTGATCACATAGGTTATTCTGCGAAGGAAGGATCGTTTTCTGTAGATTTTCATAGCTCTTGTTGTCGATAGCTTACTAAAAGGTAAGAGGCACTTCCTACGAATTAGTTATGGTTTATAAGGTTTAAGTTGTGTTTTGATGTGTTTTGGTGTCAGAATTTATACCCATATGTTGTTAAGGTTTAAGAGTTGTTATGGATTGTAAAAGTTAATCTTTTCTGCTGTTTTTCTGAGTATATTCGTGTAGAACATATTTGGAATCGAGCAGAGATCGTAAAGTGCAGAAAATCGAGTTTTAATGTTTTTAAAGCGTCGAATGCGCACGCATTCGTGATGCAGGATGTTCCATCCTTTTCACAGCAGGTGCAATGTGCATGCATTCAATGGAATGCACACGCATTGCTGTTTCAGGATAGTCAGATCTGCTCCCAGCATGAGCAATGCACATGCATTGGTTGGACAGAAACTTTTAGCAAGTTTCTGGTCAGGGAATGCGCACGCATTCCAGAGAATGCACATGCATTGACCCCAGTTTTTTAGAAAGTGTTGCTTTAAGATATGGAATGAGTTTTAGACGTTGTTTCATGATCTGATAACATTAATTAAACATGAACAAGCCTTGATTGAGTTTCTAATGCGTTAAGTTCCGGCACCGGATGTACTATTCCAAAGAGTTGAAGTCCGGGACCGTCGGAATGGCATGCTAGGCTTGTGCTTTGATGGATTAGAATTCATCAACGTCTGTGTACTTGATAGGATGTGGTTTCTAGCTGTCTAAGTTAGGGAGTAGAGTCGTTAAGGTGAGCTTTATCTTGAAAACACTTAGGTGGCTAGTTAACACATAATAAATTACATACATGCTAGTAAAAAGATTAAATGTCAGACTGTTCTTGGTAAGGCGCCGACTCATATCGGCGATGTGATACGTTCATAAAGGAGAACAATGCTACTGGCTCAAAAGGCTGAAGGGTAGTGGAGGAAATAAATCGAACGTATACGCACACCGGGGAGACCCCGGAGCTATCAAGTGCTATTCACCGTTACTTAGCAAGTATATCTTTAGGTTGATACACGCCATGCGTAGTGCCCTTTAATGCTGACGTAACCAAGGTAAGTTAAGCTAGATATGCATAATCATGACGTGTTGATGGACACGAAGTGAACCCAAGATTGAGTCGGTCTTATAAAGATAATTTATTAATTATAAATCTTTTTTTATAAACCTTAATTTAGTTATAACTTCTATCTTTAACTGAGTACATTGTACTTACCTCAAATGCATGTTTTTATTATGTGTTTGGGGAGAGAAGATGAACAAGTTGACCCAGATTACGAAGAGGATTTTGATTGCAACGTTTGTGGACGCCAAAGTCGAAGCATATATTTTATTCATTTTATTATGATACGTTAAACTTGTTGTTCTTTTTGGAGACCTGTGTTTCTTTTGTTGTTTCTTTTGGAGGATTTCGTACGTTTTAAGTTTCGTTTGGTTTTCCGATGTAATAAAGTTACATTTCTATCTTTAGAATCTTGAGTTTCTATTCTTGGTTGTTTTAAAAAAAAATATACCCGAGTCTTTTGCTTCCGTTTTTCTTAAACTCGATACGACGTAGTAGAGGTTGACGTATAATGTGAAATCTATTTTATATTATACGTGCCGAACGTTCCTTTTCCGGATAAGAACTCGGTGTCCGGGAACGGAGCATTACACATTGTTCCTGTACAAAAAAAATAAAGTGACATCTGAGACTCTTGCCATGCCCTAATGTCACAAAGTGCATCTTGCAAGCTTGCAAGATGCTTCCTTATGCATGAATATGACAATCATTTCAACGTCATTGTCTACAAGAAAATAAAATGTGTACCTACAACCACCCTATCGCAGAACAAAAAAAGAGATGAAATAGAGGGATATGTACAACCTAGTTTCACCCTCCATAAAATTGTCAAAACACCCATCTCCCGACTCTTCATCAACTAGATATATACACAACCACCTGCGTGGAACAAACTTCTTGCAGTATATTGTATTTGTTAGTCAATGTGACTTGATCTCTGCGTTTGAATTTGGCAAAGATAATGGTCTAGGAACTTCAGTTGAAGCGATGGTCGGTTGAGCTGATGTGTTCAAGTCTGGAAAGAGCTGTGTTATGGGCTTGTGTGGGCTTAGCTGATGTGTTCAAGTCTGGGAAGAGCTGTGTTATGGGCTTGGGTGGGCTAAGCCCAGCCCACCCAAGTTTTCTTCTAATACCTATATAACCCAAACCTATATCCAACAATCCACAAATCCAATAGCCCACCAAGCTATAACAATAAACGATCCTAACCCAAAAAACACTATAAAAAAAACCAGGTCTGGCCAATATATTTTGCTTTTTCATACGGAAAAATCACACTTTAATAACATAGAACTTTTCTTTTTTGAAATAATAACATATAACTTATGGAAAATTAGGGATAAGGACACAATCTGGAATATTTTTAAGTAACAGGACAACTACATATTTTTTATAGGGAGAAGGACAACTGCATAATTTTTATAGCGAGGAGGACAAAAAGTGAATCCCGAAAGTCAGTGAATCTCACCAGTGAATCCCGAAATCAGTGAATTTCGACAGTGAATTTTGACAGTGAATCCCGAAAATCAGTGAATCTCGACAATGAATTTTGAAAATTAGTGAATTTCGACAGTGAATTTCGGCAGTGAATTTAAACAGTGAATTTCGAACACAAGTGAATTTCGACAGTGAATAAATAGTTTTGTCCTTTATGCAAAAGTTTCAAAAACTGTCCTTTTACTCAATTGATGAAATATTTCTGTCATTCTCCCTCATTCCCCCTATAACTTAACTATTTTCTTCGCACCTTTAAAAACCATTTCTTAACATTTCGTTTCAATGATAACCCCTGCAAAAGGTATTATAAGGCATTGATACACATTCTATTATTTAATAAGACGGGTAGACCCAAAATTCTTTTCCGGTGGGGTTATCGGATCGTAAAACTATATTTTTATCTAAAAAATTGTTTCAGTAGGGTCACCGGAGCCAAAAACTACATTTTTTAACAACACGACATTATTTAACATCAAAAAAATATCGCTTTAATAATAAAAAGATTCTGGATCTCAGTAGGGTTACGTGACCCCCTTAGGTCACATAGATCTGCCCCGGTAATAATATACACACAAATCATTTAAATATTTTATTATACTTGGACGACCCCGCACATATTGGCTCACCTATTGGTTATGGTGAGTAATGTGTATACAAAATGAGATATATTCATATTTCTTGTAAATTTAACTTGCACTTTATTCAATAAAAATATATTTTACATCAAATTGTTTTTAACCTACACTCAAATTTAAAAAACAAACTTGAAACCGACGCTAAAGGAAATGGTATTCTAGTACACTCATGTTTAACTTTATTTTATCGTATTTAGTATGAGTTTTCTTATTCTTATTTTTCCAACCATCTCTAAAATTTAAATTTGGTGGCTATGTTGTCTGGTCTCAAGACCAGCTCTAACAGACACAAACTCAAGGAAACTTAGCCCATTCTAGTTTTATTTCCTGGCTCCGTCCGTGGTTCAGCTGAAATGGTGTTCAACTGAGTTTTGTGTTCACCCGAGTGATCTCAACTGAAGTCTGTTGGACATGTCTAAGTTAGCTTTGCATCTGAGTCTGGTTACATATGATGGTTTCAGCTGAGCTTTGAGAAATCACATCAAGGGTGTTTCTAAGAAATACACAAGGAGACATTATGGCGGCTAGGGTTTAGTTCCCATGGCTATAAATATCCAACATTTATTGTAACCTACACAAAAAAAGTATTATCTTTGTAAAATTCTATGCCTTGTAAAATTTTGTCCGTGGAGTAGTCGGCACAACGCCAGAAACCTCGTTAAATCTACTGTGTCGTCTTGTTTATGTTCTTGTTTATTACTTTCACATTATTTGATCTATTGTTCTGGTTCTTTACTTGCAATATGTTACAAAAAAACTGGTATCAAAGCGAGGGTTTCTAGGAATCTCTGCTGTTCGAGCAGAGTTGATTGGAATCAAGGTCTGTTCTTCGGCAAGGAAAGATGTCTGCAATTAACGTGAAAGTTGACAAGTTTACAGGAAGAAACTACTTCAATTTATGGAAAATTAAGATGAGGGCCTTGTTGAAGCAACAAGGGCTTTGGGATCCATTAACCAACACGGCAGACACCAGTTCCGATGAGATGGCCAGTCTGGAGGAGAAGGCACATTCATCCATCATGTTGTGTCTATCAGATGATGTTATCACAGAAGTTGCAGAAGAATATAGTACACTGGGCTTTGTTCAAAGCTTGAGAGCTTTTATATGACTAAGTCATTAAACAACAAGTTGATGTTGAAGCAACGTATGTTCAGCTTAAGGATGAGAGACCATCTTGATCAGCTGAACACAAGATTGAAGATGAGGATGCAACTTTGATTCTGCTTATGTCATTGTCTACATCATATGACAACTTTGTGTAGTCCTTTATTGTTGGGAAAGACACAATGTATTTGGAGGATGTGAGATCATCTTTCTATGCAAGGGAGTTTCGACATAAGGCAGCTGGTACTTTTACTGGTACAGATAGTCAGACTGCTGGTTTGGTAGCCAGTAGGCAACTGGTACTGGTACAAATGTCATATTCACTTTCTTTATGCAAATATATCATCAATGTGAAAGTGAATCCATTCGTTCCAATGAATCTGAAAAAGAAATTATATTTCTTTGATATCCAAGGATTAAAATCTGATATCTTATTAGAAATTTGTTTCCTTACATCACTCCTACTATCTCATCCGAAATAACTGCTCATTGTCTACTCTTTAATCATGAATGCCTAGCTACCTCGTTCTTACAAAAGAACTTAGCTTCCACGTCAAATTTTTTGGTTTCAGGCTGGGTTGGATGCAACTCAATATTTTATTCACCCATTATTTTATTTACTATTATTTTATTGATTTTATTATTTTATTATAATTTCTCTCATTAATCATTTCACCATCAACAAATAAAATAATATTAATCAATTCATTTTATTCACCACCTACACTATTCAACCATTATTTTATCAATATAATATTTCGTTAAAATTTCTCTCACCAATCATTTTTTCATCTATACAAATTTCAATACAACATTTCAACTTTATAATCATTACTTTACTTTATTTTATTTTATTTTCTTTCTCACGACTCAATTCAACCTCAATCCAACCCGAAACCAAACAGGGCCTTCTTTCTGTAATTTTAGGGTTGGAAACCATTCAAAAGCGTCGGGGCATGGTCACAGAGAAACCAGATCTTCTTGCAGGGCCCGGAAAAGTGAGTTACAACATCCATCTTTCTTTAATTAAGTTGGTTTATTAGAGGTTTAGCTCTAATTACAGGCTGTTGTGTTGGGATTTCTTTCCCGTCTTTGGGATATACTCGTTGTCTTGAGTATCATTATATATAACTTAGGATTCGCTTGCTGTTTGTTTGTTTCCAATAGGTTGGTCATGCACTAGGAATTTCAACAGAGTGGTCTAACCATTCTCTATTCACTCCTGGTAAAGCCTTTTGATCTTGTTTTACCTTTACCTACAGCACAAACTAATCTATATAGTAATTAAATAATGCTGTACAAATTCCTAATGTCAGAGATAGAGAATGTGTTTTACTATAAAAAAGATTTTAATAATGGCTGATGAAGCAATGTTGTGTTACTGCAGGTGATTTAGAAGTCTTAGAGGGGCCAGAACCAGAGAAAATTGTTGTTGGCCCTAGAGTTGATATAGACTATGCTCAACCAGAATGGTGTTGGTGTTCTCGAAATAATGAGCAAAGCATCCTCAGCACTTTTCAGGATGTATAAATTTGATGGTGCAATTTTTGGTACAACAGGCTCACAATATGTAATCGTATGTCCGGATAACCATCTTCTTGTAAGGTTGAATATCAAAACCCTTCCTTTGCAATCAATGCCAAAAAAAAATTCATAGCCATCATACATGACATCTTTAAACCATGGACTTGGGGTATCGACCTTGTTCCATGCTTCCTATCCTAACCTCCAGAAACACAAATCTCCCACAGGTCCACATGACCATCAAAATAAAGTCTGAATTCTCACTTGGTATTGATGAAAGCACCATCTTCCGAATAAATGCATACTCATCCGTCTGGATCCACCCGTAATCCGGGAAGGTGTTTTGATGCGGTACGGGAATCTCGGTGCGAGAAAAAAGATTTAATAGACACATTCTACCATCTTCTTCTACAACTAGCAACCACCCCAACGATTCAAAGCACTTTTTTCTTTCAAAGTTGGGAACTTTCAGGGAAGCCACAATTGATTCGCCTTCAACCAAACTACATAGCTCACGGATATTATCGTTGCCGTCTGTGCCAGCTGGAAGCAACATATAGGGTGTTCTCTGCCGTATCAGGAGGCCCTCAAAATACTCTTTCATTACTGGAGCACGCAAGGGTTTCGAAACACTTCTAAAAGAAGTGAAATCTTCAAGTTTTTTCAGTAGTTTTGCTATCATTTCCAGTATATCGTAGGAGTACACTTTTAACATGGTTCACGTCAGATGTTGTAGTTGAGGAGAATCATGTATTGACTCAAGTACCGAGTATGGATCATAATATTGGGGAACATGGAGAACAAATTTGTGTTCCTTCTGAAGATGCAACAGATATGGAACAAGAAAGAACGGACATGATATTGGGATGTGAGGAAAAGCATGTTGAAGAATCGAGAAACAACAGGTGAACAATGTTTGTGACACTAATGTCGGTGCATCAAAGGTAATTATCTAGTTTTTTTTCCCTCACTTGAGACGCAACGGATATTATGGAACTTGAAAGTCTTTTATGCAAAATAGGTGATCTCTAACCATAACGTCTTTTATGGCATTTCAATAAATAGGAACTTAGCATGATGGCAGCAAATGATGAAAATGCGTGCAAAGGACATGTGGCAAATAATCAACTGATGCTTTTGGATGGGAATGAGAACAATGACCTCAATAATGGGCTGTTTTGGAAAACACTTATGTTGATGCTGTTGAAGCAGAAATGATGGAAGTAATGGGAGCTTTAAACACAATGACAAATTCATCGGACCTTCCATATGATATACTGGAAATGATGGCTAAGCTACTGGAAAAACTTGAAGATTTCACTTCTTTTAGAAGTGTTTCGAAACCCTTGCGTGCTGCAGCAATGAAAGAGTATTTTGAGGGCCACATGATACGGTAGAGAACAGCCTATATGTTGCTTCCAGCTGGCACAAACGGAAACAATAATATATGTGAGCTATGTAGTTTGGTTGAAGGCGAATCGATTGTGGCTTCCCTGGAAGTTCTCAACTTTGAAAGAAAAAAGTGTTTTGAATCGTTGGGGTGGTTGCTAGTTGTAGAAGAAGATGGTAGAATGTATCTATTAGATCATTTTTTTCGCATCAAAACATCTTCCCGGATTATGGGTGGATTTAGACGGATGAATATGCATTTATTCGGAAGATGGTTCTTTCATCAGGACCAAGTGAATTCAGAATTTATTTTGATGGTCATATGTGGAACTGTGGGAGATTTGTGTTTCTAGAGGTTAGGAGATGAAGCATGGAACAAGGTCGATACCCCAAATCCATGGTTTAAAGATGTCATGTATGATGGCTATGAAAATTTTTATGGCTTTGATTGCAAAGAAAGGGTTTGGATATTCAACCTTAGAAGATGATGGTTATCCGGACATACGATTACATAATGTGAGCCTGTTGTACCAAAAATTTCACCATCAAAATTATACATCTTGAAAAGTGATGAGGATGCTTTGTTCATTATTTCGAGAACACCAACAAATTTAGGTGATGATTATGGTCCCAAAAGTAATTTACAGAGTGTCGGAAATAATCGTGGTGCCGATAGAAGCCACCTAAAAATATGAGTTAATGCTAAATTAATGCAATGTTGTTTTATTCTTTCATTTATTAATAAATAAGAGTAGATGTAGTCAAAACATAATAAATGCATCATTGAAAATATAATTGTCTACGTAAAATGAAACAAATGATTTTGGCAATTAAATCAGTTATTTTAGAACGGAAGAAGGAGTATAATTTTTGCAAAGTTATACATGCACACACATAAAGTACTTATGTACTCATCCGGGCAAAATTCATTCTAATTAGGGGTGGCATTGGGTCGGGACCCATCCCGTAACCCTCATACCAAATCCCGACCCGACTGTAAATCGGGACTCTATTTGTCTCCCCGTACCCGACAAGCTTCGGGACACAACGATCGGAACACTCGAATGTTCGGGATCCCATTAGGTCGGGAGAAGATATCTCGGAAAAATATCATCATAGATTTTTCATTACTTTTTTTTTTCTGCTTGTAATTTTGAGTGAAGTTAGGAAAATTATTACTTTCGCTAGTAGCATCAATACTCACCTAACTCACAAGTCACAACAAAAGACTTATATAAATAAAAATTAAACACCATTTTTAACTCATAAATCATGATTGATCGTCTGTCGTATTTCATTGAGACATCTACTGCCGTCCGTCGCGCACCAGCAAAAATTTAGCATTTACTAATACAAGGTATAAAGTGAATTGAGAAGTGATGAAATAGGAAAAAAGAAAATATTGAAAAATAGATTATTGTGACTGAAGAAATGGACAACTCGAAGACGAAGAATGGGGAAGTTTAGAAGAAACTCTATTTCGTTTGTGTCGATTATTTCTTCAATTTTTATTAGGTAAAATATTTCCCCCCTGAAATATTAAAATAATTGTTCTAAAAAGATCTATTTCCCTCAAAACAATAAGAAAAATGTAAAAGTAAAAGTGGGGAAAACTGTATCTCATTCCATTAGATAATCCCTTTATATAGGGTCACGGTTACAATGTGAACACAAATTACATTGATGGCAATAAATACTGATTGACCGTTACATAATAACCGAAAGATAATCGTCATTGGCTTTGACGAAGGCACATAATAGTATTTTCCTTCAACACTCCCCCTTGTGCCAAGTCAAAGGCGAAATGGTGCATGGATCGTTGCCTCGTTAAAAACCTTGCCAAGTAACAAAACCCAGTGGGACAAAATAAAACTTGGTCAAAGGGAAAAAGAGCACAACGCACCTTTAATCTTTAAGGATAACATGTGTATTAGACTCCCCCTGAGGTCTATATCTCCCCCTGATCCTTACACCGATCAAGGAAGCTTTGAAAGCCTTCGCATTCCTATATTTTTCACATGTTCCTCAAATATTGCTTTAGGCAGTGACTTGGTAAACAAATCTGCCACATTCTCCTCAGACCTTACTTGATTCACTTGTATCTTGAGGAGAGCTTGTTGTTGCTGGTTATAGAAAAACTTTGGTGATATGTGTTTTGTGTTGTCACCCTTGATATAACCAAGCTTCATCTGTTCGATGCAAGTTGCATTATCTTCATAAATGCAAGTAGGCTCTTCAGTGGTGGAACTTAAACCACTGGTCCCTCGAATATGTGTAATGATGGACCTTAACCATATACACTCACGAACCGCCTCATGTAGAGCAATAATCTCAGAGTGGTTCGAGGAGGTAGCCACAAGACTTTGCTTGGTTGATCTCCAAGATATCGCCGTGTTCCCAATGGTAAATACATAACCGGTTTGGGAGCGACCTTTATGTGGGTCGGATAGATACCCAGCGTCTGCAAACCCAACTAATACATTGTTTGGGGTTTGAGTAGGGGTGGCGATTTCGTTGTCGACATTTTCTTTAGGGGTTGTATTTTCATTTACGGTCCCTCTTGTCTTTGTGTAGGGAAAAAATAGGCCCAAGTCAATGGTTCCTTTTAGGTATCGAAATATGTTTTTAATACCATTCCAATGACGCTGCGTTGGCGCGGAGCTGAATCTAGCTAACAAGTTCACTGAGAATGCAATATCTGGTCGAGTACATTGAGCTAAATACAATAATGCGCCTATTGCACTTAAGTAGGGAATTTCAGCTCCCAATAGCTCTTCGTCATCTTCCTTTGGACGAAATGGATCTTTCTTTATGTCCAAACTTCGACCGATCATGGGAGTGCTAACAGGGTGCACTTTGTCCATATTAAATCGCCTGAGCATCTTTTGGACATATGCAGACTGGTGGATAAGTATTCCACAAGCTCGGTGTTCTAGTTCAAGGCCTAGACAAAACCGAGTTTTCCCAAGATCTTTCATCTCAAATTCGGATTTCAAATAGCTCGCGGTTTCTCTTATTTCATTAAGAGTACCTATTATGTTCATATCATCGACATATACTGCTACAATTGCAAATCCGGAACTTGTTTTCTTTATGAATACGCAGGGGCATAGTTCATCATTCTTATATCCCTTCCCAATCAAGTAGTCACTTAGGCGGGTATACCACATCCGCCCGGATTGTTTTAATCCGTAAAGTGAGCGTTTCAATCGATTGCAAACGCACTCCGTGGTTTAGAGTCACTTGACTTGGGTAATGAAAGACCATCGGGCACTTTCATGTATATCTCTGAATCAAGATCCCCATAGAGATATGCTGTAACCACATCCATGAGCTGCATTTCCAATCCTTCGGAAACAACTAAACTAACTAGGTAACGGAAAGTTATTACATCCATTACAGGAGAGTATGTCTCCTCATAGTCAATTCCAGGGCGTTGTGAGAAACCTTGCGCCACAAGGCGAGCCTTGTACCTTAGGACTTCATTCTTCTCATTACGCTTTCTGACAAATACCCATTTATGTCCTACAGGCTTTACACTTGGTGGGGTTAGCACTACCGGACCAAATACCTATCTCTTTGTCAGAGAATCTAGTTCTGACTGGATTGCTTCTTTCCATTGAGGCCAATCTGCTCTTTGTTGACATTACGCAGCAGAGCGTGGTTCGACATCGTCGTGCTCTATGATTTCTTGAGCAACAGTATATGCAAATATATCATCAATGTGCATGGAAGATCTTTCCATCAACTCGTATGCACTCTCATAATCCATTGAGATTTCTTTGTTCTCTGGAATCAATTCAAACATCGGAGCGTCCTCCAGTATTGATTCATGGACATAACTGTAATCAGAGATAATTTCATGAGAGGATTCTCTACATTGATGATTAATGGGTCGGATTGTGCCTTACTCACCCTCTTCTTCCTTGGGTGAGTATCAGTCGAACCAAGTGGTCTCCCCCTCTTCCTTTGGGCAGCCACGGCCTCATCCACACCTCCACTAAGTGTGGTCGCAATGCCTTTAGCTATAGCATTGTGCCCCTTTTTGGGGACTTCTAACCTTGCAAGCACGTTTGCAGCTGGTATATGTGATCTTGTCACTTTAGCAATATCAGAGAACGCATCGGGCATCGAATCTGCTACGTTCTGAAGATTAAGTATTCTTTGCACTTCACTTTCACTTTGTGAAGTACGGGGATCAAAATGAGACTGAGTGGGGACAAACCACGACAATTCCTGTCGTTCCCTTAGAAAATCCTTTTTCTTATCTCCCCCTAACGACGGGAAGACAGTCTCATCAAAGTGACAATCCGCAAATCTTGCGGTAAATAGATCGCCTGTCAAAGGTTCCAAATAGCGGATAATAGTTGGGGATTCATATCCAACATAAATACCTAATCGTCTCTGAGGACCCATTTTAGTGCGCTGTGGAGGCGCAATAGGCACATATGCTGCACAACCAAATATGCGTAAGTGTGAAATATCAGGCTCATATCCAGTAACCAACTGGTACGCAGAAAATGGTTGGCTAGCAGTGGGTCTGAAACGAATAAGTAAAGCTGCGTGCAATATTGCATAACCCCAAGCAGATAGAGGCAAGTTGGTGCGCATAACCAATGCCCTGGCCACCATCTGTAGCCTTTTGATGGTGGCTTCTGCGAGACCATTCTGTGTATGCACATGGGGTACAGGATGTTCTACGTCAATCCCGATAGACATGCAATAATCATCAAATGCTTTTGATGTGAACTCTCCAGCGTTATCAAGCCTTATAGACTTGATAGGGTGATCAGGGTGGTGAGCCCGTAAACGTATAATCTGTGCTAAGAGTTTTGCAAATGCAGCATTCCTTGTGGACAATAATGCGACATGTGACCAGCGTGTCGAGGCATCCACCAGAACCATAAAATACTTGAATGGCCCGCATTCTGGATGGATAGGTCCACATATATCACCTTGTATTCTTTGTAAGAATGGAATGTTTTGTTTCATGTCTTTAGCATAGGAAGGTCTCGATCCTGTTTTTGCTAAAGAGCAGGCTTTGCAAAATGATTGGTGTGCCTTGGAAATGGTCAATGAGGAAGAGGGATATAACTCATCTGGTGCTTCAGACGACAATGGCTGCTTTGAAACAACACTACTTTGGACACTTTGCATTGTGTCGGATTTTTGTCCCATTTTGTTTTTTCCTCGAAAGAAGGGATGTCCGTGTGAGTTCTTTAAAATACGGATCATCATATCTCGACCAGGGTGTCCTAGGCGATCATGCCAAAGCCTGTATGAGTCGGTGTCCCAAATTTCATTGTTGGTGACAGCATAGGATTCAATAATCCGAATAGTAGTAATATATAATCCATTAGATTGACTCATAAGCTTTTCTAGTATGCGTTTCCTTCCACATTCATTTGTGGTAATATACAAATATTCAGTTCCATTCTCACGGTGAGTTTCCAAATGATAACCGTTGGCACGAATATCTTTGAAACTTAACAAGGTTCGATTGGCTCTAGGTGCATATAGGCGTTTGTGACTTTTATCGTTGTGCCGTTAGGCATCAAAAATGTGGCATTTCCTCGCCCTTGTATTACTTGTGATGATCCAATCATCGTAGTCACAGATGAATTACATGGAATTATCTTGACAAATAATTGTCTATTCCTTAAGATAGTGTGTGTGGTTCCACTATCAGCTAAGCACTCTATTTCTCCTCGATTCATTCCTACATTTAAATTAGATGAGATTAAAAAGTCGAAGACATAACTCATATTCTTCAGAGTTTTTCGATGGAGATAGAATGATATGCTTTTCATCCCGATATATATGTTTATTGTATGATAGATGTATTGCTTTACACCTTAATAGTGCTATTTTCGAACCATGTATATACTGGTAAATAAAATCGAATAAAATTCAATACTTCAGAATAAAATCCGAAATTTATTAATAGGCCAACGAAAATCAAAAATAAAAGTCTTGTACATCAAAATCCAATTCAACAAACCATTATTCAAATGAACTTTAAGACCAAAATAGTCTAATTAAAAATAAGGCATTCCGCCTTCACAATGTTCTTGGAAAAATAAATAAATAAGCAAAGCAGATCAATCAAAGTCTGGAACATCCATTGAGTGAGCGGGGTTCTTGTTGCTATTGAAGTCTGCAATTGTGAGGTTGACATCGGTGTCATTGCCTCCATCTTCCGTATAGTGGGCCTCTTGTTCTCTAGATTCCCTATACCTCTTGTAATTGGCTGCTACTTTGTTACTTGCTCGGCAGGTATTATACCAATGCCCAGTAACTCCACACCTATAGCAAGGTTCAGTTCCAACTCTCTCCCTTTTTCCTTGAGGGTTCTTAGCCTTAGGACCACCATGGCCACTAGGACCACCACCATTTCTGCGCCATACATTAGGGGGACCTCCACGGCCCATACTACGGCCCCTAGGTCCCTTTCCACGTGGTGCATTGTTTCCACGTGGGTAAGGCTCAGCACGTCCTACTCCCTTTTCTTTGGGGTTCTTTCCACCTTTCATCTTGCCATAGTTAACCTCAGGAATTTTCTTTGTCCCAGCAGGTCTGGCATTATTATTCATGAGAACTTGATCATGCCGCTCAGCCACTTGCAGCATGTTGATCAATTTGTGAAAGGTCGTAATATTTTTCTTGTCGTACTCCAGCCTATACTGGTTCGCTAGTATAAGTCTGAAGTAGGAAAAGTGGAAAGAGTCTTCTGGATCATATCATCTTCTGTGAGTTCCTTTCCACAGAATTTGAGACGTGCTCTAAGACGCAACATGTCCTTGTTGAATTGGTCTACCCCTTTGTAGTCAAGCAAGCGGATTTCATTCCACCGAGCAGACAGTTCTGGGAGTAAAGTGTCATGAATGTTCCCAAAACGTCCCTCTAGGGCATCCCACAGTTCTTTGGGTGTTTTCAACTGAAGGTACTCCCAGCGTAAGCTAGAGTCAATATGTCGCCTCAAGAACATTAGGGCATTTGCTTTTACTTTAGCAGATGGGTCGTCCTTAGGGTCGGTGGGTGTTTTGATAGTGAGAGTGTAGTCCTTTGCAACAAAGGCCATTTCCACATCTGAAACCCAGCGGTGGTACTCAATTCCTTCTGAGTCCAAGATTTCAAATTCGGGTCGAGTTGTATCAGCCATCTACATAAACAAGAGTGAAGAGCATATTAATTATGTAGTCATAAGACATCCACAATAATTAATGTCCAAGAGTGTGAATTGGATCACGATGCCATGGTACATAGCGGTCACTCATTTTTTCGATGCTTTGTGAAGATACTTTATCACATTGATTGTTTTGTACTTAGTATATAACGCCTATGAAATTTCTTTATCATAGGATGACATATAATCTTATTTATAAGGCAATCAACATATAATTATTATGCTCAATTTGAAATTTCGGGCAAACATAGCACATAACATTTTTCATGGCAACATGCATATACATATCAAATTGGCCGTTGATTGTTTATTAGGAGTGAATCGTTCTTCTTATT
Source organism: Gentiana dahurica var. dahurica (assembly GCA_024500145.1). Taxonomy (NCBI): domain Eukaryota; kingdom Viridiplantae; phylum Streptophyta; class Magnoliopsida; order Gentianales; family Gentianaceae; genus Gentiana; species Gentiana dahurica. The sequence goes on from CM044907.1 coordinate 63,154,121, forward strand.
TGTTCAATTTATCTGAACAAATTAATACAATACCGTACAAAACAAAACAAAATCATCGGACCATCAATATACCCTACGCATTACATGCCATGCACAAATAATGATAACTGAATAATAATAATAATAACAACAACAACAAACGTTACAAACCCCAAACGAAAAGCAACCTCATTCCTGATTATAATTTATTATTATCCAGTAAACTCTACGACCATGATCCAAAAGAATTGAGGATCATTTTACTCTACTTGCATCCTGCGCAATAAAAACTTGAACCTTTTCCCCTTCTTCCTTTTTGTTTTATTTTATTTATTTGCTGGTCCGAAAAAAAAAACCAAAAATAAACTAGTAAATAATAGGACAAACCCTAATATACTATAGACGATTATGCCGGCCGCCGCAACAACCCTTCTTCTTACTAATGAAGATCACTGATAGAGTGATAAATAAAACATAAAACCCTAATTCCTAGGCTAAACTAACGGAGAAGTTGATATCTAAAAGCAATTCACTGATATCTAAAATAAATTAAATAAATAATTCTTAAAGTCCTAATTTCAAGAAAACAAACGGGGTGAATTGCAATAATCTTACACGGTTAAAAAAAAACGGAAATTGAAACCTGAGGCAGACCGCACCTGAAGTGAATAATGAGGGAGGAGAGGGCTAAACAGCTTGACCTTCAGTTGCGGCCTGTGGGGCGTGGTACTGGTGGTGCAAGTGCGGCGGCGGCAGCAATGAACTGGAGCGGAGGGTCAATTTGTCGCCCTGGGAATGAACGACGAGGAAGCGAGAGTTTTTTTTCTTTTTTTTCTCTGAGCTACGTGCTGATAACGTGTAAAAGTAAAAGTGGGGAAAACTGTATCTCATTCCATTAGATAATCCCTTTATATAGGGTCACGGTTACAATGTGAACACAAATTACATTGATGGCAATAAATACTGATTGACCGTTACATAATAACCGAAAGATAATCGTCATTGGCTTTGACGAAGGCACATAATAGTATTTTCCTTCAACAAAAAAATTATAAAATAATAATTGTAATATATAATAGTTGGGTCGGGATCGGGATCCTGTTGGGTTTTGAGTATATACCCGAAACCCATCACGAAGTAATCCGGGCCGGGAAGTTTCCCGAATAGTACGGGTTGGGAAGCAATTCGGGTCGTCTTCGGGTCGGGAGTCGGAAAGGGTCGGGAATATGGAATTTTTTGGCAGCCCTAATTCTAACCATATATTTTGTTTATAAAGTGATACGTCTAAACATGCCACCACCTATGAGACCCCAGAAACAACCTATCTAGCCACCAGGATGGAACAGGACCGCGGCCATAGCGTCGGCACCGACTATCTGATTAAGGTCGTGGAAGGGCAACCCCCACCAAGAGCGTTCAAGCCTACAAGGTCACTAGTCGCTTATGGGGCCGACCTGTGACCTAAGTCAGAAACCAATAAGAGTTGCACGAGCCATGGGAGGGAGCAACTGAAGGGAAGTCAAGACAGGACAAGGAAACAAGCTCACGGATCGCGACCCGAGCGACCACATAACAACATCGCCAAGCTGTATTGTCCGCTTAATATCACTGTACTTAATGCTTATCTATCCCTATCCCGCGCCCTTAGCTCCTCTCCTTGCCTATAAAAGGAGGGCTTGTGTGACTTCACAGAGATATGCAAAAAAATAGATAAAGAGAACAAAACTCTTGTCAAATTCACTATTTCTCAAACATTCGTTCGCACCACCGCACCGCCGCCGTACTCCGCCGGCTTCAAACATAATAAGCACACCGAAAATAGCCAGATATCCATCTTCACTACCACCGCTAGACCACCGTGATAATATTCGGCATTATCAGTTGGCTCCGTTACCGGGAAACCCATAGTTTTCCGGCTACCCGACGAGAAAACTACCCAGAAAGGTTTGCGTACGGCGGGGAGGTTGATCATCATCTTCATCATCCACTCAAACCCAGTAGATTTCTCACATAAGAGGAAAACCTACCAGCTCACATTACACAAAAAGGTAGCTTTAACACGATTTGTACAAGACTCACGAGTTTGCGTTTGAGAAATCACCTCTCGTAGTGTTCTTCGTTAAAACAGTTGAAACCTGGGGATACCAAGCCTGCGTTTGAATAATCACCTCTTTTGGTACCTTCAAGGTCTGATTCTGCCTTCTCGCCAGAAAAACTCCTAGAAAAAGCTTTGGTGTCCTCATCATATCACCAGGAAACACTCCACCCCCTAATAAATTTCCCTCATACTCGACAATGTATGCATCTGCCCCAAGACGTTGTATAGGTTTCTAGGGTGATTGCGTTTGAATCATCACCTTTCTCCCCAGAAATTCACATTCCCGACCAAATCTCGCCTGAGCCACCACCGTCCGAACGGATCTCCCACCAACTCTCAGAGGGCAGTACAACAACTAACAACCCTCTAAACCACTCCAGCAGGAAACAGAGAGAGTACAAGGCAGTTAAACCTGTCAGACAGAGCAGTTCACTAGCCAGGAGCAGGTTGTCGAGTTGGTAATAAACAGTGAAACGACCCCATCTGCAAGTTCACCACCTCGCGTCATTAGCAATGACAGGAAGTAAGGGCACGCCGATACCCCTACCCCAGATAAAGGGGGCGCGCCCAATCAAACCCGCGCTGAGGGCACCGAAGAAACACTGGACAGTCCCACTGCTGATGGGAGTAGGCCTCAGAGGGACGCCCTAGCCGCCCGCGACGCTCGGAACATTATAAATCAGAAATCAAAGTCTAAAGAGTCCCTAGAAGAGGCTCGTAGAGAAAAGAATACAATCGGGGCACCTAGGCCGCAATGCAGTCGGGACGTACCAAAAAAAGTACCAGGGTTTCAAGAGGAGTCTGAGATCGCAGAAATGATAGAGTATGCCAAGTACGCCGAAAGAATGTACTTGACCAATTCCCGACTAGTGGCAGTAGGCCGGGAACCTTTGCCAGTACGGGAGGCGATCCAATCTAGGGGTGAGCTCAACCCTAAGACGCCAGAAAAGGGACGCCAGAGTCAACTACAAATGGTAGAGGTTGAAGAGAGCATCCAATCTTCAGGTCGTAAAGGCCGTCGGGGAGAGCAGGAGGTCATCCAAACTCCTGCCCGACCTAGCCGCGAAAATCTCAAGGAAAAAAGTGAAGAATGAGGATCCTCTTTTAAAAGGTTGGGTGTGAAAGAAAAAGGTCCGGCCCTAAGCCGACTAAGCCTCCCAGAGAGGGGTGTAGTACCCAGACAAGAAGGAAGAAATGAAAGAGATGCCCGACTGATAATAAGAGAAAAGTGCCAACAGGAGGAGTCGTGGAATCGAGCAATCTCAGAGCATGGGATTGAGTTAGCGGCCAACCCGCCCCCACCTATACTAAGATACGATCCGGTCCTCACAGAACAGATGGAAATAATGAAGAAAGAGCTCGCTGAGCTTAAAAAGTCGAGGCCCCTTGAAAAACCCGCTCCAATCTCTGGGATCGACGTGCTCTCCAAGAGGATAGCTGAAACTTTGCCCACTAACAAAGAAAAAGTCAGTTACCCCAGCTACAACTACTATAGTGGAAACACTTGCCCACATGATTGGCTCATAGCTTTCCAAGGTCGCATCACTCTAGTGACCCAGAACAAGTCCGCCTGATGTATCGCTCTAGTCGAAAGTATGCAGGACAGGGCCGCTTCATGGATCCGCAGGCTCCCTCGTGGTTCGATTGAAAGTTGGGAGGATCTATCTGAAAAATTCGTGAAGGAATTTGAGTCAACGAGCAGACCAAAGAAAACCATTGAGGATCTTTACGAGGTCCGCATGGGCAAAAATGAATCAAGAAAGGACTATTACGAGCGGTTTGTTAGGATCTACGATCAAACGAGGAACATTCCCGATGACGCCATCATAACTTGCTTTCTCACAGGAATTGCCAATGGTCCGATGAAAACGGAGTTTAACCTGCGGCCTCTTAGAGCGGGCCTAAGGGAAATGCTAGAAAGGGCTAGAATGATGGGGGTAAGTGAAGCGCCGTCTCCCACGGGAAAATCAAAATCTAGATCCGAGCACAACTCGCATAAGGAGGATCGCGGGGACAATCGTAAGAAGGAATGCGGTAAGGGCGCGAACCAAGACCGTGAGACCAAGGCGCCATACAAATTCAATGAAATTGATTTCATCCCTCTCAACACCAAGTCATCCCAGATACTTTTCAAAATTCATGAACATATTGAGAGACCTATGCCTATGAAGGGCGAAGCCAGCACTTGTGATAAATCAAAATACTGTAAGTACCACAAGGATCACGGGCAAATTACAGATGAATGTTTTAGTCTGAGAAGGGAAATCGAAAGGTTGATAAGAGAGGGACCAGCCGCCAAGTATAAACGCGATGGTGATGCTGGTACCAGTAAAGGGCGAACACCTCGCATCTATCAGAGGGAGGTCCAGGTTATTCACGGAAGCCTTCCCAGCAACAGTCAGCTGAAATCGCAAATACATTCGATCAACACGCGAGGTTTTGAGAAACCGATACTCTTGGGAGAAAAAGAGAAATGAATCATGTTCACTAAGAGCGGACTAACAACCGTAGAAGTCGTCATGGAGGTGCCGATCATCCTCAAGATCAGAGTTAATGAGCTGAACGGTGTTAACCGAGTTATGGTCGACACCGGCGCAGGCCGCGACATCATCTATTTTGAATGTCTCAAACAAATCGGGTTCGGAGAGGCAAAGCTGAAGCCTTATCTGGGAATTTTATAGGGTTTCACCAACGACACTGTAAGGGTCAAAGGTACCATCGATCTTAGCATCACCCTTGGCGATTATGAGCCTTGCCGGACAGAGGTGATAACCTTTCCGGTCATCGATCTACCCTCCTATTATAACATTATTATGGGGATTCCGGCCATGAAAAAGTTTCAGATGGTGGTATCTGTACCACACCAAAGGGTGAAGTTTCACGTGGGAGACGGTATTGGGATCGCCATGAGCCGACCGGGATTCTTCCTCGACTACATGACCAAGAACAGGGTCGACTCCGAAAAACAAAGAATCGAGGAATTCCACGCACGTACCACCCAAATTGCCACGGTAAAAGAAATCGTTGAAAAATCCGTATAAGTTGAGACACTACAGGTGCGAGATCAACCAGACTTCACAGCCGAGGATGAGTTGATCGAAGCTGTAAAAAATATCCTGATCAGAAAGTAAAGATCGGATCGCAAGCTACTGAAAGGGAAAGAGAGGATCTGATCATGCTCTTGAAAGAAAATGTGGACGCCTTCGCTTGGGAAGTAACCGACATGAGGGGTGTGGAGTCGGAGGCCACGCTACACTATCTAAGCGTTGACCCCAACTTCAGACCAATCCAACAGCGAGCGCGTCGATTCTCCACAGAGAAAGAGATCGCCATAAAAGGCGAAGTTGAAAAACTATTGGCCGCGAGCATAATCAGGGAACTTCAGTATCCAACCTAGTTAGCAAACGTAGTAATGGTCAAGAAGCACAACAGAAAGTGGCGGATGTGCGTAGACTTCACCGACTTAAACAAAGGATCCCTATACGCTGCCTCGAATCGACAAGATGGTAGACGGGATCGCTGGTTTTGAGATGCTGAGTTTTCTGGATGCCTACTCTGGGTATCACCAAGTAAAATGGCCGACGAAGACAAGGAAATGACCGCCTTCAGATCCACAGGCGGACTCTACTACTATGAGATGATGCCATTCGGCCTGAAAAATGCGGGATCCACATATCAAAGAATGGTAAACAAAGTCTTCAGCTCGTAGATAGGCAAAAACATGGAGGCCTACATCGATGATATGGTCGTGAAGTCAAGTCGCCAGGATCATCTGGCGGGCCTTCGCAAAACCTTTGCAAACGTGAGAAAACATTCAATGAAGCTCAACCCCGCCAAATGCACATTTGGGGTTCAGACAGGAAAGTTCCTAGGATTTATGGTAAACCAGAGGGGAATCGAAGCGAACCCCGAGAAGATAGAGGCTCTAATGAATGAACATGAACGAGCCAACCATGATCAAAGAGGTGCAGAGACTCAATGGCAGGATCATTGCTCTGGGAAGGTTCATTTTCAAATCTGCCGAAAAATGTTTGCCTTTCTTCAAAATCCTCAAAGGAAGCAAGACCTTTTCATGGACAGAAGAATGCTCGCAAGCCTTCAAAGATCTCAGGGCGTATCTATCAAGCCCGCCACTATTGGTCAGTCCTAGCCTAAGGGATTCTTTGCTTTTGTATCTTGCGGCCTCAGACCGGGCTGTAGCCGCAGCACTTGTCAAGGAGAACGGCACCCTCAAAAACCCCGTTTATTATGTCTCTAAGGCTCTCAGTCCCATTGAGAGTCGTTATTTCAATATCGAGAAGTTGGCCTACTGTGTTGTCATAGCTGCCCGCAAACTAAGGGCTTATTTTTCATCGCATACAATTACGGTGCTGTCGGACGCTCCGCTGCGCCAAGTCCTACACAAGCCGGATTTATCTGGTCGCTTGCTGCGATGGGCTATTGAGCTCACAGAGTTTAACATTCGGTACGAGCCTCGGAAATCCATCAAAGCTCAGGCCTTACCAGATTTCATAGTGGAGACAAGTTTCAATGAGCAGAGAGGGGAACAATCGGGACCTACAACAGGCGACGCGGCCACAGCAACCACCGACTCCGAAACCCAGAAGCCAAATCACTGCTGGCAGTTGCATGTCGATGGGGCCGCCAGCCACAAAGGTTACGACGCCGGGATTATCGTACTAGAGCCAGGGACCTCGGAAGAAATCGAGAAAGCGTTAAGGTTCGATTTCACCGCTTCAAACAATCAAGCAGAGTATGAGGCTGTCATAGCAGGACTTGAGCTCGCTAAGGACATGAAGGTCGTAAACGTGGAAGTATTCTACGATTCACAGCTGGTGGTCAATCAATTCACGGGATCGTTTGGGGTCCACTGCGACATCCTCCAAAAGTACATTGATCTCGTTAAAAAACTCAAGAGTGGCTTCAAATATTGTAAATTCACCAATATCCCCCGAGAGGACAATCACCGAGCGGACTATTTGTCGAAACTAACGGACAACGATGAAATGAGCAACCCCACGATCATGGTAGAGCATCTATCCGGGCCCGCTATCAATCGGGCCGAGGTCATGGTTTTCCAACCTATCAATCCATGTTGGATCGACGAGCTAAAAGCATACATTGAATCAGGAATTCAACCGTCCGACCTTAAAGAGGCCAGGGCCATGATCAGAATAGCCTCCAGGTATACCCTCATGAACAATATGTTGTATAGGCGATCTTTCTCAAAACCCTTGAAAAAATGTGTGCGACCTGAGGAAGTTCATGGGGTACTCACGGAGCTGCATGAGGGAATGTGCGACGGCCATCTGGCTAGACGCACGCTCGCTCATTTACTCGCCGGATATTATTGGCCAAAGCTCGTAGAAGACACTCGAATATATGCCAAGAGATGTGACAAATGTCAAAAATTCACGGACATTCCCAGGCTGCCATCAGTGAACAAAGCATTGTCGTCGCCGTATGGCCGTTTGACATGTTGGCAATCGATTTGATAGGGCCGCCGAAAAGAGGCCGCTCTGGATGTGAATACGTGGCCATGGACTACTTCACAAAATGGATCGAGGCTAAGGCCTTGGTAAAAATTGAAACCAAGAATGTGATCTACTTTCTGCTCGATCAAGTATAGACTAGATTCGGAGTTCTACGGGTAATAGTGTCCGACCACGGGCCACAGTTGCGGGAGGAATTCAACGAGTTTTGTAAAGAGCATAACGTCAAACACTGGCAGTCCTCGGTATGCTATCCACAAGGCAACGGGCAAGCTGAAAACGCAAACAAACAGGTTCTGAGCGTGCTGAAAAAGAATTTGGACGAAAAAGCAGGAAAATGGCCGGACCACTTACCCGTGGCCTTGTGGGCCCTTAGGACGTCGAGATAAACAACTGCGGGGGAGACCCCTTTCGCTTTGACCTATGGGTCGGAAGCTATGGCCCCGATGGAAATGGCCCTGCCAAGTCTTGGGGTCGTGCACTTCAATGAGGCCGAAAATCCACTAAGCCGACAGCTCGACCTCGACTTAGCGGAGGAAAAGAGAATCAACTCGTACGGTCGTCTGCTCAATTGCAAACAGGCGGCAAAGCGACACCATGGCAAGCGTATCCGCGACCACCACTTCGTGGTGGGAGATTACGTTTTGCGTAAGAGAGAAGCCACGGGTCGCGAGGCCAAAAAAGGCAAGTTATCTGAAAATTCGGAAGAACCGCTTCAAGTCACAAGGATAATCAAAAAGGGAACTTATGTCTTGAAAGACGATCAAGGTCGCGAGTCCAATAGGCCTTGGCACGTTGACAACTTGAAAAGATATTGCATGTAAGCCCAAACCATTTATTCAGAAAAGTAAAAGGCTAGTTTCGACAAATACAATTCAGCCACAATAGAGGCCCGTCGCTATTTTTGGCAAGCCCACGGACATAGATCCCGCAAGCTTGACCCAAAATAGGGGACCGCAAGCTTGACCCAAAATAGGGGACCGCAATATCTACTCTAAACTACTTCAGGCGAATCCACAGTGATCCAGTGAATGAGCCGGTACCCTGGCTACATCAGTACATAATCTAGATATCAGCAAGCCGAAAGGAATACGGCGAGTAGGATCCATTGTGGCGGTAAACTTAATAGCCTCACGGTGAATTGATGGGAGTCAACTTTACGTGATTCCGGTGCATTTTCCACCCCCGTTTATCCCACTTTTAGCACATTCTAGGTGTTTTTAGACCGTTTTCAGGTAATATCATGAGTTTATAGCACGGGGAGTAAATCCGTCGCTTTGATGGTTTACTACATCTTTTTAGTGATATTAACCCATTCCCGAGCACTTTTACCCTCCGGAATCGTTTGTGTGTGTTGTTCGTTCATGAGATTGTAGGGTCTAGGTGTCATGAGAACCCGGAAGGCGAAGATTTATGATGAGAAGTATGATCAAGGTGCAAGAATGAGCCAAGGAAGAAGAAAAATGAAGAAAAGGAAGAAAAATAGTTGGTATCTTCACGCTACGTTCTACTCAGAAGCAATTTGACCTATGATGGAGGCATTTTCTGGTCACGGTCTCTTCATGAAAGTTGTAGATAATTGAAAGAGCTTTCCAACTCATTTTGAATCACTCAAATCGGAGTTCTACACGTGAAGATATCATGGTTTTACTGCTGCCAGAAAACAGCAACGTCTCAAACGCGCGTTTGAACATTTCAAACGCACGTTTGGAGCTGTTTTTTTTTTCTGAACAGAGAGTCAAGGGCTGAAACGCGCGTTTGGGGACCTCCAAACGCGCGTTTGGAGTCATTTTCTACAGATTTTTCCCACCTATATATACATTTTAACACAGTTTTTCATCACAATTCACCCTCCCAAGAACCCTAACTCTTAGATTAGGTCGAATCCTCCCCCTTTAGCTCTTCTAAACTCTTTCTTTCTTTAATTTCTCTTGTATTAAACTTAGTTTAGCTTAGATTCGTAGCTCAACTCTTGGATTTTGGTGTATTTTGGGTCTTCTTCTTCCCCAAAGTGACATGGGTGTTGTTGAAGCTTGAAGAAACATCATAGCTCGTTTTTTTTCCGGTAATTAATTTCGTTTTTGTTCTCATTTCATGGTTTTAATTTCTTGTTTGATGCTTGCTCTTGTAGTTATAATGAGTAGCTAATTTCTACATAGCTAAATCATGAGAAATTTGGTGAAATCACCCTTTGGGTGATGAAATTGGGAGTGGGTAGTTCTTTTTATTGTTGTATCTTGCATATTTCACGTCTTAGAACTTGTTATAACGGATTTGGGCTAGATTGATCACCTAGGTGAAAAATCACACACATCAATCTTGAGAGTTGTTCAGATAGAGAGATGTGGGAAAAGGGTTCTAGGATCACTTCTTAGAGTGAGGTTACTCGTTTTAACGTTTAAAAGCGGCTCTAGTGCATATATTGTCTTGTGAATGAATCTTCCTTAGGGTCTAGCAGACTCCCCCTTGACTTGGCATAAGGTGTTGGGGAAGATTTGTTCAGACCTTAGCACCGGGATTAGGAGTACGTATCCGTGAAATTGAATGTAAGAGTTCGTTCGTTTATTGCACACTCCCGGTTTTGTCATTCCTTAGGGTGAAACTAGCTATTTTGATCATGGTTCGGCTATGTCCCTTTATCTATCTTTAAAACCTAGTAGTTTAATCTTCTTTATTTCTATCTTATCTGCAAACTTGTTAGTAGAGATCACTTTAGTGTCGTTGTAGTTACAAATACTTTAAAATCATTGATCACCTAGAGAATTACGTTCACTTTGGTACTTGCAAACACGATTCCTTTGGGTTCGACCTCGTACTCCTGTAGCTATTCTAGCAATCGACCCGGTACACTGCCGGTTAGAGAGTTAGTTTACCCACGGTTTCGAGTTCTTTACAAATTGTTTTTGAAGGGGTAGATTTAATGCTCATCAAAATGGCGCCGTTGCCGGGGAATATGTTTTTGTGATATCTTGTAAGTGAACCGAAAGCTTAGGCCTAGGTTGTTTTCTTTTTTTTTCTTTTTCTTTTTTTTTTCTTGATGATGGTTTTTTGTTGAAAAGTCACACCACCTATTGCGGTGGTGGTGGTGACTAGATACCGTGATTGTGTTCTTGTTGTTTTCTGAGATCTTGCAGCTTGAGCTTAAATGGATGGATTTTTCGATCAATACTACTCACCTGAACAACAATACCCCTACCAACCTCAGGCACCTGAACAATGTTATCAACAACAGTTCTTGCCTCAACCTCAATATCAACAGCAGAGTAACCAAGGTTCATGGGCTTATCAGTGCCCTAGTGCATGCCAAAGTCAAAATTATGGTTATTCAAGTTATGAGCCACAACATTATGAGGGTTGTCCGAACCCTAGTGCTTATCAGGATTACGGTGTTCATACTCAACGTGTTGATAGCCTCACCCAGATTCAGCCACTTGATCAGAGTTTGGCATGGCAAGAGGCCTACTACTCACCTCCAATGAATCAAAGTCAGTATGATTAGTTTCCCCCCATTCCACAAGAAGACTTCACCGACATTCAAATAGAGCGGATTAATTTTTTATTGAACAAGAGTTTGATTCAAATGAAGAAGGATATGCAAGAGTTCGATAGAAGATTTGACTCCGACGTAAGAAATCTTGAAGACCGGATGGGGCAATTGATTGAAAAGAGGAGGCATGAGAAAGAGGAAGAGACATGTGCAATAGCGGTGGTCCGGGATGATGATGTTATCACTGAAAAAGTTCAGGTTGAGAGTGAGGTTGATGATTCAGTTTGCCATGATGAGATTTCTGAGCCAGATAGTGAGTTGGGATTGCTCATGGTGCCACCTCCTATTGCGATATTTGATTATGGCAAGTTTCACGTTCTACCTATTGCACCTTCACCCCTTGAGATGAAAATTGATGATACCTTGGTGGAATGTGTGGTGGAACCGACCATTATGACTGAGCAAGAATTTTTTTGGTGATGAAGATAGCTCGTTTTAGGATGAAGAGGAGTTGGAAGACTTGGAAATGGAGGAGGTGCAACTTTTATCTATTACACTGTCTCCCGATGAAATACGAAATGATGACTTGGAGGGGTGTACGATAGATTTGAGCACACTATTTGATGAGACACAATTAAAGTCGGAAGAGAAACTGGGATCGCCCATTTCACCCTCACTCCCAATTGAAGTAAATGAAGATGTCGTTATGAAGAGTGTGGTGAAATCGTATGAGACTGAAGAGCCATTTATGGTAGATCTACCGGGAGAAGTGGAGATTATTAGCATGCCGGTCCCGGATTATTACACTCTTCCACCTTGTGTTGATGAGTATTATGCGATTGATTTTGCGTACTTACCGGTAGATGGAGCTCATAGAATTTGTAAAAGGGGACAACTACCATGGAATGGCAATTACAAGAAGAAGGTGATGAGAGATTTTGACAAAAGAGGATTCCCGAGTTGGGAAAAGGTAACATCGAGGGCCATGAGAGGTAAGTTTCTAGCGAACTCGGTTTCCGTGATGCTTGCTATTTTTAGTCTTCTTGAGTTGTTGATCTTTTTGAGCTCAGATTTTGGTTGATGGTTTTGGTGATACTTGTTTGAAATAAAATATTTTAATTGTTGTTTTGAGTCTTTTGTGGTATGAGTCCGTTTAGTGCCACTAAGTCGATGCTAACGACGTTAAACAAAGCACTTCTACTTTTTCTCGTCTGTGCCAATAGTATAACTTTGGAAAAATTAGCACCATATAAGTCATCTTGTCGAGCCAACGACGTAAAACAAAGGCGCTTGGGGGAGGCAACCCACCTTTTTGGTAGTAATAATGTGTTTGGAGTGGTCTTTGGGTGCAAGAGGGGAGAGTTTTGCCTTAAAAGAGAAGTTGGGGTGAGAATTTCCTTTTGGTTCTGGCTTTTGTACATAGACGGGGATGTTTTAATGTGAGCCACTGTGGTCTTATTTTATGCGTGGATGCTCTGTGTTTCTTTTGATTATCTTTACATCCAGTGCGATTCCCGTCTAGTATGCTTGATATGCTTCGAGTCGTTATTTGTGGCATGGCTTCTATTTTTATATATCTCGTATCTATCACCATCTATTGGCACGTGGACTTTTCCCGTGCATGTGTTTGCCTTGGTTTTTGTTTCTATGGTTTTAGATACTCGAGATGGAGCTTACTAGAAGATGTCACGTGGGATACTAGTGCGCCTTTCTGCCGGGTTTTTGGTCAAACAGCTAAGTCTTTTACTCTTTCTATCTCTCACACACTGAGGACAGTGTTTCGTTTAAGTGTGGGGTGGGAGACTTAGCCGTTTTCTTGTTCTCATTGTTAAATGTGCTTAATATGTGGTATGCTTAGCCTATGACCGGGCTCGATTCGATTTTTGGGCAATTTTTAAAAAATTTCAAGGGTTTTTAGCACCGTGTTGTGTGTGTTTTTTTCACATTCGAGTGGTGATCACCTTAGTAGGGATCCCGAACGTGTACACTGCGGTTTGATATTATCTTGAAAATGGAGTTTATTAATTTCACGTAAGCTACACTTTGTGCACAATTTGATTACTACCACCTCACATACCACTAGTCTCGAGGCGAAATATAAAGGTTCACCTAAGTAGGATACGGGATGACGGTCCTGGCGTCTCTTTGACCCAACCAGAGCCAAATAAGCCTAATCCCGAACATTAGACCTTCTTAGCCCCTCTCAGCCTTGATAGAATGGTCTGACCACCATTCGTTTATAGCCGTTTTGTTGCTTAGTCAGAAACCTACCTTGAGCCTTAATTATGGTCACATTTCCTTCATTTATACCCTACGAGTGGACTTAATCTTTTGTTAGACCACACTTTCTAAGGCAAGTGTGGGGTGGGGGGAAATGATGTCTTGTGATGGGTTGGTGTTTTCTTGGTTTGGAGCTATAAGGAGAAGAGGAGCTCATTTGGGTGTAATGTTTGGGTTTGGCCCAAAAGGAAAAGAAAAATCTGTGAAATTCTTCATTCTTTCAAAAAAAAAAAACAGAAAAAAACAGAAAAAGAAAAAAAAAAAATCAATCAATCAAAGTTCAAATTAAATTGAGAAGTTCTCAATGAATAAAAGCTTGGAGTTTATAGAAATAAAAGCTTGGAATCAAAGGAATGAGCTTGGAAGTGATTTTGATGATGTTGGAGTTGGGATAGTTAGATAGGTGCTAATATTTTCGATCTCGCCTCATACACTTGAAAAATAGTTTAGTGTGGCAATGAGTTCGGGTATGTTAGTATCCTATGGTTCCCAAAGTGTTTAAATTAATCAAAGAGGAGTTTGGATGGTTTGTATGGTAGAGATGAAGTGGTACACTTGTTGATTAGGTTCACTCGTACTTCTTTTTCTCCAGTTCCCAAAATATCCTTTTCGATTAACCAGAATCACCCTAGCCTAACATTATAACCTTTCAAGTCCTACCCGATCGTGTCCAAACTTAGTGACCTTGATTAGTGGAGAGGCTAGTGGGTATAAAACGGTTGGTAGACTTTTGGTCGGGATTCAAGCCCCGACAATCACTTTGAGCACTTGGCTTTAGCTTGGCCCCACACACACTCCATTTTCTTGATAATGTTATACCGGTGTGTATATGTTCGTGTTTCTTACAATGTGGTTACCTCGAGAGTGTGAGTAGTAGCACCTACAACACAAAGTTGAATCCCTTGGTTGGTTTTAAAACGCCTAATTTACTCGAGGGCGAGCAAAGGCTAAGTGTGGGGTGGTTGATGGGAGTCAACTTTACGTGATTCCGGTGCATTTTCCACCCCCGTTTATCCCACTTTTAGCACATTCTCGGTGTTTTTAGACCGTTTTCGGGTAATATCGTGAGTTTATATCACGGGGAGTAAATCCATCGCTTTGATGGTTTACTACCTCTTTTTAGTGATATTAACCCATTCCCGAGCACTTTTACCCTCAGGAATCGTTTGTGTGTGTTGTTCGTTCATGAGATTGTAGGGTCTAGGTGTCATGAGAACCCGGAAGGCGAATATTTATGATGAGAAGTATGATCAAGGTGCAAGAATGAGCCAAGGAAGAAGAAAAATGAAGAAAAGGAAGAAAAATAGTTGGTATCTTCACGCTACGTTCTGTTCAGAAGCAATTTGACCTATGATGGAGGCATTTTCTGGTCATGGTCTCTTCATGAAAGTTGTAGATAATTGAAAGAGCTTTCCAACGCATTTTTAATCACTCAAATCGTAGTTCTACACGCGAAGATATCATGGTTTTACTGCTGCCAGAAAACAGCAACGTCTTAAACGCGCGTTTGAACATTTCAAACGCGCGTTTGGAGCTGTTTTTTTCTGAACAGAGAGTCAAGGGCTGAAACGCGCGTTTGGGGACCTCCAAACGCGCGTTTGGAGTCATTTTCTACAGATTTTTCCCACCTATATATACATTTTAACACTGTTTTTCATCACAATTCATCCTCCCAAGAACCCTAACTCTTAGATTAGGTCGACTCCTCCCCCTTTAGCTCTTCTAAACTCTTTCTTTCTTTAATTTCTCTTGTATTAAACTTAGTTTAGCTTAGATTCGTAGCTCAACTCTTGGATTTTGGTGTATTTTGGGTCTTCTTCTTCCCCAAAGTGACATGGGTGTTGTTGAAGCTTGAAGAAACATCATAGCTCTGCATTTTTTTCCGGTAATTAATTTCGTTTTTGTTCTCATTTCATGGTTTTAATTTCTTGTTTGATGCTTGATCTTGTAGTTATAATGAGTAGCTAATTTCTACATAGCTAAATCATATGAAATTTGGTGAAATCACCCTTTGGGTGATGAAATTGGGAGTGGGTAGTTCTTTTAATTGTTGTATCTTGCATATTTCACGTCTTAGAACTTGTTATAACGGATTTGGGCTAGATTGATCACCTAGGTCAAAAATCACACACATCAATCTTGAGAGTTGTTCAGACAGAGAGATGTGGGAAAAGGGTTCTAGGATCACTTCTTAGAGTGAGGTTACTCGTTTTAACGTTTAAAAGCGGCTCTAGTGCATATATTGTCTTGTGAATGAATCTTCCTTAGGGAAGGTTAGTTGACTTGGCATAAGGTGTTGGGGAAGATTTGTTCAGACCTTAGCACCGGGATTAGGAGTACGTACCCGTGAAATTGAATGTAAGAGTTCGTTCGTTTATTGCACACTCCCGGTTTTGTCATTCCTTGGGGTGAAACTAGCTATTTTGATCATGGTTCGGTTATGTCCCTTTATCTATCTTTAAAACCTAGTAGTTTAATCTTCTTTCTTTCTATCTTATCTGCAAACTTGTTAGTATAGATCACTTTAGTGTCGTTGTAGTTACAAATACTTTAAAATCATTGATCACCTAGACTAAGCATTACGTTCACTTTGGTACTTGCAAACACGATTCCTTTGGGTTCGACCTCGTACTCCTGTAGCTATTCTAGCAATCGACCCGGTACACTGCCGGTTAGAGAGTTAGTTTACCCACGGTTTCGAGTTCTTTACAAATTGTTTTTGAAGGGGTAGATTTAATGCTCATCATGAATCAGGATCCCCCAATCAATGTCCAACTGAGGGTAGCGAATGGCATGAAGAAGAAAGGCTTCGGCCTCGGTGACGACCTCAAAATCCATAGAGGGAAGAGCTCATGAATTGACAAACCTCTTCCACTTTCGGTTTCTATGAGATAGTTCAGATGCGGGGCCCAACGCGCGAGGACGTGGACGGTGGGGAAAGAGCTCACGCACCACGCGTCGCAGTCGAACAAGCCTACTTTCCTCGTCTCCAAGGTTCCAAGCGACCTCATAATGAGCAGAGGGATTGATGGCAAGAATGCGAAGAACAACATTGATAGTCTTCGGAGAAAAGTTAACTGACACGCCCCGGAGGACAACGCAACTAACAGCTTCCTCGGAAGAAGTCTCTGACAAAACAGAGTAAAATTCCCTCACCATAGTGAGGTTGAAAGATATCATAGGCGGAGAGACAAAATCCGACCACCCAGAAAGCCGAATCTGGAGCAGAGAGTCATCACCCTCAATCTTGTCCTCCCCCAAACCCCTCTCCCTCACGAGCTTGACCATGTCGAAATAACACCAAAAATGGGACTTGGCGGTGACAGCGGCAGTGTGAAAGAAGGGGGAAACATCACGCATAGGACGAGCTTTATACACTCATACTGAGATACCCTCACCGGATCGAAAAGACATCAGTAAATAGACTTGCACAAGAAAGACATGGTGAGTGACCAGGGAAACCTCCTCTTATAGAGAGCTGAAAAGAAATGAGGGTTCAAGATCAACTCAGTCAAACGATCACAACACAAGCGGTCTGACCCAAAAATCTAATTCTCGAAAGAGGTGCCTAAACATCTGACAGACATCAAAAGAAGATCCAAGACTAAGCATTAAAATTGTTTGAACAAAACAAAGTTGAATGATTACAGATCACAAACAAATTGTTCAATTTTTAATCTTGGCCTGGCAGAGTGTCAACATGATCGCCAGTGGCCGCAGGCTCGCTATCCGGATCGCTAACAGTCGGAGGATTCTTCAAGACAGCAAAGTTGACAGGATTAACCGGAAGAGGATCCCAGACTGGTTCGCCATCCCTTACCTGCCCAGTTTGGATGGAGACAATGTGATCCGGAGCATAAGGAATTTCTGGATGAAGAGCCAACAAATCGGGATTCCGCTGAGACATGTTAACCCATTGGAGCATCTCCTCAAAGCTAACCGACTCTCTACCATGATATGCCCAAAGGCAGCGAGTGAGGTGGTTGAAGCCCTGGTCAAAACTCGCCTCCAGATGGTAAAAGAACTGGTCAGAGCACTGATAGACCGTAATGGCTGCAAGACCAGCTTCCTCGGCGGCCTTGTTGGCGGCAGCAAGTTGCTCCTTCAAGCTCGCAACCTCTTCCTGTGCGACTTTCAACCTTTCATCGGATTTTTGGGTTTTCATACTCAGAATCGCCACTTTCTGTTTTAGCTTGGCATCCAGTCTAGCGCTCTCCTCCATGGCCGCCTTCACGCGCTTTATCTCCTCACATGCTTTCACGGGCTAGGCTTCAGTCGCAATCCTAGCTTTCTCTGAAGCCTCAAGGGCCACCGTCGCCTTCTTCAGTTCGGCACGGCGCCTCTCAACGGCCTCAGTAGCTTTCACGATGCGAGTTCTAAGCTATAGCGGAAGGAAATAGGGTAAGCTTGTAAAAATGAAGGAAAATGAAAATTTACAGAAACAATAAAGTTTACCGTGGAAGATGCGATCCCAAAGTGGCCAGCAAGGTCCTTCAGCTATACGACCTCATCTTTAGCGGGGGCATCATCGCGGAACCACTCGATCGGTAATTCCCCTGCCAATCTCCAGCTGCACTTCAACGGGCGCATCCCATGAAAGGCGCCCCAGAGGAATGACATCAGCAATAGCCTCCCTGAGCTGGCTCGATTTTTCATGTCAAGGGGGCCGCGGGTAAACTCAGTATCCAACCAGAGAGCTTCCTTCCCTTGATACCCATGAGGCAATGTTTCTCTTGGCACAACCCCCGCCTCATCCGCGACCTCTTCAACAATTACGGCTTCAGGCCGCGGGGTCGACCTCTCAGTAGGTCGCTTATCAGCACGATCAAAACCTTTGCTAGCTCCGCCAACAGCTTGGGATTTCTCGGTTATGGATCGCTTAGGATCCTGGGCCTCTCTTGTGGGTACATCAACTTAGGGCCTATTTTGAACCCCTCCGGTTCGACCTAAGCCCGCGCCCGTGCTTGTCGCCGTTTGCAAGTTGGAAGTGAAAGTCTCATCGACGACCGAAGCGTCGACTGTTCGAGGGATCCTTCCCAAAGTTTGTTTCAGAGCCGCTTGCCTAGATTTTGCCGCCTCATCTGCCTGCCTCTGCCTTTGAGCTCGCCTTTCAGTAGCATCCATCTCACTGACTGAAAATAAAAAGAGAAGTTCATCAAAAACTGGACAAATAATGAAAAAGCAAAGCAATAAGGCTCAAAAGTAACGAAACAGAAAGCAAAGAAAATTACGGAGAGGCCTTTTGTTAGGGTCGCCCTGACACGCCGCACACTCAGAGGGAAAGCAACGGTTTATGTGGCACTCCCCGACCCAATCAGAGTCACTCTCCTCAGGTACAATAGCCACCAAGGGTTGGGCTCTCGGCGGTCCCATGATTCCGGCTCTGCTCGCGTGCGTCTCCACCATATCTAGGAGATCGATCCAAGACACGTTCCTCTTCGAGGGCGTGGCTCCGTCAGAGTCTATGATCGCTAGTAGTCCTTTGAGGAATCGATACTCGGACACGAAAGGGTCATCAAAGCCAATCATAGAAAATTTCCCCATGCGAGGAGGGAAGTGGGGGAAAGGCCAACCAACTTTCGACTCGACCTTAAAGACGTGACCACCCCCAGTTGTGTATCTTGTTAGGGAGATGGACAAATAAATAGGGAGTCAGGGCCCTTACGTTGGCCTGCCCTGGAAAAGAGGTACCACAGAGCAAATGAAACTGCTTAAATAAAGAAAGGGATGGCTCTCTCTTCATCGTCCGGTAAAGAACAATGAAGGACATGATCTGAATAGCGGCTCCAATGGCTAGGTCGCAGGGTAATATTTGCAGCTCACACAATAGCTTAACCAGGAAAGGGTCGAAAGGAGGCCGGAAACCGGCAAAGAAGTGATCAAAATAGATAATTATGGTGTCTCCGGGGCGGCGAGCACATATAAAGTCTTCTCGATCGCCCGGTTTCAGCTTATCATCATCCTTACTGAAATCGATCAAGGAAAACTTGTAAAGAGCAGGGTCGATATTGTAGCGGCACTGGAGAGTCTGTGCAAGGTCCTTGCTTTTCAGGATCTGCCCTCAGTGCTTCTCCACATCCTTCTGATACAAAGTCATGAGGGCAAACTTCCTCAGGGCCTCTGGGTTGTTAGGCTTTTGAGGCTTCCCTTTAGCCGCCGCCTCATCCACCGTCATGGTCGCAGGATCCGTCCTTTTTCTTTTTGGTTTCTTAGGGAGCTCCAAAGGTTTGCGAGGGACCGATTCAGCATCATCCTCGCTAGACCCCATCAACTCATGTAGAGCGGCATCCTCAACGCATAAGATATCGTCGCCCGGCCCAGGGGCACCACTCGCGCCAACCTCAACATGATGTTTCTCAGCCCCAACATCACCACCACCGAGTGTACTTGAGCTCGCCGTGCCCCGAATCCGGGCCGCCTCTTTACGACTCTACTTTCATCGCGGTGCCAGATCAGGTATTGAACTCCCCAAGTCAAATGGGTCCTCAGGATAGCGAGCCGTAGCACCCCTCGCCGCCAGCTCATCTTCTAAGTCATCGTGTGTGACCTCTTCAGGGCTAGATGAGGCGGTATCTTCTTCCAAGCCATAATCATATACCTCTTGATCTCCTTCGGAATCACCACCAAGGCTGAAATCGTCGTCGGACATCCTGCAAAACGCATGGAAAGGTGGAGCTTTAAATCACCTGGATAATGAAAATTACACTAGGGGGGTGATCGCACCCATCTCGACACCTTCCCTTTGGTTCTGCAGGAGAGAATGCAACAACGAAAAGGAAGAGATACTAAAAGAGGAAAGACGCAACGAATCGTCAAGATAAAACCCATCTTTTTCCTCCCCAAAAATACCCAGGTCATGTTTGAAAGAAAACCATACCAAAACAAGAGCACCCTCTCAAAAAACTCAATCTTTATTCCCCCAAGCACCCCAAATCCCGTATGTTACGCTAAAGGATGAAACGAGCTTGAAAAATGAATAGAAATACGGAATGAAAAAAGCATCGGAGAAGCTTAGTTGAAGAAGAATTACCTGTTTTAGTGAAGAGTGGCTGGAAATTGGAGAAAACAAACGGAAACCTCAAGATTGGCCGCCGGAAACTTCAAATCTTCAACACAACCACCAAATAGAGCCTTAAGCCTCAAAGGTCACCGCCGGAACCCTTGAATCTACTTAAAAACTTCAACGGAAAACACACAACTCACCAAAGAACTCTCAAGAATCAGGGGGAGAAAAGTTTGAAAGAATGAGAGGGGCGAAAAGTGTTGGAAAAGTTGGGTTTGGGCTTTATATAGGCTGGGGAAACTGAATCGTGCGGCTAAGGATCAGTTTATCCAACGGTCAAGAAGGGGGCGGTTACCTTGGGGATTTCAAAATTCAAAAAATTGCCATCATTACGGTGGGTCAATCAATGCCAAAGTAATAACGCACGTCAACGAATGACTGCACCATTACCAGGGCAGTTACCGAGACGCCATCAGTGCCCACGTTGCTGCAGTTACCTACAACTGAAAGGACCACGATTTGACGGTTCAACTGCTCCACTACCCACGTATGACGACATACATCGCCCTATTCAAGCTCGCCACCACCATGTCCTCTCCAGCAAAAGGCCGTCCGCTTAATAGCACGGTATAAACAGACCCAAAATCACTTCGAGGCAAGACGCTCGAATAGCGCGGCCCTTAGTGAACAAGTCGCTTCAGACGACAAGGTCGCCATAGACCAAAAATCACTTCGAGGCAAGACGCTCGAATAGCGCGGCCCTTAGTAAACAAGTCACTTCAGACGACAAGGTCACCATAGACCCAGAATCACTTCGAGGCAAGACGCTCGAATATCGCCACAGACCCAGAATCACTTCGAAGCAAGACGCTCGAATAGTGCGGCCCTTAGTGAACAAGTCGCTTCAGATGACAAGGTTGCCACAGACCCAGAATCACTTCGAGGCAAGACGTTCGAATAGCACGGCCCTTAGTGAACAAGTCGATTCAGACAACAAGGTCGCCATAGACCCAAAATCACTTCGAGGCAAGACGCTTGAATAGCGCGGACCTTAGTGAACAAGCCGCTTCAGACGACAAGGTCGGAAAGACCCAAATCACTTTGAGGTCGTCCGCTTAATAGCGCGATCCTAAGTAAATGGTCACATAAACAAACAGAGGTCGGAAAGACTCCAGCAAGCTAGGCGATCTTTGTACGCACTTTACTCTATGCTTGGCACTCCATGAAAATGCCTAAGACATAGAGTAGGGGGCCATTGATACGTCTAAACATGCCGCCACCTATAAGACCCCGGAAACAACCTATCTAGCCACCAGGATAGAACATGACCACGGCCATAGCGTCGGCACCGACTATCTGATTAAGGTCGCGAAAGGAGACCCTGCCAAGAGCGTTCAAGCCTACAAGGTCACTAGTCGCTCAGGGGGGCGACCTGCAACCTAAGTCAGAAACCAATAAGAGATCGCACGAGCCATGGGAGGGAGCAACTGAAGGGAAGTCAAGACAGGACAAGGAAACAAGCTCGCAGATCACGACCCGAGCGACCACATAACAACATCGCCAAGCTGTATTGTCCGCTTAATATCACTGTACTTTATGCTTATCTGTCCCTATCCCGCGCCCTTAGCTCCTCCCATTACCTATAAAAGGAGGGCTCGTGTGATTTCACAGAGATATGCAAAAAAATAGATAAAGAGAACAAAACTCTTGTCAAATTCACTCTCTCTCAAACATTCATTCGCACCACCGCACCGCCGCCGTACTCCGCCGGCTACCAACATAATAAGCACACCAAAAATAGCCAGATATCCATCTTCACTACCACCGCTAGACCACCGTGATAATATTCGGCATTATCATAAAGAAAGACTTGAAAACACACACACACAAAAAAAACACAATTTTTTTTTATAAACAATACTATATGATATCATTTTGTATGTATATATTATGCATGTATTGTCTTTGTGATATATATATTTTTTTAATTTTAAATTGGTCATTGTCAAATATTAGATCATTGGATTTTCAATTAATACCAATGATGATAGCATCTCCAATGTATTAGTATGAAAAGGTTTATAAGCTTTTGTATAGCTTTATACCCATTTTGATCATGATGACTAGGATAAAGGTTTGAGCAAAAGGTTTACAAATACAAATCGGTTTATTACTGACAACTTGGAAGCTTTTTAATTATTTAATATTTTTTAAGTGATTGTGTGGTGTAGAAAAATAGTTTATTGATAATGAATAAATTATTTATGTATAGTGGATCTGTAGTATAAAGCTTTTTAAAAGGTTTATGTGTTGTAGCTAAAAGATTTATAGAAAAAAAATTTATAAAATGATGATATGGCATAACAATAAAGCTTTATGATTGTGGATACTTTGAACTTGGAAAAGTTGAAATAGTGATAAACTTTATTGGAGTAGATCCGGCTGGCTTTTAAGGGTATTTTGAACATGTGAGTTCTTTTTCTCTTTTTTTTGAGAACCTGAGTTCTTATTAATATCTCGAAAACATGTGTAAGATCATGCAAATAGAATGATTTTTTTTCCGAGGGTTTCTATTGGCACATCTGTTTTTACTATTGACATTTTATTACTTCCGCCACCACAAAAAATTACTCCGGCACCACGGTTGTTTTTAATGAACGAAACGTGAGTGGCACTGTTGTTGCTATTGAAAACCAACGTCAGTGACACTGACGTTATAAAAGTGTCACAACTTAGAAACAACAGTCCCACTGATTTTCGTTTTTGAATAGCTCACTGACGTTGATATTCAATAGCAACAACAGTGTAACTGACGTTTTGTTAATAATTAAAAAATGAGTGTCAATAATTTAAAAAAATGTGTGTCAATAGAATGTAAATTAATGATAGATTCAGAGTACCTTAATAGCGCAAGAAATCATCAGGATCGTTTCCTACCTCCATTGTTATTCGACTTCTGCTCCGTTGTTGTAGCCGCCTTGATGAGGATTCCGATATCTCTCTCCTTGTCTACAACCGTTATGTGTTGGTTTATTTCGTATGCTTTATGATGGAGTAAAGCATTGCTTTTATAGGCGGAGAGAGGGCCGAAATCCGAGTGATCTAGGTTTTAGCTTTAATCTCGGCCGTCCATCAAAGCCGAGTTTTAATCGGATTAAAACTCCTTTTAAATAACCAATAAATAATAAATAGCATATTTCCTAAGGAAAACGAATTTCCTATAAGACCACTATTACGGGAAAGGAAGTTAATCGGGCTCAATAAAAGCCACGACATAATTTTCTTACATTCTCCCACTTGGTCGATAGGAATATTCATCAGTGTTTTCCTTGTAAGGATCATAAGACGCGCGTTATATGCTAAACATTTCCGTTAGTCGGTTAGCGTAAGTGTCATCATCAATCTAGCTGTCAATGAGAGTCACAGCGGTTACACATCAATCTGCAATATGCTCCCTTCTATGTACCACAACATTGGCAACCGTCTTAACTAGACCATAAGCGGAGATTACATAAACGGTCTCATTATGTCTTTGCAAGAGACAATTTATGTTTTAATATATCCATTCGTAAGGTGTACATAATGGAAAACAGAAAACAATAATGATGTAGAAGAGTGACATTAAGAGCTCAACAAATGTCAAACATAAGTATAAAATAAATGGTAGAACATGATAATTAGGAGCTATCCTCAAGACTCATTCTTTCAGTGTCTCTCTGTTATGTCTTGGGGTAGTCCTTTCGTAAATATTTCTGCAACCATAAGATTTGTCAATTTGTGTTTAATGACAAACAATTATCTTCTAACATCTTGCTTCAGTAATTGATATTTAAGGTCCATGTGTTTTGGTCCCTTAGATATCATGTCATGCTTGGAGGATCTATGTCCCCTAGATTGCCGCCTCATAACATGCCATGTACTCTGCTTTCATGGTGGATGAGTAAGTCAACTATGAATTCTGGCTTTTCCATGATACGGCACCTCCGTTTAGAAGATACACATAGCCAAGAGTACAAAGTCTGGTGTCAGTTTATCCTCCAAAATCCGAGTCTGAATAACCAGTCACCTGTGGGTGTCCTGATTTTCAATATGTGAGCATGTAATTCATGTTCCTTTAAGTATCTCAGTACTTTCTTAGCAGCTTTCCAATGAGACATTCTTGGATTGCTTTGAAATGTACCTATCATGCCAGCAACATGACTAATGTCAGGTCTTGTACAAACCTGTACATACTGTAAACTCTCTACAAGAGAAGCATAAGGATGTTTTTCCATACCTTTACGTTCCAACTCATTCTGCGGAATAATATTAGAACAATAATGGAAGAACATGTCATCATGCCAAATCTAAAACTTTATCAATATAGGCTTTTGAGACAATCCTAAATATTAAGTGTCCTGTCACGGAATATTTCTATCCCTAACACATAGAAAGCCCCGCATAAGTCTTTCATTTCAAAGTTCTTGAAGAGATCGGCCTTGGTTTCATGTAATACACCAAGATCACTGCTGGCCAATAATAGCTCACCAATATACAGAATCAAAAATATGAACACACTCCCACTGATCTTGAGGTATATGCAAGGGTCGATTGTGTTCTCATTGAAACCGAAAACAATAATGGTTTCATGAAACTTTAAGTACCGTTTTCCGAAGCTTGATTCAGTCCATATATTGATTTCTTAAGCTTGCAGACCATGTCTTCATGACCGTCAACAATGAAATCTTTAGGCTGACGCATATAGACTTTTTCTTTCAAGTCTCCATTCAGAAAGACTGTTTTCACATCCATCTTGTGTAACTCGAGATCATAATGAGCTACTAGTGCCATGATAATTCTAAATGAGTCTTTTCTGGACACAGGGGAAAAGTCTCATTATAATCAACGCCTTCTTTCTAATTGAAATATTTGGCAACAAGTCGGGCTTTATATCGTTCAATATTTCCATGACAGTCGTGCTTGGTCTTGAAGACCCACTTACAGCCAACTGATTAATGTCCTGAAGGTAATTGAACGACTTCCCATACTTGACTTTCATCCATAGATTTCAATTATTCTTTCATGGCATCAATCCACTTACTAGAATTAACTTCCTTAATGGCTTGTGAAAATGAAACCGGATCTTTACTTGTCCCTTGTTCATATTCTACTTGATAAAGCATATAATCATTAGGAATAGTAGATCTCCTTTGTATTTGAGATCTTCTTAATGCTGGTTCCTGTGGTGCTTCATTACTATTTTCATTGGCGATGATCTCATCATGGAGTTGTTGATCATTTATTGGATTTTCTTCATTGTTCAACGGTTCAACAATGGAGAGATTCCCAATACTTTTCGGAATAGGGTTAAAAGGGACGGGTACCTTTATTTCCTTTACGATCACATCACTAATTTTATCACTCCCACTGATTTCGCCATTCTAATAGAATATAGCATTATCGGTTTCAACAATTCTCATAATATGGTTAGGAGAATAAAACATATATCCTTTGGATTTTTTTTTTTTTGGGTAACCTTGAAGTAACCACTATTTGTTCTAAATCCAATTTCTTTACTTGTGGATTGTAAATTCTTGCCTCAGCTGGACATCCCCATATTTGGATATGATTCAAATTAGGTTTCCACCCTTTCCACGGTTCAAAATGTGTCTTTGGAACTGCCTTACTGGGAATCCTATTTGAAATTTAAACTGCTGTGCGTAAAGCATCCATCCACAATGATATAGGCATTAGCATGACTCATCATAGATCTAACCATTTCCATATACGTGCCTTTCTGCTACACCATTCCGCCATGGAGATCCAGGCGTTGTGTATTGAGCAATAATTCCAAGCTTTTGGAGAAGTTTTGCAAAAGGTCCAGGATGTTGTCCTGTTTCGTCATACCTTCCATAAAACTCACCACCTTTATCCGACCTTGTGATTTTCACTTTTCTATCTTGTTGTCTCTCGACTTCAGTTATGAACATTTGTAAAGTGTCCACAAATTGAGATTTGTCATGCAACAAGTATGCATAACAATAACGTGAATAATCATCGATAAGGGTGATGAAATACTTTTCTCCTCCAAAGGTGGGATCATCAAAGGTCCACAAACGTTTTTATGTATTATTTCAAGAAGGTGGGTACTTCTTGTGGCTAAATTGAGATACAAAATATTTAATGAGGTTAATTTAAACAACACTTACATAAGAGTAGAGTATAGACAAGAAAATAAGGTGCTCCTGTGGGTAGTCACCATAAATTCTTCACATAATGTCGTGATACTCACACATAATTGAGTGATATTTTTGTAAAAAAGGCGAACAAGGTATTTGTGGATATCCTTGACCTTCGTAATATACACTCCATTTATCTTTATGTTGTGATGATAAGATGAGTTTTCAGCAAAAATGGTATTAAGATAAGTTTAATAAAGGGCTACACTTAAAAGCTAAAAACTTAATACAACATAAAAATTGCTTATACCAACTAACTAGGGTCAAAACCAATTTATTCATTATTTTGACATATCCTTTAATTTGAACCATTTGTCAATTCAACTGAATATCAATAAATTTTCAATCACTGCTCAGAATGTGATTAAAACATTTATGCATCCTCATGTCAGGCTGTTGTGACTATACCCAACATTTGACACCATTGACATTCAAGTGTTGACAATCATACAGAAGTCAACTAAACATTATGTTGACACAACTATGTGCAATGTAATATTCAAATATGGTTCAAGTAATAATGTATATTGCCTTTCTTAAATTTACAGAATAAATATGTCATGATCTAATCACTAAACATAATGTGAATAGACTTTATATGTCATTAATTTGAGCTGCTGTGGCAATACTCTAAACTTGACACAATTATAAGACATATTTATAATCTTTACAATAATTCAATAATTTAAAGGCCAAAACTTTATGATATGTCAAAACTTTTATAGAACCAAATATCAACAAAAATATGTAATTTGCACTTTAATTATATTCAGTCACTTTATCAATATGTGATTTTGTTGCTTCGGATGTCATAACTTAATCATTAACAATAAATGATTAAACGCATAATACGTGACAACTAATATTCAAAAGAATAGTCCTTCCAATTCATCACAAAGGTATGTACACATTAAGTACACAAATCGAAAGTAAAAGCAGAAATAAACTGCTATTATAAAAGGGAACAACATCATTAGTCATATATTGTTTATCACTTAATGTGCTAAATCATCATTTATTTAAAAGGGAACTAATATACTGATCAATTAACTTTATATGACTACCTTACTATGTGTTATTGTTTATCACCCACATAATGTGATAAATCGCTAATTATGTGAAACCAAAGTACTTCATTACTAGTCTTTCAAACAGATTATGTACAAACAAAAGTACATAAACAATAATAGATAACAGATAATGTTAGTAAACCTAAATGAAAGACTAAATGGTTTACTTTATTAAACACATATATTTAAATGAGCACAAAAAATATAGTGCAGTCCGTCAACAGTAATTACTCACATTATAATCGAGATTGCATAATTAAAAATTACAACGACGACTTATCAAAAATCAATCATTGACCTACTATACATACCATAATTATTGCCAACAATAAGGCGATTACTCCTTCCTATATCTCACAAAATAGACCATATATGGCAATTAAAGCTTCGTTTTGCAATTAATAGAAATAATAATTAATCGGTGCCCATAATTTGATTTTATTATTACTCTTTTATTTGATTATTTATTTTGTTTTTCCGTAAACAGTAAGTAAAACAAAATAAATAAACAAGTAATGAAAAAATTAATAACAATAATTCATCAACCCTAACATTCAATGCTGCCGCCGTCGATCCTTACGTTTTCCGCAGTCACCAAAACATCAAGTTTTAGTTCAGGTGAAACCAAATAAAATAAAAGTTTTAATTGAACAGCCTACCGGAGAAATAAATAAAATTGCCGGTGGTCAGAACCAACGCCGGCAGTCTCAAAATTCCGACAAATATGTCGAAGAGATCGATCAGCAGCAAAATTATTACTAAAGACTTGTAACCTTTAACATACATGACATCACAAATGTAATTACGGTGGCGGAAAAATACGAGAGTGGATCCTCGGCTTTTTCTCCCCAGTTTCTCCCCAGCTTTTGTCGACGTGGAGAGATCGAGGCCGCCCAAAAGTGTATGCTCTCTCTCCTCCGACTGAAACGAGCGGCCTCGAGGCGGCCACGTCCTCAAAGCCGGGAAAAGCCGGACTCCTCAAAGCCGAGGATCCGGATCCGAAAAATACAGGCTATACGCAGTGTGGCCAACAATTTAACCATATAAACAATTATGGGGGCGGCTGTAGGCAACTTGACGGGATTTTTTTTTTTTTTTTTTTTTAACTCATGATTTGCAATCACTATACCAGTAGATGATGGCTTAACATTAGTGCTCGAAGGATCACGATAAACAGATTAAAACAATCATGACGAATAACTATCTCTGATTTTGTTAACACATATCGATCGGAACAATTCATCAATTATTATAAAGATCGAACAACATGGATAATAGTTTAGCTCCGATACCACATGTAAATTAATGATAGATTCAGAGTGCCTTAATAGCGGAAGAAATCATCAGGATCGTTTCCTACCTCCATTGTTATTCGACTTCTGCTCCGTTGTTGTAGCCGCCTTGATGAGGATTCCGATATCTCTCTCCTTGTCTACAACCGTTATGTGTTGATTTATTTCGTATGCTTTATGATGGAGTAAAGCATTGCTTTTATAGGCGGAGAGAGGGCCGAAATCCGAGTGATCTAGGTTTTAGCTTTAATCTCGGCCGTCCATCAAAGCCGAGTTTTAATCGGATTAAAACTCCTTTTAAATAACCAATAAATAATAAATAACATATTTCCTAAGGAAAACGAATTTCATATAAGACCACTATTACGGGAAAGGAAATTAATCTGGCTCAATAAAAGCCACGACATAATTTTCTTACATAGAACCCTTTTGTTTGGTTGAGAAACTCTTCTAGTTTAAATCATATGAGAAATGTTAGGAGTATAACCATAACATTGTTCATATAAAGAAAATCGGGGTGATGTAGTGACAATTGGTTTGAGCGAGAGTTTGTGAGTTTGATTCCCGAAACGTCAAAAAAAAAATGAAATTAATAAATAAATAAATTATATTGCAAACTAAACCATTAAAAAACAATTCACCAATATTTAGGGGTTTGGCAATGCCCTCTTAGTCAACCATCTTTTGATTATCCATTCCATTCACACAATTTCGTTTGTTTTGGGTCGGAGTTTTTTTGGTTTTTTTTATATATTAGTGGATGATAAAATATGATAAAAATAATCGAATTAATGATTAGAAAGTTAAAATGTTTTTTTGATATTTGTGTAGATAAAAAAAATGAGCGGTGAGAGAAATTGAAATAAGGTAATATAATGAATAAAATAATATTAAAAAATGTAATAAAATAGATAAAGTGAAATGGTAAGATATGATTTAATATTTTTTATTTGTAAATGAAGAATTGATTAATAAATGAATCGTAAGAAATGATTGGTGATGTAATGCGAAAAACTTTCAAAAAAAACTCAACCCAAAACAAACAAGGGCAATATTTGTTGGGCCAGCAGGGCTAGAAAATTAAACCCGGGGCAGCACAAAAGCAATAATTCTAAGTTGACAAAAATGTCCTTTTTCTTATGTTTCTAAAGTAGCGTGGGTAATATTAAAAACAAAAATAACACCATATGAACTTCTCATATTCCACAGACTCAAGTCAGTCAACGTCTTCACCATTCCATCTCCTCCGTCCTTCCTTCCTTCCTTCCTTCCTTCCTTCCATTTAGAACTCATTCAGTACATTTTGCTCCAGTCTGTTTATCTATTATTACTAACGAAATCAAGAATTGAACCTACCTAGGCGGCACCTTGGTGTTCCAGTGGCCGGACTAGAATAGCCCGGCTACTCGCCCCATCCCCTTCCAGATCGACCACTGCTCTGGAGGTCGGTCAACACTTGTACTCTATTCTATCCATGACCGATCATGTCGGTCGGGTTATGTCCCTCTCAGACCTACCATTCCACTTACATATGTCCGAGCTGATTCCAGCTTGGCTACTCTCCTCTTCAGGTCGGCTCAAGCACGGAAGGTTTCAACCAGTCTAGCCTTGGCCGTCTAAGTCGGCAAGAGTCAATCCTTAATCATATTTCCCACGTGTACAATACACGGGTAACTATGGAAAGAATCTTGAATCGTAAAGGCTCCAATCTTTATCACTTCATATTAATTTTTGAATACTATAATTATCTCCTAAAATCAAGGATATTAACTAATCATAATCCATTTCCTTAGGGAACACATCAATCAGTGTCCATCACAGACACGACACACGCTAACTCTAGGGCACAAACCCCTCTATATAAACAATCCATATCAAGTGCAGTCTAAAACATCCCAAAACACCCCTCTTCTTTCATAGTTTTATTATATATTCAAAGAGCATCCTTAGGTTATAATCATGAGAAAGAACTATTTGGTTTCGGGTTGGATTGAGATTGAATTGAGTCATGAGAGAGAAAATAAAATAAAATAAAGTAAAGTAATGATTATAAAGTTGAAATATTGTATTGAAATTTGTGTAGATGAAAAAATGATTGGTGAGAGAAATTTTAATGAAATATTATATTGATAAACTAATGGTTGAATAGTGTAGGTGGTGAATAAAATGAATTGATTAATATTATTTTATTTGTTAATGGTGAAATGATTGATGAGAAAAATTATAATAAAATAATAAAATCAATAAAATAATAGTAAATAAAATAATGGGTGAATAAAATATTGAGTTGGATCCAAATGGATCCAACCCAGCCTGAAACCAAACAGATGTTAGTGATCCAAAATCACTTTCCTTATCATATACTTTCTTTTATTAATATTTCGGTTTAGCTTTTAACTTATTTAGTTTTGATGACTTACAGTTTTAGATATTTTCCTTCCCATTCCTGGCTTTCTATAAAGGAAATGTCAGTGAACTAGCTTTTCAATTGAGTAAACACTACTCGTGAACTGTGGGATGTCTAGTGAGATTGATACCAAATCATTCTCGTCATCTTATTTTGTTTGTCTCTCGTTCAACACGAGTGACAATAGTGACATACTTATTAATGTCACTTAAGTTTGAAGGCTCAAGAGGAGAATCCTCTACCGAAAATTTGATTGCACTCGCGATTAGTGAGTTCAACGTTCTTGTTACTTTTCCATTTACATGAAGTCATCATCAGTCAATTTCAATCATTTAAGCAGTCTAGTCACCTTGAGATGATATGTAGTTGTAAAATAAACTATGATAGAAATATAAATCAAATCATATACCACAACATATAATGATTTTAGGAATTATAAACTTGATGTCATGCATGCAGTTTATCCTACCATTCCAAGGATTTAATCTCACATCTATAATGCCGCCGTAGGGTAGGTCAAAGACGTGACGATTAAATTGAGACAATCTCTCTCAATAATTAAACCATTGAGAATCAGACATCTCCATTTTAATTGTTGATAACCTTCCTTTTTCAGCAAAGATATTTCCAAAAATTTCCTTGTGAGTGTTACCTATTGTTTCAGATTGTTAAGTATGCCCAGAGTATGCCGCCGTAGGGTAGGTCGGTGACCCGACGAGTACTCAAAATCCTATCGTTTCGGGGACCAAGCCTTGAATGTTGATAGCGCTGAAGGCCATCCGTAGGGGGCCGAAATCAAAGCGGCACGAGGCATCACCATTCTCTCACGTGCTTGTGTCGACAGTAGAGGCCGTGGGGGCGGCTGTCACCTTCCCTGCTCCCACTCGTTATTTTGAAAAATAGTAGTCTCATTAGGATTTTCAGAATTTCTTAATAATCTGAAAAACAACAAATCATGAATACTTAAATTAATCCTCCCACTAGTTCATCGGTTCCAAACACCGTCTAACTAGTGTCACTATATTCATGATTTTCCAATTTCGTGGATTTATTAAAATTCCTTTATGTAGACACTACACAATTAAAATTCACCAAGATTTTTATAATCCTAATACATTAGGACTTATGAATTTTCTAATAATTCTAAAAACAATAACTTACGAAATTTAAAGCTCCCACTAGTTTATCGGTTTCGAATACCGTCTAACTAGTGACACTATATTCATGATTTTCCAGTTTATCGATTATTTAGAAATCTCACGTGTAGACACTGCACAATTAAAATTCCCGAAATTTTTTATAGTCCTAATCTTGTCATGATAAAAGTTTATAACCTCAGAATTTTCCAATAATCAAAAACAATAAATCATGAAAAGCAATCACCAACTTATCGGTTCCAAAAACCGTCTAGTTAGTGTCCAACTTTTCACATTTTCCAATTTTTCGATCATTAAAATTCTTTTTATGTAGACACTACATAATCAAAATTATCAATGAATTTTAGATCCAACATCAAATTTACCTTTATCATTTGAATTTTACATCTAGATAAAATTCCGTTTGCTTAATTAATTTAATTAATTACCTAAATTAATTACGTGTTAATACATGCCCAATTAATGTCAAAATTAATTATCTACATGTATGCATATGCTATGAGTGGAATTCATAAATATGATGGATGGCATGACATAGTTATATCACATAAATAATCACCAAAGAAAATAAATGCAAAAAAATAAACCATTGAGATGGATCGTTGATACCCCGTATCAAACCTATTATAAATAAAAGATCCAAAATCCAATCTAATAGGTTTACTAATTTTCTATAGTAGAAACAACAGGATCTGCTACCATGTCAATTAGTCGAACAGTATCCTCTTCAAAATACTTCATAGCCGAGCTAGTCAATGCGTCCGTCTCCTTCACCAACAGCACAAAGTTTTGAATCCCTTCTGCTACAAGTTTTTCGCCTTCCTTTTGCTCCAGATTTTTCGAAAAAAAAATTGAACAAAATAGTTCTCCCAATGTGGCTCGAACTCTTAACCTTCTATTCAACTACAACAATTAAGCACCACTGAGGCACCGACATCTTCATGGAGGGGAGCTTCTAAAATAAAATTTATAGCAGCAGATCTGAATTAAAAGGATCTTCAACTAATTTTACCGGAAATTAAATATAACAAATTACATAATTTCCTATACTCGGAAAAAACGAGTTTACAACCGATCTAACGGGTAAACAATATAACAAAGAAAAAATGCAACTTTTTATTCTAATGCAATTCCACTCCTTATATTAATTATGCAATCAAAATCGCAAAATTATTTTAACCTATCTCTGATACCACATGCTGGATATATAGGAATCCGAATCATGATCCGAAACGCGGGAAAAACTGAATCCAGAAATTTTCCGGATCTCGATAGCCCGAGAGGGGGTCTCGGTAAATCAAGACAATTTTTCAATTCTTTTTCGGATCGTCAGATCTGATTCACAGCACCGATCGAGACACTCGATCATGCACAGCGGAAGCAACAAAATAAATCATTTACGATTTTACTACGACATGATTCGCATATTTAATTAATATAATCTACAAGAAGGTTGAAGATTTACCCAACCAGAGAGAAGCCGTGATCTTCCGAGTTATATCTCCAAGCGACGACTGGTGGATGTCGATCCCGCATTCGAACCTCCTCGAATATGCTCCAAGAAAAAATCCAGTTTTTCTTCTACCGATGGCTATGTCAAGAAACCAATTTTTCTCTCAAGAGTGGCGCATAAATTTATTGTCAATTGTGTTGGGAGCAACTCTCTTTATATAGGAAAATAACCGAGCAACTGAGAGTTATCTATTTTCACAAGAAAATTATCTTTTTCCCAAAGAAAAAGATATTTTCCATAAATAAGAGATAATCACCATAAATGAGATAATCATCATTAAATGATAAAATAAATCTTTTATTTTATCCATTAATTATTTAACAAATAAATAATTAATTACAATGTGATATAATTCAGAAAAATTCTTTTTCCCAATTTTCTACACATGTGGCGCCATTTTATGTGTCATGGAATAATAGAAAATGTCATTTCTATTTTACATATTATTTACAGAATAAATAATATTTCGCATATTAATTAAATAGACCAAGTATTTAATTTATTCTCGAGGTTCCATAATACGAGAATTCACTCGCGTGTTAGGAGCCAACCCGGAGACCATGGACCTATAACCAGGAGCTACAATAAACTAAATAAAACATTCATCGAACCGAACATTTCTATTCAACATATTAATTCCGGAATTACACCACCATAAATCCGAAAGTGAACTCTATCGATTATAAAAGTAACTTATTCTCAAAGTGTCGAGTCAATGAGTGTTCATTAATATAATCATTACATATAGACTAACCCTTCATAAACTATCCATAATGAAGCAGGAATGTTTTTGTAAACCTTCTTCATTACATCTTATCATTATTTACCATTAACACACTAGTGATCAATTAGTTCATAACCAATATGAACTCCGCGGATCGATCAGTTTCTAGGATTCACAAATAAAGGGATTGTCTTCCTACTTCCCGTAGGAAGGAATAGATTCCGTATATGTGAGACACATTCCCAGCTACTCATTCCCGATAGTGCCAACGTGAAAGTGATTCGGACTGGGCCTCTTAGCAATCCTTAACGAAGATATCAAGCCCTATCTTGAAACAAGCAGGAGTCTGCAATCACTTCAGGATTAAGGTTAATACATATATGATCATCTTGTGATTTGATAAGATTTCTCAATCACGGAATCATATGAGAAATGCGGATTAAACCAGTCCAGTCCTATATGAATACATCATATACAAATGCCCCACTTAGATATCCAATATCAACGGTCCGGATAAGACGGTCACACCACAAAGTGCTCTGGACGCATTATTGGTGGTTTAATCAATAGACCCCATACTTTGATTAAGTTCACCACGGACTAACAGTTCAAGTGTATCACCATAAACTTAATTCTCACGTGTGACACACAATAAGTCATATGGATACATATGTTACAACTTGAGGTTTTCAGTAGTGTATTACTTATGAGCACGAAGCAAATAATAAGATAAGAATAAATCTGTCATTTGTTAATTATAAAAACAATTACATAAATTGTCTTTCGGGCACTACATCCAACAAACTGCACATAGACGCCTGTTATCTAATGAATAAGAAGCGAGGCAAGATTTGAGGAAAGCACCCGTAGCTGAATAATATTAAACCTACGAATCTGGATTACTAAGAAACTACAGAGTGGTTAATCATGGTAGATTAGTCAATGCCAAGCTAGGAAGATTGGTTGGAGAGGGAATGGGGAGTTGTTTGATTTGTTTTCCTTTCTATTTGGGTCAACGACCACTCTTTGTCTTCTTAGCCAAGCCTTAGTAAGTTTATTTGAAGAGGTTGACATGTCTCTATGGAGGGATTGACCCTCACTCGTTTGTTATTCTGCGATGGACCTAATCCTCTTTCTAGAATAAACGACTTACACGCGATCACACGGCCTCTTGAAAATGAAGGAAAACAGGGCCTCAAAATACTCCGCACCCCATTTAGATAAAAGCTCAAGTAAAGAACACAACCTAATTGAAACATTTCAAGATGAAGATGTAAGAAAACCAAACCGTTGACACATCGGAATTCAAATTTTTTTTTGAACCAAGAATTGACTCCATTGAACAATAAAAATACAAAAGAACATGGTCTAAAAGATCAAAGCCTTTGATATTACGGTTATTGATCTTAAGCAATATCCGTTCAAGTGTCTAGCCTCTAACGGTGATCCACACAAACAAAACCTTGAAATCCTTCACGGATCGTCACTCAGAAAGTGCAGTTGCTAGATCGATTTTTATCCTCGATCCACTCTAACTTTTGGCACCACCTCTATATTCTTAGGAGAAAACAATTTTCTCTTGCAATTGTGTTATATGAGAGAAAACAATTTTTATCCCTTTTATAGAGGAATGGTGCGCCACTTCCTACTTGAAGTAGGGAGAAAAAAACATTTTCTTTGTGGAATAAGGATTTTATCTTAAAAATAGTTAATTATGTTTTGATTGTTAGGAAAACAAACTCGAGCGATAGCCCTTAACGACGATAACACAAAATTACAAACAGAGGAAAAAAAAAAGGACAAAACGTCAAATTTATGTGGTTTGATCAATGTGAAATTCGTCTACAGGTGAAAGAGAGAATGTTACTATATCAGAGAAATACAAAAGATAAAACTCTCTTGAAACCTAAAGATAAAATCCAAATAGGCAAAGAAAATTGAGAGTTTAACTTAATTAGTACATAAAAATAAATAATCCAGTGGTCACTTACAAACTAAAAGTATGTCAGTTGTTCTTCGTTGCTTTTCCGATGTGGGAAAAAAGAATCTGTCCCACAATTAACAAATCTCCACCTTGGAACAGTGTCTCGTATGAAGAAATAGTAATACTGCTATTTCTGCACAAACTCCAAAATAATCAAACAATGTCTAATAAGTCCAAGCACTTCTTGAACTTAATAATCAAACAACGCTTCATATTATTTAACCCTGAACATGACGATGTAAAGATTGCAGAAATTCCAATAACCAAGCAAAATATACAAAATTCAATCCGAGGACCATGGACCATGGACCTTTAACTAGTAGTTTCAATAAATTAAATTAAATATTTATCGAACAAAATATTTCTAGTCAACTTATTAATTTTGGAATTACGTCACCATAAATCGAAACCAAACTCCATTGGTCATATGTATTTCTTATTTTCAATATCATCGAGTTATTGAGTGTCCATCGATATAACAATTCCATATAGAGTAAACCTTCATAGACTATTTGTGATGAAGTAGGAAAGTTTTTGTAAACCTTCTTCATTACCTCATATCCTTATTTACCAGTAACACACTAATAATCAACTAGCTTATAACCTATATAAACTATGTGGATCGATCAGTTTATAGTATTAACAAATGAGTGGATTGTATTTTTACTTCCCGTAATAAGGAATTAATTTTGTATATGCGAAACACATTCCTTGCTACTCATTCCTAAATAATGCCAACATGAAAGTGATTCAGAGCGCCACTTAGAAACTCTTTACGAACATATCAAACCCTATAAACCCTATCTTGAAACAAATAGGAGTCTGTAATCACCTCAAAATTAAGATTAAGGGCATAATACACTGAAAGCCCCTAAACTATCGGGATCGTAACGTTTTGGCTCTTAAACTATTTTTTTTCCACAAAATGATCCTTGATCAATGTTTTTGTAACAAACTAGACCTTAATCAAATTTCTCTTTAACATATTGGTCCCTAATTAAATAAAATATTATGTTTTGGTCCTTATAATATAACAATTTTAATTTTCAATTACACCAACACTTAACTCTCTACTACGCGGGTTTAACACAACAAACGTCATTAAAAAGGACTTCAAAATGAACGACAAATTTTGCAGTCAAATTGGGTATCGTATTGCGGTCAAAGTTGATCACGAAGCAAAAATTTTGAAATCCGTTTTGTGAGCCGTTCATTGCGTTGAACACCTTATAATGCAATAGCGTGTTCAAAATTGATCAAAAATTGGTTTTTAATAATGAAATGACCATTACATACTGATCAAGGGCTTACTAATTTTTTTAAGGATAATTTGTCAAAAAACAAAGTTTAAGGGCCAAAATGTTACGATCATAATAATTAGGGGCCTCCAAGAGATTTAATGCATATACGATCATCTTGTGATTTACTAGGATTCCTGAATCATGAAATTAATTGAGAAATGCACATTAAATTGGTCCAACTTCTACATGGCTAATCATATATAAATATCTGACTTAGATAATCAATATCAACGGTGCGGATAAGACGGTCACACAATAAAATGTTTTTGGCAAATTGATGGTGGTTTAATCAACAGACCCCATACTTTGATTAAATTCACCATGGACTAAACAGTTTAAGCGTATCACCATAAACTTAATCTTCTGTTCGACACACTGTAAGTTATATGGCTACATATGATATGTGTTAGGGTTTTTAGTAACAAAGCAAATAATATAATGATAAATAAATCTGTCATTTAATAATAATAAAAAGACTTACAATAAATTGTATTTCGGGTACTACACCTAACACTTAAGCGAGTTAGGGCAGAGAATTGTCGACTCAGAATGTGGTAAATGTGATGATGTTATAGTTGAGAATGGCGCATGTGGTGTGGGCGGTGACGAGGGTGGTGTTGTGTGTGGTGGGGATGTGGGTAGTGGCGGCAACAGATGAGTAGATGGTGATATGAAGATTATGATAGGTGGTGGCCTGATAAGGGTACTGGTTAGAACTTAGATGGGTTATGATTGAGGATAAGGCAGGTGGTGGCAGGTGTGGTGGTGATGTGTTGGTGAAGTAGATGTTGCTGGGGTGGGTTATGATAAGAGACGGTGGTGAGTTATGGCGATGATGGTGACAAGGTAGGTGGTGGCGACGATAGTGATATGTTCGTTGAAGGATGGAGGTAGCTAGGGTGGCAGTGATGGATTGCAGTGAGATGGTCCTGTGGTGATGGTTGTGGTAGGTGGGTGACGATGACAAATTAAGTCACCTTGATGATTTGAGCCCTAATTTAATCTAGTGATGAACACACAAGAACCCTAATGCCAAAAAGAGGAATGAGGGGGTGGATTTTATGTATGCGGCTGAGTCCAAGACTGTATCTTGGATTGCCTACGTATCCTGTTCACTTCCCAGGAATCAAGCCTTACGTAGTTCCTGGAATGGGGTATTTATAATGATCATACTTGCCTAAACCCTAAGGTTAAGTCGGCTTGTATTATTGTCACCTTTACCCTTAAATGGGCCTTGACCCCTTGCCCAAGCTATTGCTATTAATGGGCTTAGTAAGCTGATGCGGACTCTATCCTTGATGTCGATATACCGACCTGCGGTTATCGACTCTGGGGATCACTGTCCTACATTGCTAGCTGGTGCAGACTGAACGTCCTACACTGCTCGATACTCGATAGTCGATAGTCGTAGCCTGGGTTTGATGTGATGGCCTTGGCCTCGAGCCTGGGCATCGACATGAATATCCTGGCGTTATCTCAGTGTGATGACCAACCAATAGACGACACGTGGAGGGAGTGAAACCCTGTATCGTCATAAGCCCCCCAGACTTGAAAGAGGCGACTCCCGTTGTCCGAGGTCGAGTCTGTCACATGAGTCGTCTTCGAGTTGGGCTTTTTCTTTGGGCGGGAGAAAGCCCGCCTTTTCATAACCCTAACTGCCTAGCATCCACGTGGAGCGGTTTCTAGCCCACGAAACGCTTCGAATCCCGTAAAAGACGCGTCATTGCCTTGATAACCGCGATTTCCAGGGGTTATAACCCCCATAACTCACGTCTCTTCAAATCATTTGCAAACTTTTTGCCTTCATATATAAAAGGAGGGAGGTTAGACGCTGCTGCCAACTTGCTTGCTATCTCTTATCACAATCTCCAAATCTTCAAACGCAAAAAGTAAGCTTCTATCTCCTGTATTGTTCATCTTTTCTGTGATTTTGTTCATGTCTAGTAGTAGCGCAACTGAAGATAGGGGTTGTGACACACCCGTTCGTAGTCAATCTCCGGCACCTGTCATCTCCGATCCTCTTCTCCGGGGAGATTCCGGCAAGCCTGTAGCTTCCTCTCCTCCTGTCCCTAACCAGCCCAAGAAACTAGTAAGTAGGATGGACGGAAAGGGTGCAAAAGGGTGTCTTAGCACACTTACTCCAGAGGACATTGCTGAAATCTGTGGGAAGTACAGCATAGTTCATCCTCCGTTTGAATCTCGACTCTCATCAGGCCTACATCGATTCGCGGATGAGCCCCCAGAGGGGTTTTGCACTGTTTACGAAAATCAACTGGCATGCGGACTAAGGTTTCCACTCTGTCCAGCTGTCCTGGCCGTCCTTCACCATTATGAGATAAGCGTATCTCAACTCGCTCCGAATGGCGTCAGAACTCTGATGGGGTTTATAATCGCATGTCGAGTGGCGCAAGTCTGTTTCTCAGTGCCCGTGTTCCGATTTTATTACAAGATGGTTGCCACACCTGACAAGTTGTGGTATTCCTTCCAGAGGAGAGCAAATCGCCACGAGTTCATTACGAGGGGGCCTTCTTCTCATGGGGAGTGGAAGCCTCGATTTTTCTTTGTCCGTCATGGCCTTGATAACCCCTACATCGGTCAATGGAGGTCGAGAGAGGGGAAACAAGACAAGCTTGGGAGGGAACCGGCTCCTCACGAGGCTCGACTCCTGAGTGGGCATAATTTCGAGGTGTGTACTCGAGACTTGAGTCTCCTGTATCACCTGGCTCACTTGGAGGAAGCTGGGCCAATGCCATACGTAGGCCTGAACGTTCCTGATCACGAGAATCGTAGGATGTTTACTTGCTTTTATATACTAGCTGTTTTGTAAGTCGATAACTTGTTGTTTGTCGATTGAAACTAACTTGTCTTTTTTCTGTATTGCAGTGGGCAAATTCTCCAGGGTCACCAACCCCCAGCGCATTCCTGAGTCGACGGTCGTAGCTGC
Source organism: Gentiana dahurica var. dahurica (assembly GCA_024500145.1). Lineage (NCBI taxonomy): Eukaryota > Viridiplantae > Streptophyta > Magnoliopsida > Gentianales > Gentianaceae > Gentiana > Gentiana dahurica. The sequence goes on from CM044907.1 coordinate 63,195,070, forward strand.
TCCACCTCTCGTAGGTCAGGCCGCTACTGATTTGCCAGTGGCTGAGATCAGTGCGCCTTCCTCTTCTCGAGAGGGGGCCGTCCATCCACCAAGGAAGAGCCCTGCTGCAATCGAGTCGTCTGCCGCGGCTGGAACGACTGAGGTGCCCTCGACTACCGGCGAGCTAACCGTCCGATTTGGCTCTCTTCGGGACGAAGACGAGGAGGAGTTCGTCGATTTAACCTCGAATATCGAGGCTAATGTCGAGGTGCCGGCGGCGCGAACAAAGAAGAGGCCAACCGTTGCTGAGGTAGTGAAGGAGCAACTTCGAGAGGCGAAGAGGAAGAAGGTTGCTGAGACCTCTACCGAGTCTGGAATCGGCGTGGACTGGGTCTTCGACGATTACGCCGGCGTGGAGGATAAAGACTTGTCTTATGTATTGCGGAAGCTAAATCGCCTCGTAAGTCGATCTTTCTTTCTATATTAGCTTCTCTCGAGGCCTACGCCTTGTCCATTTTTTGATATACTCTTTATGTTTTGTAGAATACCCTTGTTGGTCGGGAGGCTGCCCGACGGCTGGCCAAAACAAGCGAGTCGGCGGATGAAATCAAGAAGGAGAACAGCAGACTGCTCCAAGACATTGTCGTCAAAGGTGCTGCACTCTCCGCCGCAGAGGAACAATACGAAAAGTTGAAGCGCGAGTCGGTCACCGAGCTCCAAAAGTTGCAAGATAAGTTGGTGGCTGCTGAAGCAAAACTCGCCACTACTGAGAAGGAGCTGGACCGAGTGCGAGATGAAAGGCAAGATCGTGGTCGAGAGCTGCTCAAGCTGGCTCAAGACTATGAGAAGCTGCAGCAGTGTCAGAAAGCTGCAGATGAAGAAGCTAGGAAGGCTCGCCAAGATCGAGACGCGCTACAGGCTGAACTATATCGAGCGCATGCGCAGGTCGAAGAGGCTAAGACCGAGGCCATCATGGAGTATCGCAAGTCATCCAATCTTGAAGATGATTTAGAAGTGATCATGCGGGCTTCGATGATGGGTGGATACACTCTGGCCGTAGATCAGATGAAGGAGGTTATCCCGAGCTTCGACATGGCGACTCTCCAGACGCCGATGTTCTACAATCCCGACTCGGAGAAGCTGTACGATCAGTACTTCGAGGAGTTTCAGCGGGGAGAGTCCTTGGCTATAAAGTATGCTCCTCCCTCGTCTGCCCCTACTGCCAATCCGACCGTCGCCGATCCGACCCCTGCCACAACTGAGCCGACTCCGGAAGCCGACCCCTGATCTTGATGTTTTTTATCTCTTCTTTCGCTATTCAAACTTCTGATTTGTAACCATATTTATTTTAACTTCGGCTGGTCTTTTCGACCTGGCCTTGTCATGTAATTAACTTTATTTTGAATTTGACTTGCCTTTGAAATTTGATTTCTCTTTCTTGTGATTTTGCTTTGCTTGTCTTAATGTTTCATAGTCTTTCGCTTGTCGAGCTCCTGGCTCTGCTCTTGCTCGCTACTCGCTATTCACTTTATTAATATTGTGTTGCCCCCCAAGTGTATTATGAACCTTTGGTTCTTATTGCACTTGAGATCGACTTGCTTGCCGTAGTCTTTTGTCCCTTAGGCTTATTCGACCTTTAGGCTGAGCATTTTAATATAAACTGTCCCTGGTTTTAGGTCTTTTTTGCCTTTTAGGCTTTTTCGACCTTCGACTGGAACAGGTGGCCCGACTATGCGAACCGTCCTTTGTCCAGGCCTTTTTCGCCACTCGGGCTCATTCGGCTTTCGACTGGGACAGGTGGCCCGGCTATGCGAACCGTCCTTTACTTAAGCCTTGTTTGCCTTTTGAGCTCGTTCGGCTTTAGCTTGGACCTTTGGCCCGACCATGCGAACCGTCTTTATGCCTTTGCATTCGTCGCCCATTAGGCTAACTTTGCTTTGGCTTATCTAGATTTCCGACCTGCGGATTTCTCTATTCGTTGTTGATTATTTTGCCTTTAACTTTTCTGTCACATTGGACTTGTATCGTTTTGGCTATAAATCCTAACAAACACAAAAAACATCTCGAGAAAGCATACTTTTATTAGAATGTCATAGATTGTCACATGGACTTATTACAAGATTTAACATCAAAAGTAAATAAAAGTTCATAAAAGCTTATCTCAGACATAATACTTCCTCAGATTGTTGGCATGCCAATGTCGAGGAACAGTAGTCCCATCTGCCCGACCAAGTTGATAAGACCCTTTGGGGTGGACTTTCAGGAATTGATAAGGTCCTTCCCAATTCGGGGTTAATTTTCCGGCCGCCTCTTGTCGACTCGCTTCATTCTTCCTTAGAACCAGATCTCCAACCTTGAAGTATCGATGTCTGACCCTCGAGTTGTAAACTGAGAGATCTTCTGCTTATACCTTGCCATTCTGGCTGAGGCTATCTCTCTTCGTTCCTCGACACCATCCCTTTCCTGTCGGAGTTCGGGATCATTAGCCTCAACATTGTATGCCAGAACTCGAGGGGAGGGAACTCCGATCTCGGCGGGTATCACCGCTTCACAACCATACACTAAAGAGAAAGGAGTTTCCCCCGTTGATGAATTAGGAGCTGTCCTATACGACCATAGGATGCTCGGAAGTTGAACTACCCAATCTTGACCTTCTGCCTCTAGCCTCTTTTTTAAACCTAGCTTGATCTGTCGATTAGTTTGCTCAACTTGACCGTTTGCCTGTGGATGAGCTACCGAGGTGAATCGTTGGTCGATATGATATTCACTGCACCATTCTCTAACTTTTCGATCTTCGAACTGGGTACCATTATCCGAGATCAGAGCCTTAGGGATCCCATATCTGCACAAAATGTCGACCCACAAGAATTTTTTGATGGTTGCAGCTTTGATGTCGGGTATAGCCTTAGCTTCGACCCATTTCGTGAAATAATCCACAGCAACGACCACATATTTAAGATTTCCCGGAGCTCGAGGTAGTGGTCCAACGATATCGACTCCCCACTGATCAAATGGCCATGCTGACGAGATGACATTCATGTCTTGTGCTTGTTGGTGGGAGATATTATCATGAATCTGACAAGTGTTGCATTTTTGGACAAGATTGTTCGCGTCTCGTTGCATCGATGGCCAAAAATACCCAGCTAACTTACATTTTCGAGCTAACATTCTAGCTCCGCAGTGGTTTCCACATACTCCTCTATGAATTTCCTCCAAGAGATATTCGCCTTCAGCTTCAGATACGCACCTTAACCATGGATTTACAAAAGATTTTTCCGATAGAGGATGTCGTCGAAGAACGCATATCGAGTGGACTGGAGTCGAACTTTTCTAGACTGTACTTTATCAGTTGGTAGTATTCCGTCTTTGAGATAGAGGGCGATCGAGTCCATCCACGTGGCCTGCTGAGTAATCGGCTGGGCCTCTGTCTCGACGTAACTCCTATCGGTCAGTAACTCGACTAGAACCTTCTTACTTGACATGAAGTTTGAGGCTAACTTCGAGAGCGCATCGGCTCTCTTGTTCTGACTTCGGGGAACCTGCTCGAATTGAACCGTTTTGAATTTTGGTATGAGGCTTTGGACAACTGCTAAGTAATTCTTCATGGTCTCTTCCTTAGCCTCATACTCCCCTTTAATATGATTGACCACTAGTTGTGAGTCGCTGTAAACTGACAAATCTTCGACACCCAGCTTCAAAGCGAGCTTTAAACCAGTAATCATAGCTTCATATTCGGCTTCATTGTTCGTTGCCTTGAAGTCGAAACGAAGGGCGTAAGGGAATTCCTCGCCTTTCGGGCTTACTAAAAGGAGCCCTGCTCCTGCCCCCTCCTTGCTCGATGATCCATCGACTTGAAGAGTCCATTTTTCCTCTAGGACTTGCTTTTCCTGATCGAGTTGGACGGAGATCCCTTCAGCCAAAAAATCTGCCAAGGCCTGTGCTTTTATCGCAGTTCGAGGGACGAATTCGATATCGTACTGGGCCATTTCAATCACCCACTTTGCCAATCGACCTGAGGTGTCGGGTTTTGCCAATATTTGCTTTAGTGGTTGGTCGGTGACTACCACGATGGGATGAGCTTGAAAATAGGGCCTCAACTTTCTCGAGGCGTGAACGAGACACAATGCTAACTTCTCGGCTGGCGAGTATCGGACCTCGGGGCCATGCAAAGCCTTGCTGACAAAGTAGATTGGCACTTGGCCATGTACCCATTCTCGGACTAGGACCGCGCTCACTGCCTCCTCGCATACTGCCAAATAAATTAACAACTTTTCCCCTTCTCGAGGAGAAGTGAGGGTGGGTAACTCCGACAAATAAGTCTTCAACTCTTCAAAGGCTGTCTGACATTCATCATCCCAATGAAAAGGACTGGCCTTTCGGAGTATCTTGAAAAATGGTAATGCACGCTGTGCCGATCTCGATAGAAACTCGCTGAGAGCGGCCATTCGACCCGTGAGCCTCTGTACTTCCTTGATATTTCGTGGTGCGGGCATATTCTTCAATGTATCAATTTTATCCGGGTTCGCTCGAATCCCGTCCTTCAAATCATATAACCCAAGAACTTACCCGACCTAACTCCAAAAGTACACTTCTTCGGGTTTAATCTCATCTGCGTTTCTCTCAACACTTCGAAAACCTCTCGAGCATCGACTAGGTACTGGCCCATAGATCGACTCTTGATAAGCAAGTCGCCTACATAAACTTCCATACATCTACCAATTTGCCTTGCAAATATCTTATTGACTGCCCTCCGGTATGTTGCCCCAGATTCTTTAATCCGAATGGCATGGTTACATAACAGAAGGTGCCGAATTCTGTGATAAATGCGGTTTTCTCCGCGTCTCGAGGGTCCATTAGAATCTGGTGGTATCCTTTATACGCATCTAAAAAACCAAAAACTTCAAAATCGATGGTCGAGTCTACTAACCTGTCGATTTTAGGCAATGGATATGAATCTTTTGGACATGCTTTGTTTAGATCTGTGAAGTCCACACACATGCGCCAACCGCCATCGGGCTTCTTGACTAATACCGGGTTAGCTAGCCACTCTGGGTAGAATACTCTCTCACAATCTGGGCCGCCAATAGCTTGCCGACTTCCAACTCTATAGCTTCAAGTCGATCGGACGCAAAATTCCTCTTCTTCTGTTCGACTGGCTTTTTAGCCTGGTCAATCTCAAGTTTATGAACCGCGATGTCGGTAGGTAACCCCGGCATGTCGGTGGCTTTCCAGGCAAAGATGTCTCTGAACTCGATTAGAAGCTTAACCAGTAGCTCCTTTTCTTTCTCTGGGATCCAAATCCCGACTTGTACGCATTGATCGTCCTCTCCTTCCCGGAGTCGGACGTTTTCAACTGCATCACTGGAGACCCAACTCTTCTCCTCTTCTTCCTCTGGAATCAGTTCCTCGACTAAAACTTGTTGAACCGCCATCTTCCCATTCATGACCACAGAGTTACAACTCCGAGCGACTTCAACGTCTCCCTTTACCTCGTGGGAACCGTTCCTAGTGGGAAACTTCATGCTATTATGGAATGTTGAAATTATAGCCCGAAGGTCGAAGAGTGCTGGTCGTCCTAGGATAACATTGTACGCAGAGGGAGCTTTGACTACCACATAGCTTAATTCAAGTGTCCTTCCTTTCTCGCCATCACCAACTGTCGTGAGTAACCTTATCGAGCCCATGGGATGGACTGCTTGCCCCGTGAATCCGAACAGGGGAGATGCTATGAGGGCTAGATCCTTCTCTTTCAACTTCATCGCTTGGAACGCCGAGTGATATATGATGTTCACTGCACTCCCGTTATCGATACAGACTCTTGATACACGGGCTCGGCTAATAACTGCCTCAATAACTAACCCTTCGCTATGACTCCTCGACTTGGGGATATCATCTCGAGGGCCATATCCGACTTCCGTCGTGAATCTGAGCTGCTTGCGCTCTCTCGAGCTATCAGCTGGCTCCTCCCTGGTCTGATCCCTATCACCTTCATCTGGACCAAAGATTGTATTGACATAGTTTACAGGTCGATTTTCTTCGTACCTGTCCCGACCAAAGTTATCTCTGTTGTTTCCTTCTCGACCTGGGGATCGATTCCTCCGAGGTGACCGATCCCTTCGTCTCTGGGTATCTCGACCTCGGTTCCTATCTTGGTCGGAGTTTTTCCTCTTAAACTCTCCACGCCCCCTAGGACCATCATATCGAGATCTGTCAACAACTTCGTCTAGCTTTCCTTCCTGAATGCAGACGTCGATATCTCTCTTCAGGTCGATACAGTCCTCTGTTGTATGACCTATGTCTTCGTGAAAATCACAATATTTGCTTGCGTTCCTCTTCTCTCGAGGTTTTTTCAACGGTGGCGGTTTCCTCGCCAAGTTTTTTGAAATCATAATCGACAACACCTCTGATCGAGGTCGATTGAGCGGGATAAAGTCCTTATCACGTGAGGGTCCCTTCTTGCCCCCACGGTCTGAGGTGGATGTGTCGATACGGTCCCAAACTGACGGCTTACTCTCGACATCTTGCCTCTTGGACTGATTCCTGTTCGGACCTCGGGTGTCCTTCTTGGATTCCATCCAGTCGGATTGGGTGTGCCTTCGCACTGCCTCTTCCCCTTGACAGAATCGATGCACCACGTTAACACATTCGTCCATGGTATGGGGAACGTCTCTGCTCAACTTCATATATAACTTAGTATTACGCAGCCCCCCTACAAACGATGTGATCAGAAGTCGGTCATCTGCGTCCTTGACCTGCATGGCCTCGAGATTAAACCTCTTCAAGTATTCCATCACTGTTTCATCTTTTTGCTGCCTCACATTCATGAGGTGCGTGGCGCTCAGATGAAACTTCTTGTTGACTATAAACGCATCTCGGAACTTTCGAGCGAGCATGGCAAAACTGGAGATCGACCCTGGTCGTAGCTTTGTGAACCATTCCCTTGCTCGACCTACGAGTAACGTCTCGAATGCCCGACACCGCATTGCATCAGGTGCCCCATCCAATCTCATTTGCGATAGATACCTATGGAGATGGTCCTCCGGGTCGGTGGTGCCATCATAAGGTTCTATCTTTGGTATCTTAAACCCCTTGGGTTTAGGAAAGCTTTCGATCTCCTTTGTGAAGGGAGACTCGAGCCACAAAGAAACCTGATTCTTTCCCAGAATTGCATTCAACTCCTCCCTAGCGCTGTCATCGTCCCCTCTCTGGTGTTTTTGATGAATCTCACGTCTCTCTCTTTCCACTGAGCTAGATGATGCGCTTACTTCGTCCCCAGGAGTCTGTTTAGGCTTGTCCAGTACATCTTTCGGCCGCCTTCCGCCATAGCTTCTTTCTGGGCAGCGTCTGCCTGCCTTCGCGCTGTAACTGCCTCGGCGATTATCCTGGACATTACCTCCAAATTTGCCCCTGCCAACTGATCTGCAAGCGCCTGATATTCTGGGGCAAGGGCTTGCTTTTCGGGTTGGTGGGTCTCCTGGACAAGATTCAAGACTGGATCTTTTTCCCCCTGTTTCTGCTGAGGATCGTGTTGAATAAGATCCAAGGCGGGGTCTTCATCTCCTTGCATATCGGGATCGATTGGCTCGTTCATCTGGGAGCCTTGATCGACTGCCTTAGATGCAGTTTTGGATGCGGTTTTCTTGGGAGGCATCGTGTTTTTTGCGTATTCAATCAATAGAAAGCCCTCCTTCTAGCGCCAATGACGATGACAAATTAAGTCACCTTGATGATTTGAGCCCTAATTTAATCTAGTGATGAACACACAAGAACCCTAATGCCAAAAAGAGGAATGAGGGGGTGGATTTTATGTATGCGGCTGAGTCCAAGACTGTATCTTGGATTGCCTACGTATCCTGTTCACTTCCCAGGAATCAAGCCTTACGTAGTTCCTGGAATGGGGTATTTATAATGATCATACTTGCCTAAACCCTAAGGTTAAGTCGGCTTGTATTATTGTCACCTTTACCCTTAAATGGGCCTTGACCCCTTGCCCAAGCTATTGCTATTAATGGGCTTAGTAAGCTGATGCGGAATCTATCCTTGATGTCGATATACCGACCTGCGGTTATCGACTCTGGGGATCACTATCCTACATTGCTAGCTGGTGCAGACTGAACGTCCTATACTGCTCGATACTCGATAGTCGATAGTCGTAGCCTGGCTTTGATGTGATGGCCTTGGCCTCGAGCCTGGGCATCGACATGAATATCCTGGCGTTATCTCAGTGTGATGACCAACCAATAGACGACACGTGGAGGGAGTGAAACCCTGTATCGTCAGTGGGCGATGATTGAAATTTATTTATTTATTTATTTTTATTTTTTATGTTTTAATTTTAAAATTATTTTAATCCATTTTCAATAGAATGAATCTGGTCAAATTTTGTTTCAATTATTAATAGTTATATTCACTAGCAAATAGAATGAAATGAAATGTTTAAAAGAAATAAAATTTATTCATTACATTCAATCCTACCAATCAAAAGGCATCATTTCGTTATCATAATGTGCTACAAGAATTGAATGGAATTTCTCAAAAAGAAAAAAAAAAAAAAAAAAAAAATTGAATGGAAAACTCAATCTTTCTTCGTCACATCTAACATTTGATGATTACTTTCCCATTTTGTTTTGAAAGTATTTGTTTCGTATATCCGCAAACATAAATTCTAAGATAGATACCCATAAGTCATTTATATGGCTTCATTTAGACCATATATTTTTCAATATATGGTCTAGATGAAGCCATATAGGTGTCTGTTTATACGGGATCTTCCCCAAAAGAATTTTCCCAACAAACACAACACTTGTGTAATAAATCTGTGTACTATACTTTCCATTTCTCTAACGTGTGTGATATTACACATCACCATAGAATACATACCGTGTAGCCTTTCTCTTTTTCATCCTCCACTCAAAAAGAAAAAAGAAAAAAGAAAAAAGAAAAAAGCTTCATAGATCATCGCACTCATCTCTGTAACACACTACTACTAAATACCGTCTGGGGAATAAAAAGGAAAATAATATCAGTTAGTTGCCCAATTGATCTGCTCAATCTTTCTCTGTTTATCTTGTCTTCCTCGTATTCTACAAATTTTACGACAGGGTTAAAGAAATGGAATCGGAGGACGAGTTGATGATGCACGACGCCGAGTCTCTAGACGAGGACTTTTACAGCGGCGACGGCGCCGACTCCGAGGATGGTGGCGCCGCCATGGACTACGACTTCATCGACAATGACTCTGAAGATTCCGATGATCATTCTTCTCATCACCGCTTCGAGGTAGCCTTTTTTTTTTTTTTTTTTTGTGTGATTAATCGTTTTTTCCCTTTGCCGTGGATCTTCCTGCATTTTTTGCTGGAGTTTAAGATGATTTTTTTTTTGCTAGGTGTTTTGGCATCGTAGAGTTATCAGCATATTAAGAATATATCTTGTGCTGTCCATTAGTTATCCCTTTAGGTGTTTAAGTGTTTTCTTTGAGGTTGAGACGAAGCTGAGAAAGTTGCTGAGCTCAGTTTTTGTGTCTGGACGATTGAGTAGTTTGTTTGGAAAGAACTTGGCTTTAGTGCTCTCGTTATTTATAACAACCCATACTGTAGATTTATCTTCTAAACACGACAATCTTGACAAGTTTCTGGCTTTGGCTGCTGTTTGTGTCCTTGATTGTGGTTTTTTAGATTGATGCCAATGGATTTTGTTGGTACATTGCAAAATGACATCACTTCAATGCTTCATTTGAAAGTCTGAATTTACCATGGAGGTTTGTCGATTATTTGTTTGGCAATCTGAAATGCTAAAGACTGCCTGTTTGAAGTTGGTATGTAGAAGTGTTTTGTTTGAGGACGCGAGGAGCTTCTACATTTCAAAGCATGGGAAGATCAAGGCTTAAAGAAGAGAGTTCAATTGACCCCCCCTACCCCCCTCTCCTCCTCGGCCCTCAGCTGCAATAAAAATACCTTCATATGGTTGTCCAGTGTATAATCAACCATAAATGAATAGTCTTTTACTGTAAAAAAAGCAATATACATAAGACATGAGAGATTTAAAGATGGCGTGAAGTTAAAAACGTTTTCCTTATTTACGTTACCTCGTTAGATGCAAACAACCTTCTTCCTTATATCTTGGTGTGTCTCCAAGTCAGGGCTTTTCACAGCTTGATAGGAGTGAGTATTTCTCAGGTTCGAAAAATTCCAAAACAGTTTAGTCATTCCCTCAGCCTTTAACTTAAGTTTTCGACAGAATTGACTTTGTCTCTACTCTCTCCGTTCCAAAATAAGTGTTCAATATGGCTGATGACAGTAGCACCTCTGCTACCTTGGAAGAATCCGGCATGTCTTCCAATATGCCTGTATCGAACAAACTCAGCCATGATGAAGAATCCAGCAATAGCAATCTGTCGATCCTGCCATCGTCCAGAAGGCTCACCGGCAAGAATTACATTGAGCGGGCCTAGACCGTAAGGCTGGAAATTGATGAAAAAGGTTGGCTGGGACTTCTAATGGGTGAATCCAAAGCCCTAGGAACTGAGGATCCAAAGTTCAGGTCATGGAAATCCGAAAATTCAACGGTCATGGCATGGCTCATAAATTTGATGGATCCAGCTGTTGCAAGACCACATATGTTTCTACCAACTGCAAGAGACATATGGGAAGCGGTTAAAGTGATGTACTTTGACATTGAGAATACATCTCAAATCAATGAACTAAAGACGAAGCTTTGGAATTTAAGCAAGAAACTAGGGATGTTACAGCATACTATAACGAGATAGTAACTCTATGGCAAGAACTCGATTTGTGCCATGAAGAGTCATGTGACTGCCCATCAGACAGCGTAAAATTCAAGAAGAGAGAAGAGAATGAAAGAGTATATTTGTTCTTGGCAGGATTGAATTTAGATCTTGATGAATTAAGGGGGAGAATATTCGGGAGGAGACTGTTGCCTACCCTAAGGGAGTCTTGTATGAGGTTCGTAGGAAGGAAGCTAGGAAGAGTGTCATGCCCAAGCCGACTAAAACTCAGCAAGAGGTGGAAAGTTCAGCTTTACCCGTGGGAAAAGCTGACAGCTTTAAAAGGAACGGGAAGGTGAAGGCCAAGTGCGATCATTGTCAGAAACTTGGCCACAGCTGAGAGACCTGCTGGGAGTTAGTTGGCAAACCAGCCTGGAAATTGAAGCAGGCCGAGACCTCTAAATCTGATAGGCGGTAGTCAGGAGTGCCTCCTCGTACAAAGGAACAATGGGAACAAATCAATAACTTTTTATCCTCTTTAAATAAAAATCCAGCCTGCTCGTATATCGATTCAGGTAATTACTCTCTTTTTTCTCACCTTGAACAAACTTATAATATCAGTTGGATAGCCGATTCAGGTGCCACTGATCATATGACTGGCAACTCTGAGCTTTTTTCTTCATATACGTCTTGTGCTGGAAATTAAAGTGTCAGATTGGCCGATGGGATCCAGTTCCATTATTGCTGGAAGATGATCCATTCCAATGTCCAGCAGCCTAATTTTGAAAAATGTCCTTCATGTACCTATATTAATTTGCAATCTTCTTTCTATATCCAAACTTGCAACTGATGAAAAGTGTAAAGCTAACTTTACTGAATCTGTTTGTGAATTTTTAAGCTCTGGGACGACAATTGGCAAGTGTGGAATGGTTGGAGGGCTATATATCTTGGAACCAAAATCTAAATCTGATGAAGGAACCAATTGAAGACGGTTTACCAATCAGTATGTGTCTGATGAGAATAATTTTTTTTATGTTGCATTATAGGTTAGGCCATCCTTGTTTTGTTTACATGGAAAAATTGTTCCCTGAATTATTCAGTAATGAAGGGGTCAATTCTTTTCAATGTGAAGTGTGTGAACTAGCTAAACACCGTAGAACATCGTATTCCCCTCAAGGTTATAAGCCTACAAGGCCCTTTACGATGATCCATAGAGATATTTGGGGATTTTCGAGGGTTAGAAGCTCCACAGGAAAAAGATGGTTCATGTTTTTTATTGACTAGCAAAATGCACGTGCTTCGCACGTGTTCAGTTAGTGTATTATTTTTAAAATACATTTTAATATTATATCTATATTTTAGTCATAAAATCATGTATTTTATTGGTGGTATATAATGAAGATTTGTCTCTGTTGACCAGTTGACAAATGGCCTACCTTCAATATATGGCTTTCATTTGGTTACTGCCTTGAGGACTGCTAGGAGTTCCTTCTCGTTGATGAACAATCCCATCTTCTTAGAGTTGAAGGACTTGCTTAGATAAGCACATGTTTCTTGTTTTGTTGTAAAATAACCCCTAAGCCTTTGCCACATGCATATGTATCAATGCAAAATGGAATTCCAATCAAGCGAGTAATGATGATTTGCACATGGCCTCCTTTAGTTTCTAGAATGTTTTTATACACCCCGTGACCCTCAAAATCCAAAATTTCTTGAGTAGGTCATTCAAGAGTATAGCAATAATACTATAATGAGGTACAAATCTCATGAAGAAACATGTTAAGCCCGAAAACCCTCTCGGCTCAGTCACATTATAGGGTTGGGCCAATTTGACAGATTGAATCTTGCTTGGGTCAGCATGCTCTTCACCCTCATGTATGATATGAACCAAGTATTCCACCTTGGTTTGTCCGAAAGAGCATTTGGACAATTTAGCATAGTATTGGTTCTTCATCAAAACTTCTAGAACCATTTTAAGATGTTGTATGTGGAAATCCATGTCAGGGTTGAAGATTAAGACATTGTCAAAAAATACCAGCACAAACTTCCTCGAGTAAGGTCTCAACATCTCTTTCATACTTCTATGGCATCACTTTGAATTCAAATTGGTCATGATGACAGACTTGACAGTCTTCTAGACATCATCTTAGTTCATCAGAATCTGCTGGAATCCAGACAAGTCTATTTTACAAAATACCCTATAACTCCTTAACTCATCCAACAATTCATCAATTAGGGGAACATGGTAGAAATCCTTCACAATCAAGTCATTCAAACTTGAGTAACCCACACAACATCTCTAGGTTCCATCTTTCTGTTTCCCAAGGAGCAAGAGTGATGAAAATGAACTATTACCGTGTTGTATATTCCCCTGTTGTAGCATTTTATCCACCAACTACTCTATTTCATCCTTCTGACAGTGAGCATACCTATAAGGTTTTAGTTTCACAGGTTCGACACATTCATTTAAAGTTATGGTATGCTCATAGCCTCTCATTGGTGGCAAACTGGCAATCCTTGGAAATTTGCAAACACCTTATGACATTATTCTAGGACAGGAGTTAGTTTATTGGGCATATGATTCAAAGCATGTTATTGTATCAAATTGAGTCTCCTTAAGAATCAATAGGCTCCATTTCTCCATTTCTTAGTAAAGATTTTGCAACTAATCATCTTAAGTTGAGCTTCTTTTGTGTAACTTCTCTGTTTGTTCTCCGTCATTAGTGAAAAACACCTCTGTTTGGTTGAAGTCAAAGACCATAGGACTGTACCTTTTCATCCAATCCACCCCTAATACAATATCATAGCCTCTCAACTTGATCAATCTCAAACTTAACCCCTTGCATGATCCATGGCAAGTTAGAACATTTAACTTCACTCACCATTCTATTTCCATCTAGTACTGTGATTAACATAAGGTGATTTGGTTTTGTCGCACACTGCACCTCGTAGGCTGTCTGATGGTCTATGAAAGTGAGATGCACCACTGTCTATGAGGATGGTAATTGGCTCTTTCTTCAAGAGGCCTTTGATTTTGATGGTGTTGAAGGTGACTTGTCCATATAAGGTCTACATGGATAACTGAGTAGTCTCAAAAGTTTGATTCATCTTGCCGAGATATACCCCATCTATTTCTCAAATGGTCCAGCATCCCATACCACATCCTTTTTATCCCTATTTTCCACTGCAATATCTCCTCAAACTCCATCCTCAGGTACCCAAAAATGTATGTGTTTCTGCTTGCACACTTGGCTAGGGGTGTATTTTTCATCACACCTAAAACAAAACCCAATGGTCATCTTCTCCCGCAACTTCTTAGGAGTAATTGCCATATGTATCATTAGTTTGTTCTAGGTGCCTGGTATTTTATCAGTCATCTTAGTGGTGAGTTGAGAGAACCTAGACTCTAGGGTTAGAGTAGTTTTTCTCCATATGCATGTCATTCAATGCTATTATAATAGATTCCTGGCATATGGAAATATCAATGACAACAGACATGTCCTCATGCTTCATCAATCTCACCCTAGAATCAATTTGAGTCTTAAAGCCTCTTATAAAACACTTGATGAAGTAAGTCTCTGTTTACATAGGATTCTAAGCTTTTTAATTCCTCAAACTCCGATACATATTCCACTACCATGGTGTTTTGTCTGAGTTGATGGAATTCATCTGCTGCCATTTCTAACGGTCTACTTCCTAGTCGTTTCATAATTTCTTCTCTCATTAATGCCCAAATAATTGCTATAAAACTCAATCTTAGATTGCCAAACCACACATAGGCTTTTTCTTGAAAATGCATTTCTGCTAAGTCTACTTTCTGATCATCCGAAACATCATGCATCAGGAATTGTATTTCACGGCGCCGTATCCATTCCTTAGGTGATTCTTCACTAAATAAGGGGAAATAGACACTCCCTCCGGACAAACCTTGGGCCCAACGAATTTGAGTCGGGATATACATAGTAATTTTTATTCTAACATATTTTAGTCAAATTTTGATAAATTCATAGATCCAATATCGATCAAAATGTACATTTGGTACTTTCTCATTAATCAAGTTGTTAATTTATCAACATTATTAGGCATAAAATTAGGTCGGAATCATTGAAAAAAAAAATAAGGGCAAAATCGGAAATAAAAATGCTGTGTATTAAGAATTTTATAGGGCAAAATCGATTAAAAAAATTCTAAACAATAAAGTATGTTAATCTAAACAATAAATATATCTAAACAACACAAAAAAATAATATAATAAATTAATACACAGCATCAACTTTATCTAAGCAATAACGTACGATAATAATTTTATTTTTTTGACGGTATAATAAAGTTTATCTAAACAACACTAAACAATAATATAATAAATGAATACGGGGCATCAACTTTATCTAAACAATAACATACGATTAAAATATACTATAATAAATTATTTTATAATAAATAAAAAATGGGGGAAACACCGAGGGTAGGAAACACTTTTTGAGGGAAACACCGAGGGTAGGAAACAATTTTTGGGAGAAACACCTCATCGCACTTTTATTATGAGTATAGATTAACACGCTAGGGTATCTTGGGTTTACGTGTTAAATAATAGATCTGAAGTTGAACAAACTTTAAAAATTTCTTTGAGATGATTAAAACACAGTTTGAGGCTCAAATTGAAATTGTCAGAACATATATATGGGACAAAATACTTTAACCAAATACTTGGAAAATATTTTCTTGACAAAGGAATAATTCACCAGAGTACATATATGTTGAAGCCCTTCAGCAAAAGAGAATTGCTGAGAGGAAAAATAGGCACATTCTTGAGGTTGTTAGGGCTCTGATGATAACTTCCAATTGTCCCAAGTATCTGTGGACAGAAGCTGTCCTTACAACAGTTTATTTAATCAATAGGATGCCTTCTAAAGTTTTAAAATTTCAGACTCCTTTGAAAGTGTTAAATGAGAATTTTTTAACTATAAGAATAATAGGTGATTTACCTTTGAAAATATTTGGTTGTATGGCGTTTGTACACATCTACAAAAGGGGTAAATTAGAACCCAAATCTAAAAATGGTATGTTTATTGGGTATTCTACCACTAGTAGAGGGTATAAATGTTCTGATCTAGAATCAAAGAAAATCTTGGTCACCTTGGATGTGACCTTTTTTGAGCAAAAAAATGTTTTTTTGAATCTCATGATCTAAATCAAGGGGAGTCTGTGAGAAATAGGGAAGAGTCCTACTTTGACTGGTTGAGTCTAGAAGAATTAACTTGGATTGGCAGTTGCTCCAACTAGATGTGAAGAACGCTTTTCTTCACGGGGATCTTTAAAAGGAGGTGTATATGGATGCTCCTCCAGGTTTTGAAGATCGTTTTGGAGGAAAGTGTGTAGGCTGATTAAATCCTTATACGGTCTCGAACAAAGTCCGAGGGCCTGGTTTGATTGCTTCATGCGTTGCTTGAGAAAATTGGGATTTGCTCAAAGTCATAGAGACCATACACTGTTCATAAAATTTCCTGAAATAGGGAAAATAACTGTGTTAATTGTGTACGTTGATGATATCATTTTGACATGTGATGATTTGGATGAGGCTGCGAAAATAAAGAAGATCCTTTCCAAGGAATTTGAGATCAAAGACCTTGGACCGATTATGTACTTCTTGGGCATGGATATTGCCAGAACTAAGGAGGGATTATGTGGGACTCAGAGGAAGTACACTTTGGATTTGCTTGCTCAACGGAGGCTCGGCCCACAAGCACTCTTATGGAGACAAATTTGAAGTTAGGAAAAGTTTCAAAGGATAACCCGGTGGAGATGGGGAGATATCAGAGGTTGGTGGGTAAGTTGATCTATCTTTTTCACACGAGGCCTGATATTTCTTATGCAGTTAGTTCATTGAGCCAGTTCATGCACTCACCTATGCAAGAGCACCTCGCAACTTCCTATAGACTCCTACGATATTTTAAGAGCATCTTGGGGAAGAACCTTTGCTCTGCGAAAAATGAAAAACGGGGGGTAGAGGTCTTTACCGATGCTACTTGGGGCGTTTGTACTGTCAATCGAAGATCCATTTCAGGCTACTGTACCTTTGTATTTGGTAACTTAGTGACTGGCGAAGCAAGAAGCAAAGTGTTGTACTTCTAGCTAGTGCATAAGCAGAGTCCAGACTATGTCACAAGGCATTTGTGAGGTTACATGGATTAAACGGGTGTTGGAAGATCTACGAATGGAGGTTAATAGGCCAATGAAGCTTTATTGTGATAATAAAGCTGCAATAGACATAGGCAATGACCCGGTACACCATGACAAAACCAAACACGTAGGGACAGTTAGCCATTTCATCTAGGAGAAACTAGAGATTGGTCAGATGTGTACACCGTTTGTGCCATCGGCAAGACATACGGCTGATGGGTTGTCCAAAGCTCTTGGGAAGAGAGTTTGATGATTTCGTGGTCAAGTTGAGCATGATTGACATCTATGAGCCAACTTGAAGGGGAGTGTTGGAATTCATGTTGCAATTTTTATGAGCAGTAGTGTAATTATTATTGTATAGCTGCTGTTTTTATTTAGTCGGCTAGACGTAGTAAAAAGCCATGTTGGGCATTAGGGTTTAGTAGAGGCGTGTCTTGGAGGAGGGGTCAATGTAGATTTCTTCTCCTAGAAGAAAAAGGGGTTTCTTTGTATTATTTAAACTAGCATGTGCTAAGTAATAAAAATGTACAAGTGTTTTTCCCTATATTTTAACACTTTAAATGCCTTTGCACATTTACAATATATACGATTTACAATACAAAACTGTGTAATATTAAATTTTCCAACATTCATGTAAAAGTATAAATGTAAAATCTTGCATCAATGAATAAGGCCAATGCATCAACTACTTTTCTTAAACCCTGTGAAAGTCAAAGATGACACTTAAATGGGACATGGGACACAGGGAGTATTAGATATTTGTGATTTATATTTTTGAAAAAATTCCTCCTGGTGTGAGATATAATTACAAATGTCTAACTATATTTTGCATAGTTGGTTCTTTGTAAGTCTACAAAACATTAAAATTAAAGTTTTAGTTTGTATGATGATTTTTGTGGCGATTAGTTTTGTCATGATTATATACCGCCACATTTTATAATTTGGCATATCTTGTGTAAAAGATAATAATTTGAAAGTCATTTGAAGATGATTAATCACCATGGAATTTTTTTATTTTCGTCTCCTTTTACTCCTCTGACCTCCTACAAGGAAAAATATAATCAGGTTGTTTAACCAAAACATATAAGAGGCTAAATCAGAACAAATTTAAAGAATTATTAAGCTATTAGCTACACGAACACGTGACCTTGGTAAAGTATGCTCATAATATTCCGCTTTAAGTCACGTATACTTAATAACGTAATATGGTGTCAAATCCTTTACCGAGAAAAAGAGAGGATAAATAGTGGTTCCAGGGTCAACTTGTTAGTTCTTTAGGCAGAAGTCCATATTAGTACCAGTTAGTGAGGCAAGACAATTTTCGCAGAAGAAAAATGATTCATTTCGCTTCAAATACCTTGTTATTTCTTTGTGTTTCCTAACTGAAGCATATTTTGTTACTGCGAACTTGCAATGCTTTGAGTTAATATGGCTTTTTATCTTACCTACATCAATCAGTTTCATGTTAGAACTTGGTTTGCACAGACATGCTTGACTTGGATTGTTCATGGTATATTATTTCGAATTCTTACATCGAATTCCTGCAATATGTCAGTCATATTTTACAATCTTAAGCGAGGCTGATATTCGTCAGCGCCAAGAGGAAAGCATTATACAAATAGCGACTGTCCTTTCAATTTCGAAGGTTGCTGCAGGCATCTTGCTACGCAACTATAATTGGTAAGCTTTACTACTTACAATTTCTGTAGGGTAAAACTTGTAATGTGTATGTTCTTCTTTTGCTCTAGAAATGGAAACCATCTATTAACATCAGATCGACTTTGACTTTTTTATTTTATTTAATCTTTATTGTCGTTTTTCCTTTGGTTTTCTTTTTTTTCCTGTTTGTCACAATCCGTAATTCTTCAAATAAAAATTTGAACGTACAGTTATAATCCCAGATGCTGCAAGAGAGTTGGTGCATAAGCCGCCTGCTCTAGACATTCTCTGATCCTATAGTGCAGTATTGCCCTTCTATAACTGCATAAACATTGAACCCTAAAATATTCGCATGCCTATTTTCCAGTTTATGCTTTGAGCCAGTCCATTCATGTGAAATCTCCACATAACTTGTGAATAAGTGCATTTTGGGTTATCATCACAGCTCTTTTTGAATTACAGGAGTGTCAGTAAAGTGAATGATGAGTGGTTTGCTGATGAAGAAAAGGTCCGAAGGGCTGTTGGCTTGATGGAGGATTTTGTTCCGCTTCCTGATACAAAAGAGGTGATGCTTGTTCTTGCATTGCGCATGTCGCCTCCACACACACACACACACACATGCACGTGCACGTGCACACTAAAAAAGAATCAAATGAGCTTGTTTTTTTGCCCACCTTGACGTCATTACTAAAATGCTTCCTTATCACTTTTGTGCAGCTGACATGTGGGATTTGCTTTGATATGTGCCCACGTGACATGATGAGTGCTGCTGCTTGTGGTCATCCTTTTTGTGTTACTTGTTGGCAAGGTTTGGCTGAATTATTGTTCACATTCTTGTATTGCCCTTTTTTTAAAAACTCATAACCCCTCTCCCCGCTCCCCTGGGCGTGGACCCAAAAGAAATCAATTAACCACGTGGATATGCAATTATTACCTTCCTGGAAAAGGTAAAATGACAAACGGATATGCATTTTTTGCCTTCTACTATTTCATTGTTGAGGTAAAGTATAACTATCAGTTTGTCACATTGATTTTCTTCTTTCTTAAGTTATTGCAACTACTATTGTTTCATTATGCTATATTTAAAGTAGTTCATCAGATGAATGAATAGCCTATAAAACAGCAAGCTTGCCTCTGGGTCAAAATTTGGTCTGCCCATGTTTTGCGTTGTAGAATAAGCTAAACTATTGTTGAGAATTACGTGTGTTTCTGTTTTTATTAGTAAGGGGCTGATCGTGGGTTGGTTTGGGTTGGTTTGAAAAGCGCGGGGTCGGTTTGGGGGTTATAACTTGTACCCCAAACCAAACCAAAAAGATTTTGAACCCAATGGTTTGGTTTAATTTGGTTTCGGTTTGGATCAGTTTGGTTTTGGTTTTAGTTTTAGCATGTCAATTTGTTTAAGAAGATATTTTTACGACACAACGGTTTTTTCCGATTTACGTAAACGATTTAATGTAAAGAGGAACACGAATCACAAAAGGTTTGCCTCAACCAGGAACAAGCATTGAGGCGATTGGAAGAAGAGGTGGCTATACGCAGAGAGAGAGCGTGGTGGATTGATGGAGGCAGTGTTAGAGTGTCGAATTATATGAGTGATGGAAATTGAAGGGGGATTTTAGGTCTATGGTTGTATTGTTAGCTTTTATGTACAACATTGTGAAACTATGTTATTTGTAGAATAATTAATTCGGGTTGGTTTCGGGTTGGGTTGGTTAAAAATTAAAAAATAACCAACCCAAACCATTATAATTCGGTTTGGTTTCAAACCAAACCAATTCAATTGGTTTGGTTATTTCGGCTTGGTTTGGACTGGTTAATGGTTTGGTTTTTCGGTTTTTTTTGCTCAGCCACTAAGGGCAGTGAAGTTTGTATTATTATTATTTATTTTATGTTTTTGTTGAATAAGTGTTGTTGTATGTAGTAGGGTTTCTTTTTCTGAGTTTTAGGGGTGTGAAAGTCGGTTCCTTGATGTCAAGAGTTTGCCTTGTTCAAAGGCTTTAGGTTTTTTCCTACATATATGGACTCGGTGCTTCAGTCGTAACCTACGACATAATAAAAAGTTCTCCTTTTTCCTCAAACTTTTGTACATGGTATCAGAGCATGGTTGATTAATTTGATCACAACAATGAATTACGGAGCACCAATGGCCGGAGGTCTCAGGAATCCTCCTATCAATTATTCAATCAGCTCGTCACCTGAAACCCTAAATCGGAGCAGATGCAATTAGGGTTGATTGATCCCTCAAAGAAGACACGAATACCACTACTTCTTCGATTCTGTTAACCTCACAAAAACTCAATGGCAGAAACTATCTTGAATGGTCACAGACCATTAAGTTAGCCATTGATGGTAAGGGACTACCTAATAGGAGAAAGTGACAAACCAACTGATGGTGATCCCTGATCTGGAGTTTAGAAATATGAAAACTCCTTGGTCGTGGCCTGTTTGATCAACTCTATGGAACTCTCAATTGCCAAGCCACACATGTTTTGGCCTACGACAAAGGACATATGGAATGCAGTATAGGAGATGTATGCTGATCTAGAAAATACATCTCAGATCTATGAATTAAAACAAGGTGGTGGTCTACCAAGCAAGAAGGTCGTGGTGTCACCATCTACTACCATGAGATGGTGGGATTATGGTAGGAACTGGATTTGTCATATGACAACTCACAAGACTGTCCCAATGATAGGGTCTTGCTGGCCTGAATCAAGAATTGAATGAGGTCAGAGGAGAATCTTGGGCAAGAATACTCTACCCTCCCTCAGAAGTTTTTTTAGAAGTAAGAAGAGAAGAAGCTAGGGTAAGAGTAATGTACAAGGGTACGAATTTTTTGGGTAGAAAACATCTTCACTAGTTTCCAACACAAGTGAGATCAACAAGAAAGGAAGGAAGTAGAAATCCTGGTGTGATGATTGCAAAAAACAAGGCCACACTAGAGGCACGTGTTATAGCATCCATGGTAAACCACCCAACTGTAAGCCAAGGAACATGAGTGGTGGGACATCAAAGGTGAGTAAGGCAAATTAGGTTTTGTTATAACAAAGCACTAATTTATCTGGGCCTCTACTTCTATCTAAAAAACAACTAGAATAACTGAGTAAGCTCCTCCAAGCCCAAAAAGCCCAACCTTCAGGTGACACCTGTTTTCCCTAGTAGAAAAAGATAACTCCGCTTCTCTTTCCTTTTTAGGCGTAAACTCAAAAGCCTACTGGGTCATAGACTTGGGGGCTACAAACCATATGCCGAGGGTCATAGTCCATGTGCTTGAAATCAGAAGGTTAAAATAGCCGAGGTTCTTTTTCAACCATTGCTTGGAAAGGTACCATAGCTATTTCGTCAAATTTGACCCTCATAGATGTTCTCAATGTTCCAAGTCTCTCTTGTAATCTGTTATCAGTCAGGAAATTGACCACTAAAGCTAAATGCATTGTTCTTTTTTCTGTTGATGGCTGTCGATTTCAGGATATACAAACGGGGAAGGTGACTGGTAGTGCTAGGCTGATGGGTGGTCTTTGCGTCTTTGGAAAAGGAGAAGAATTCAAGAATAATAAATTTACTTGGAACCTTTGTTTTAAATCTTCATACTTTGATTTAAATAATGTTATGTTGTAGCTCTATAGGCTTAGCCACCCAAGTTTTTAGTATTTGCATAATTTGTTACCAGTTTATTCTCTAATAAAAATCAGATTTTTTTTCAGTGTGAATGTGAATTGTCAAAGCACTGTCGTATCACCTTTCCCTTCAACCCTATAGACCCACCAAACCCTTTCACTATGATTCATAGTGATATTTGGGGGCCTGCTAGGGTCAATACTTTTCAAGGAAAAAGGTGGTTTATTACATTTATCGATGACCATACAAGGGTCACATGGGTGTATCATTTGACAATTAAATCTGATGCTAAGAAAGTGTTTGAAGATTTTTATAACTTGTTTTTAACTCAGTTTCATACAAAGATTGAGATTTTTAGAAGTGATAGTGAAACTGACTCCATTTAGGATCAATTTTCACTCAAAATGCTATGATGCACCAAAGTTCCTGTCCAGACACATCCCAACAATATAAGGTGGCTAAAAGGAAAGTCATGCACATCTTAGAGGTTGTTAGATCTCTAATGTTGACCTCGAATTGCCCCAAATATCTTTGGGAAAAAGCTGTTCTTACAACTGTTCACTTAACTAATAGATTACCTTTGAGGATTTTAGAGTTTAAAAGTAAGTTGAGCAAGTTAAAATTGTATTTTCCAAGAACAAGATTAATTCATGATTTTTCCCTTTAAAGCTTTTGGGTGTATTGCCTTTACACATGTTCAAAACCAAGAAAAATTTGATCCAAGGTCGAAAAAATGTGCATTTCTTGGTTATCCCCCAACCCAAAAGGGATACAAGTGCTTTGACTCCTACACAATAAATGTCACTAATGTCCTTTGAAAATAAAATGTTTTTTAAAAATCATCTACGTTGAGAATAAACTTGAAGATGAAAGTATTTCTCCTCAAAAATTATGTCACTAAAAATGTGTCCTTTGAAAATAAAATGTTTTTTAAAAATCATCTATAGGGAGAGTAAACTTGAAGATGAAAGTGTTTCTCATGTAATTTTAGAAGAAGATGATGAACCTAAAGTTCCACCCATAATAGAATTTTTTCACTTGGAAAAGAGGATAATACATTAACTCATCTCTACTGAAATCGGATTCGGCTGGTCAGAATGACCAGACAGATTAGTTAATTGAATGTCCTAGCTTGCAGAAGTTCAAAGGTTTTTTTTTTTTTTTTTTTGTGTGGAGGAAAATACCCTTCAAGAGTAAAGATTCCACCTGCACATCACTGCCCAGAATCCTGATCCAGGTGAATTTGCTTGAAATCAGTTTAGACATAGTACCTTGATTCTGATTCTAGTAGTCTTCCCTCAAAACTTGATTCTGAAAATTATCTCTCAAAATTTGAATATGAAGACCCACTCCTTGATGTTCCTATTGCCATCAGAAGGGCACCTAGGGCTTGCACAAAAACCCTCTTTATATCCTCTTATTAATTATCCGCCCTATAACAAATTATCACCTCAATATCTTGCCTTTCTGTCTAACCTATCAGATATACATGTTCCTAAAAATATTCAAGAGGCACTCGGGGCTCCTAAGTGGAAGACAACGATTTATGAGGAACTTAATTCTCTGGTGAAAAATGACCTGGGATGTGGTGAATTTTCCAGCAGGGAAAACACTAGTTGGATATAGGTGGGTTTTCACAGTAAAATACAATTCATATATGTGCTTGCAAAGATATAAGGCCAGACTTGTAGGCAGTGGCTACACTTAGACGTACGGTTTGAATCATTCAAAAAATTCTCAACTGTAGCAAGGCTCAACATTGTGAGAATTATTCTCTCATCTGTTGCGGTTTATTTGGATTGGCCCTTAGAACAATTGGATGTGGACAATGCTTTTTCTTCAAGGGAATTTGAAAGAGGAAGTCTACTTGGACTCTCCCCTTGGGTTTACTGGAAAATCAGGAGGAAAAGTGTGTAAATTGAGAAAGTCTCTATATGGACTAACCCCGAGGCTTGGTTTCAGAGATTCATGGAGTTCTTGAAAAATGAGGGATTCAACCAGGGGCAATTTGATCATACCCTTTTCAAAAAAATGTCTAGATCTGGAAAGCTCACAGTTTTGGTGGTGTATGTGGATGAAATCATCCTAACAAGTGACGACGAGGAAGGTATTCCAAAGAGAAGTATGCCAACAAAGTTTGAAATATAGAAGTTGGGAAGTCGGAGATATTTTTTGGGGATGGAATTTGCGAGATCAGAGAGAGGAATTGTAGTCTTAGAGAGAAAGTATGTGCTGGATTTGTCAGAAGAGACGGGACTGAGTGACTGCAAACCAACCAACATAACTATGGAAGCTAATCTTAAATTGTTGGAGAAATCTAGTGAGGAACCGGTTGATAAAGAAAGGTACCGAAGACTAGTTGGTAAGCTAATATTTTTGGCTCATATTAGGCCATATATATCATTTGCCTTTGGAGTAGTCAGTCAATTCATGCATGTCCCTTGTGAACCCCATCAAGAAGTTGTTTTAGAATGTGTACCTCATAGGTACAACAGAAGGACTCTACTTAAGCAAGCATGCAAATAGAGGAGTGGAGATCTACACAGATGCGGATTGGGCTGGTTTGAAGGTGAGAAGATCAACTTCTGATTAGTGTAGTTTCGTGTGTGGATATTTAGTAATCTGGAGAAAGTAAAAAAACAAAGTGTGGTGACTAGGAGTACAATTGAGGCAGAATATCGTGCTATGGCTCAAGGAGCATGTGAAGAGCTTTGGATCAAAAGGGTGTTAGAAGATATCCTAGCATCGTTAACACTCCTATGAAGCTCTATTGTGAACTGCGATTGTACATGATCCTGTTCAGCATGACAGGACGAAACGCATTGAAGTGGATATGCACTTTATATGAGAGAAGGTGGATGTTGGGATTATCTGCATTCCATTCTTGCCTTCAGTTCAACAAATTGCAGATGATTTGTCAAACCTTTGATAAAAGTGGGATTCAATGGATTTTACAGATATTACCTTTAATAGCTGTGCCCTGTCATTGGTGACTGCACAGGAATCACAGATGGATTTTCACTGGGATGAAGATAATACGATGGAACTTTGATTGAATGTGTTCGATATATCGAAGGAAAACAGTGCAGTGGAAGAAGAAAAAAAAAAGATGAAAATAGAACGGGAAAACAGTATGAATATCAGAAACGTTTCTTTGATACCATGTCAGGTTTCTCATTGGAGATGATACAATAACACTATGACAATAAAGATTCACGGCAGCTAAGAACACTAACGCAGGGAAAACTGATTTTTCTCATTTAGAATGAAAAGTTACAGCGTCAAAGTAATACGTAGAATGAAGAAAAGAAACTGCTACTAATAACTTGCACAACTGATTTACTTAATTTATCCAGCTGACATAAGCTTATTTGGTATACTAAAACCGTTACAAGCTCCCCCACTGGCACCTAGCTGACGCTGAGCTTGCGTATACTGAATGCATTGTTGTGTTGCTGATGCTGGAGTATTAGTATTTAAAGTAGGACTTGAATTAAGCAAACATTCAGCTTCTAAAGATGGAGCAAGCAAACCAGAAGCAGCAGTAGCTGTGACAAGTATTATGTCTGATGTGTAAAAGAACTAATACTGCTATGACTTCATAGCTGGTAATGCTGAATCAGGGGTGTTGAAGTGGCTATTGCCGCTAAATCAAATTGAATTGGTCATGCTTTGATATTTGTAAATGTTACTTCTCTGTCTAAAATTTCAGCTCGGTGTTTATTCATCTCATGGTCCTTGCACTGGGTTAAAATAGGTTTTTGTCTCCCATCCATTAGTGGACATGATTACTCCTTAAAAACTGGAGGGGAGAAAAAATTGTAAACCTTCACCTGTAACTGATATTTCCTTCAAGTCAAAAAGCTTCCAATAGTAACAAAGATGCTTGTAGTCCGCATAAATTAATTCTTGCGGCTTGTCTTGCAAGTGGTAATAAATTCTATATAATTTTTGGGTGATTACGAGGTCAGCCATCCATATGTTTGTTATTTGCTGCATAGGGGCTTTGACAGTGGATTATGCATTCAGTTGTGACATAGAAGTACTGCAAGGGATGAGAGACAACCCCCTACGTTTTTTTTATAGTTTCTAATTTTACATTTTGATCGCTGCAGGTTATATGAGTACATCAATTAATGATGGTCCTGGATGTTTGAATTTAAGATGTCCTGATCCATCTTGCGGAGCTGCAGTTGGACAAGATATGGTGAACTCGTTAGCTTCTAAGGGTGACAAGAACAGATACAGCCGCTACTTCCTTAGGTCATTCATTGAGGACAATAGGAAGGTAAGTTCATATTTAGGTTTGTAGGAGTTTGATCTAATTCATATGTGAATCAAATCACGTAGATATAATTTTGTTGTTGTTGTTGTTGTATCTTTAACTGAAGTTCCTTTATTTTTTATGACTTTGGGCTTAGGTATGGGTTTTCATATTAGGAGGTCCAGAAAGAATAATTTTTCCCCTTCCAATTTTTGGTTCAAGCAAATCTGAATGTGGGTTTTGTGTCATCGGGATATTCCTAATTTTCATCCCAAGGCCATTGTTGTGGAAAAATTAGGATGACAATTGGTTGGCAACATTATATGTAATCACTTTGATTATTCCAACATTTCCTTAAGCATGTTCCTCAATTTGTATTATATTCCTTCAAGTCTAATTCGTGTATGGTTTAATCATTTTACAATCAGTTCTGTTTCTCAGAGTTTGTCCGTAAAAAGCTATTTTGAAATACTTAACCGATAACCAGGAGTGAAACTCAAAATAGCATCTACAAATTGTTCATTTCGATTGACCTTGCTAAACGTCTCAAATTTTGAAATTTTTCCATGTTTTATGTATTTATTTAGGGTAAACTAAGGTTGTGGGGGAGTAAGACTAGTGAATTAGAAATCCACCACGTTTGCAGTATCTGCAGATAAGAGCCTGAGTTTTGTATTCCTGAAGCTGTGCTAAGTTAAAGAGTTTTTGCCTGTGGTCTTTTCAGTTTGCTATTTGCAGAATTGATTGGGTAGTGCAATTCACATGGTTGTAGTCTGCAACAATGCAGCATTAATATAACATGAGATCGGCTCTAGGTTTTCTTCTTTATGCAAAAATAATTGTAGTTTGTGCTACTGGTACTTATGGTCTATTATGATCTATGTGCCTCTTTTCTGCTTTGGTAAATCTTGTCCAACCTTGGTGTGGTTTTGCAACTTCTCCTTGACTGTAGACAAAATGGTGTCCGGCTCCTGGATGTGATTATGCTGTAGATTTTATAGTTGGAAGTGGAAGCTACGATGTTACCTGCCGATGTTCGTATAGCTTCTGCTGGAATGTAAGTTGAACAGTATTGTTTTTCGGGTTATTTATTACTTTTATTCTATGTTGCATGGACACAGACGCAGACACGGATATGCGGACACAGGTAGGGGATACTGGGGTGCTGGTATGGGGGCTTGTATGTAAATACTGAAAATATAAGGACCAAATGTAAATATTAAATACAACAAGGGCCAAAAAAATTTGTGGTTGTAATCCATGCCTTATACTGGCAATGTGGCGTAGACTGTTACGCGGCCCAAATTTAATTCAATTCATGTTTTTCTATTCTTTATAATGCTATCGTTGAATTCTCGGTAACTCAATAAAACAGAATTTTTACAAGATGTTGTGGCGTCAATGCACGGGGATTGATTCAGATGGCAATGACTTAACACCCCTTCGCTTGTTGAAGATAATCGATAGTAGAAATCTCCTTGGGCTCATAACATGTATGCCTTTTCATTAACACCCCTTCGCTTGTTGAAGATAATTGATAGTAGAAAACTCCTTGGGCTGCCTTTTCATTTACAAGATGTTGTGGCGTCAATGTAAGGGGATTGATTCAGATGGCAATGACATAACAGCCCTTTGCTTGTTGAAGATAATCGACAGTAGAAATCTCGTTGGGCTCATTACATGCATGTGAATTGGAGAAGGACATACTTAAACTTTGGGTTTGGTTGGATTTGTTTCGATTTTGGTTGTATTAGATTTACCTTCTATTGATTTGGTGCCCAGCAGCAGTGCTGTCACTGGATATAGAAACAAGAGCACAACTGCTAGGGTTCATCCTTTAGCTTTGATGCAAACGAGGAGTCTGGGAGAGTGTATTTATAATTGTAATCAAATACAGAGTTTCACGGATGGATTTTCGATCCAGGTTTCAGGTCTGCGAATTCGGACCCGAGCCCAATCTTCTGAAAAATTGTTGATCGAGTCCTGATAAGTATCTTCACCCATATCTTGTGTATCTGATCTGTATCTGTGTCCAAAACATGTCTGGTACGCGACACGCCCCATTTTCGCTGTGTCTGTGCATCAGAGCTTTTATCGGTTTCTGTCCTACTGTTTCCTTGCATAATTGCATTATTTGGTGTTTGGTGGTTGTATTTAGCTCATTTATATATGATTGCAGTGTACTGAGGAAGCTCACCGCCCAGTTGATTGTGGAACTGTGTCCAAATGGATTTTGAAGAATAGTGCAGAGTCGGAAAACATGAACTGGTACCACCCTATACATCATCAGCTTGAAACTTTACTGATACAATCAATGAAAGAAAAGGGAAAGTGGGCTGATTTTATATTTGTGAAAAAGAAATAATTATAAAGGGGAAACCTGATATCTTTCCATAATTACGAAAAAGATGCTTGCAGGTTTTGCTTAATGTTGCATATGTATCTCCTTTATAAAATAAACCTAGTATCGTTGATTCAGGAGCTGAGTTCAACTTAATGTTATTGTGCCATGATCCATTTGTTATCGAATTTATTTTTTGAATCTTGTATTGATGTACAAGGATTCACAGATTATTATCATTCATTTCAGTAGTAGACTAAATTATCATAAAACAGTCACCCTAGCTGATTGCTGAGTACCTGGAATGATTTTTGTCTGATTTAACTTGTAAAAGCCAGCTGAAATCTTTAGATGCACATGATCCACAGATGTTAATGGGTTGATGTGAATTAAAATTCTGAAAGTGAACTAACGTTCTGTTTTGGCCTATGCTATCGTATATTCTTAACCCTTGAAAATTGCTGGGGTTCATTTTGCCTTTATGTTGCATGTTAGAGTCTGGTGTAAGATATGCATTATGAATGTTATTAGCCGTCCAGGTGATACATTTTCGCTGTCATTGAACGCTAACCAATACAGCTATAGCGGTGAATTTTTCACTGTTTTTTGTCCGGTAGGTTTTGTAAGCTTTATTATTTTTCAGGATACTAGCTAATTCCAAGCCTTGTCCAAAGTGCAAACGACCAATTGAGAAGAACCAAGGCTGTATGCATATCACATGTACTCCGCCTTGTAAATATGATTTCTGCTGGTAAGTTTGTTAAGTCTTGCATGGAGAAGAATTCCTGCTTCATTGTGTAGTTCTCTTGTGCATTGAATATTTATTTGATAATTTACCGTCTCAGTAAAAACTAATCATGGAGAAGTGCAATTTATGCATTTATATACACTTAAATCCTAATATTTATTACTTAGTAGTTCCTGTCACGTTTAAGTTATTCTCTTCCTAGTTGTTTGATTAGTACTTACATAGTGCACACGCCTAGGAAATGAAGTCAATGTGTGTATTTTCCAAGAGATTTTATGGTACAATCGTTGTTGGAAGGTTGTACGTAGTGGCATGTATCATACCCAGTGTTCTAAAAATCGACCTGGGCGCTCGCTTAGGCGCTGGGTGACCTCCGGGCATCTCGACTATGCCCTAGGCGGTCTCATCTGGGCGATATGGTGCTGGGCGACTTTCTGGGCGACCTAGGGCTTCCATTAGCAATATATATATATAAAAAACTTACAAAAGTTCATTTCCTCACCCAAAAAAAAAATCTGCCGCCTCCCCTCTTTTTTTTTTATTGAACGCAAGCCCAGCCCCTCCCCTTTCTTCCCCGATTACTCATCCCTTCCTCCTCCCCCTCACTCCGCCGGCCAACTTCTTCTGGCTGCTGCACCGCATTCATAGGAAAATGTTTTCTTTTGTGTTTTTTGACACATTTTTACTTGATTTTTATGTTTTATGATCATATGATGTGAGATTTATATTGGACAAGCATTATTATTAAAAAAAAAAAAACCAAATCGCCTGGGCACCACTAGGTGCCCTGGGCCCTAGGCGCCCCATGGTCGCACCGACTTCGCCTAGCGAGTTTTAGAACACTGATCATACCCTTTAAATTTCACTCTCTTTCACCATACACATGCTACTATGTGAATTGTGAAAGAGAGTAGAAGTGGAAGGATATGATGCATGTCACCTGGTACAACCTTTCTAAAAATATTCGTTTCTTCCTCCGCTTATAGATTGTTTTTCCTTTAATAATGACAGTAATAATGATACTCTTACAGGCTTTGTCTTGGGGCTTGGACAGATCATGGTGAGAGGACTGGAGGTTTTTATGCATGCAACCGCTATGAGGCAGCTAAGCAGGATGGAGTGGTAAGTGTTTTTTTTTTTTGTGTGTGGGTGTGTGTGTGTGTGTGTGGGGGGGGGTTGTATCCAATATCTGCCAGGGGTTGAAACTATATCACCTTGCATGGTTTAATTAGTCTCCCTATTCTCTTCTTTGAAGTATGATGAAGCTGAAAAGCGAAGAGAGATGGCTAAGAATTCTTTGGAGAGATATACTCATTACTATGAAAGATGGGCGACTAACCAATCGGTAGGTGCATTTTCGTGGCAAGACCCTCTTAACAATTTCAGTTTGAATCAATTTCTCTGCTGAAATTTGTCCTTTACTGTATCTTATTCTGAAAAATGTACTCCCTCCGTCCCATTTTTTAAGCGTCCACTTTGACTTTTTGCATGGTTTTTGAAAAATGTAGTTAATGCTTTAAATCTCCTTTATTGTTGCTAGATTTTACACTTGTACCCTTTAAGTGGTTGTAGCATTTAATGTTGCACTCTTTTTTCTTGTGAATAATGTGAAGGTGCAACGGCAGTGAAAGAAAGATGTCAGTTAATGCACAAAATTGACACTTATTTTAGGACATACCAAAAAGGAAAGAGGGACACTTAGAATGGGAGTGAGGGAGTATTTATCTTACTATACATGTATCTTATTCCATTCAGATAATATGCACGTTTTGTTTTATTTCTTATAATGGAGTGGGGCCATTATCCTGTCTTATGCAAATAATAGGCCCTAGGGTATTCATATAACTCTGTTGAGTGGCCCATAAAGAAATTTATTTTATGAAGTGCACGGCACTCTTCTTACTTTGTATTCAAATTCTTTATTTCGCTATTATCGTTGTCTTTATAAATTTGTTAATTATATGTCATTGATCTTTCAAAATAGGTAGAATCTAACATTTCTCTCTTCCTATTGCTTTCAGTCTAGGCAAAAAGCAATTGCAGATCTGCAACAGATGCAAGATGTTCATGTATGTTAAGTTGTATGATTTTTTTATTCCCTTTCTTCTCTTTTCTATCTTTTGAAGTGAATTCTACCATTATCTTTTGGATGAGTTTTCAGTCAATTCAGTCGACGAATGTAAAGCTTTGGATATTAGAAGTTACTTTTAATTTAGCAAATCAATGGTTAAATTTCTGTAAACTACGGAATGTACATCCTTAAGGATTTCATTAGTAAGCTGCTCACACTTCCTTGGTTAAGCTGTCACTCTGCCCCACAATATGTAGTTTTTAGGAAAAGTTTATTGTCCATCATTATGTGGATTTTATTAAACCAAGAGATTTTATTATTTTTCTTCAGATTTCACCTTTAAGCCCTCTGCATCCATAGAGCCTTCAACTTTCAGATTTGACCCTCCTTTGAAAATAATTCCACATCCAGGGCTCCCTTTGAGGTATCTCAAAACACAGTCTATGCATGTACTGACTGATCTGACTCAATGCAAAAGAAATATCAGGTCTAGTATGAGATAAATATATTAGTCTACCAAACAATCTGAAGAGATTATGAGAAAGAAGTAGACAAATGAAGAAATTCTTCCATGTATTATTTGAAGTAAGGAGTTTAATTAGGTTATGAAGGAGCCCAACAGACTGGACAAGGACAGCTGCACGACATGTAATAAATGCAGTGTCCTCAACTACTAAGTTGTCTAATCTAAATGATTAGACTAACAGCTGGGAATTAAATATAATAGCCCAACTACTTAACATGGAATAAAATATCCCAATAATAATAGGACATAAATATATATAAAATATGTGACAATACTTTCTACACCTCCCCTCAAGCTAGGTTGTAGATGTAGATGTTGATACAACCTAGCTTGCAACAGATTTTGCTGAAAGTGTGATGAGGAATAGGCTTGGTGAGGATGTCAGCAGTTTGATCTTGAGAGGGCACATGTTGTAGACAGATCACCTTTGTGTCCATCTTTTTTTTGATGAAGTGTCGATCTTTGTCCACATGTTTAGTCTTGTCCTGGTGTACAGGATCTGCTGCCATGCATAATGCTGATTGGTTTGATAGGTGTTGAGAGTTGGATCCTTAAGTCATTTAGCACACGTTTCAGCCATAAACCTTCAGACTCCAAATACAAGAGCTCTAAGCTCAACTTCTGCACTGTTCCTTGAGACAGTGGGTTGCTTCTTGCTTCTCCATGTCACAAGATTTCCCTAGATGTATAAACAATATCCAGTGGTGGACCTCCCGTCAGTAAGACTCCTTGCCCAATCAGCATCAGTGTAGACATCTACCTCCCTGTTGACTGATTCTTGAAGTATAGACCTTGACCTGGAGTGAGCTTGAGGTGTTTCTGAGAATTCTGTAGACTGCTTCCCAATGTTCACTGCATGGCTGGTGCATGAACTGACTGACCAGACTGACAGCATAGGAGATGTCAGGACGAGTATGGGAAAGATATATGAGTTTCCCAACTAGCCTTTGGTATCCTTCTTTGTTGACTGGTGTAGTGCCATTGATGAGCTTCATTCCAGGTTCCACATGGGAAATGGCTGGTTTGCACCCTGTCATGCTAGTTTCTTTAAGGAGATCAAGGATATATTTTCTCTTGGACACTGAGATGCCTTCTTTTGTTCTAGCAACTTCCATGCCAAGGAAGTACTTCATGTTGCCAAGATCTTTATCTTCAAAGGTCTTTGCCAGTAAAGCTTTGAGTCTTTGGAATTCCATATGATCTTCACCTGTTAGGATAATGTCATCCACATATGCAATCATTGTAGATCTTTTTCCATTAGTAGTTTTAATAAACATGGTGTGATTAGAATTGCATTGGGTATACTCATAGCCTTTATTAGTAGAGGTGAGTATCCAAACCAAGCCCTGAGAGATTTGTGTCAATCCATACAAGGATTTTCTCAGCTTATACAATTTTCCTGTGGTCTGTTGAATCTCAAAACAAGGAGGAATAGTCATGTAGACTTCCTCCTTGCAAATCCCCATTCAAAAAGGTATTTTTAATGTCCAACTGAAACAGTGGCCAATCAAGGTCAACAACCAAATACAAGAGAACACTAACAGAGTTAAGTTTAGCTACAGGGGCAAAGGTCTCCTTGTAGTCTAAACCATAGTATTAGTGAAGCCACGAGCAACAAGCCTAGCCATGTACTTATTTAAGCTGCCATCTGCATTATACTTTATACTAAACAACCATCTGCAACTTACAGGCTGTTTCCCTGAGGGAAGATAGGTGAGATCCCAGGTGATTATTAATAAGAGCAGACATTTCAGTCTTGATGGCAGCTTTCCAGGCTGGGTTATTCAAAGCTTCGTGAACATTCTTTGGTATTCTCTTTGTCTTAACTATCAGTAAACAAACAGAAAGTAGGAGATAGATTATCATAAGATAGAAAAGTGTATAGAGGATCAGCAGTACATCACTACATTGTCTCTTACTTTTTCTGAGAGCAATGGGTCTATCATGAATTTCATTTGCAGGGGGTATAGGAGATGAACTACCTGGATGTTGAATTATACCATTGGAGAGTCCATCTTGAGTAGATTGTTCTCTGGTTTCAGTACGACGACCATATGATTGCATAGATTTCAGTTACTTCCTGTGATAAACTTTGACAATAGGATGTCTAAGTCTCTGCTCTGTTTATTGGGACTGGTCCCCCCGTTGATCCTCATTTTCTTGCTGCATGGAGGTTAGTTCAGGAGACAAAGTAGAAACAGCTATATCAAATAAATCCCAACTTTGGGAACTTTCTGAAAAAGTGTCATCTTGATGATCATAGTAGGGTTTATCTTCAAAGAATTTAACATCCATAGTATTGTAGAAACATATAGTGTTGAGGGAGTAGCACTTGTACCCTTTCTGATTTGCAGAATATCCCACAAAGATACACTTAAGTGCTTTAGGGTCAAGCTTACTCCTGTGATGAGAGTGAATGTATACGAAAGCAGTGCTACCAAATATTCGAAGGGGAACATTAGGAGTAAGATGAGCACAAGATTAAACCTCCATTAAAGTTTGCTTAGGGGTTTTGAAGCTGAGAACCCTAGTAGATAACCTATTAATCAGATAGGTTGCGGTAAGATTGGCCTCACCC
The DNA here is from genome assembly GCA_024500145.1 of Gentiana dahurica var. dahurica. NCBI lineage: Eukaryota > Viridiplantae > Streptophyta > Magnoliopsida > Gentianales > Gentianaceae > Gentiana > Gentiana dahurica. The sequence continues at coordinate 63,229,757 of CM044907.1, forward strand.
CATAGATACTTAGGTACATTCATAGAAAACATCAAGGATCTAGCCATTTCAAGTAGATGTATATTCTTCCTCTCAGCAATTCCATTTTGCCGAGGGGTTTAAACACAGCCACTTATATGAACTATTCCTCTGTCTTTCAGAAAAATGCTCTAGTTGGACTCAAAGTACTCTTTGGCATTGTATGTTTTTAGTACCTTTATTTTGGTGTCAAATCGGGTGGAAACCTTGCCGTAGAAATTCTGAAATATAGGTCCTACTTCGGATTTTTCCTTCATAAAAAACAGCCAAGTAACTCTTGTGTGGTCATCTATAAAAGTAACAAACCACCTACTTTCAGTAACATTTTTAACTCTAGAAGGTACCCAGACATCACTATGTATAAGGGAAAAAGGATGAGATTTCAGATAAGGAAGCTTAGCATACACGGATTAGTAATTTTTGCAAAGTGACAAATTTTACATCGGAAAGAGTTGATATTACAACCTTTAAATTTTTCAAGAACGATGCTTTTTGAATATGCAAACCTTGGTACTGTACCTATGTTTGGGACTTTGGGGAAACTTAGTGACATGGCGGCGAAGTAAGAAACATAATGTACTAGCAAGAACCAATGCGGGGGCTGAATTCTGGGCTATGGTCCAAGAAATCAGTGAAGATCTATGGATCAAGAGGGTACTCGAAGACATGAAGATGCCATGTTCAGTTCACTCTCTATGAAGTTGTTTTGTGACAACAAGTCTGTGATTGACATTGCTAATGAACCTGTCCAGCATGATCGAACTAAACATGTGCCAATCGATACACTTTATAAAAGAGATGATTGAAGATGGTCAGATCTGTATTCCTTTCCTTCCATCAGCAAAACAGGTTGCATATAGTCTAACAAAGGCGTTACAAAATCTGACAACTTTGTACACTAGTTAGGCAATATTCATGTGCCAACTTGAGGGGAAGTGTGGGAATCACGTTTATCGGTTATAATTTCCGTAGAAGTGTCTTATTTATTATGCATTAGTTTTCTGTTTTATTTGAAACAAGGATCAGAAGTAGGAGTCCTAGTATGAACAGGTTCAAAAGTTAAAATAAAGTATCCTTAAGAGTTGAGATAAGTGATAACTCTTGTAGTTGTCCCTTTCTGAATAAAAAACTTTTCTCAAAGTTCCCCTAATTATTTCCTCAATTAATTTGGAGGAGTTGGCAGAGATGATCCAGTTGCTCCTTAGATATCACAGGAGTCTCTAGTTGAGCCTCTCCCTGTGCTTGTTGGTGGTCTTTTCTCCCTGGAATTAAAGCTCTTACATGCTGTTTATTCAAAATTTTCTGAGTTTTATTTCTGGGTGGCAAATTTTGCTGATTTACCGTGCAACGACCAGCATGTTTCTCAGATGTGACGAGGCTTGTTGCAGTAGTCACACCGTGGAGAAGATTTCTGATCAGGCTTCTTAAGTCCAGGCTTATGAGACCTTCTTATCATGAATGCTTCTGCGGACTCGATCTTTTGCGCTGACAGCTCAATAGGGGTATCTCTCTTAGGTACTCCCATAGCATCCTTCCTATATTCTTCTCGTCGTATGTAGGCAAAAACTTCCATCATTGGAGGCAAAAGATCCACTCATATGATCCTTTCATGAGCAGCTTCAAAGGTAGGATTCAAACCACCCAAAAACTCATTAATTCTATCCTTCTCAACCAGCATCCTTAGGATTCTCCCACTCAGCCAAAGTGAGTTGATCCAGCTGTTGCCAGAGTGTTTTTAGCTTATTGAAATATTGAGTGACATCCTCAGACTCTTGTCGAATGCCTATTAAGGTGGTCATAATAGAATAAGCTTGGGCTGAATTACCACGGTTGGAGGAGTACTTGGCAGCGACAACATCTCAAACTTCTTTCGCAGCTGTGTGAAATAGGTGAACTTGGCCAATTTCAGCTTCCATAGAACTGATCTGCCATGCCATTACCATTGCGTTGTTTGTGATCCAAGTATTGCAATACTACCTCAGTAGCTGGTGGTTCTTTGACCGCCCCAGTCAAATAACCAATTTTCCCACGTCCAGTAGCTTAACGGATTGAGACCATTGGAGGTGGTTCAATCTGTTGAGCTTAAGGGTTGTAATTTGTAAATTCGGATTTTCACTCATGAAGGAGTTATGAGTGAAATTGCTTGCAGAAGAATTTTGAGTGGAACCAGTTTGGTTAGACTGTTAGAGGGACATTTTCGGACATTTTGATTTGAATGCGTTCACTACTCTGATATTATAAACGCAATCAGAATAAATTTGAGGATAGAAGTGTTTTCTGTTATCTGTATACAAACTGAGAGGATTGGCCTCCTGTAATGCAAAAGGTGTACTAGAGACTTAAACAAGGAGTCTCCAGATATTTACAACTTAGAATAACAACCCTGCCAAACTTCCTATAAAAGCCCTAACTGCTAAGTGCTAACAAACTTAGCTAACTCGGGAAACAGCTAACGAGTTACATAGAAGAAATAACGAAGTAACTACAACAGATTACATAGAAAAATAATACAAATAAACTTATATTTTTCTACAAAGAGGTATGCACAAAAAATTCATAAAAGTTACACTCAAATTAATAATTGATGCGTTTATACCTTTTTAGATATTGAAGTTTAAATTTTAAATTAAATGAAACGTGCCTTTAGACTAAATATTTTTGAAATTTCATTATTTTCTTGGTTAAACATTTTGTTGAAATTTCCTTTTAAAAAATTAAAAAATAGTGAAAAATATATACAGCCGAGTTGGACATCAAAAAATAAAAAAATTATAATAAGTGAAGCGTGTTGTGTTTGAAAGTGTCCGACTTGGAACTTGGCACCCAAATCAAAGTGTCCAGTGTTTCTCAGGTCCATATTTACCTTACCACTATAGTAGTATCAAGGCGGTCGTTTCCTCTTCATAATCTAGTAAATTTTGCAGTAGCATAGATCCTGCAAGTGTAGGAAGAAGTGTTTGCACTTTTGTTTGTGCAGTATTTATGAATAAAGACAAAATATTTATATATTGGTGTGCTGTTGTAGCTTGAGAAGATAAGCGACCTGCAGTGTCAACCTGAATCACAGCTGAAGTTTATTATAGAAGCCTGGCAACAGGTATTAATGGTTTCTGCTTTCGTTATTGTGCTGTTTTTTTTTTTAGAGTTTTGCTTTACATTTTGCCTTAAAAAATTGCAGATCGTTGAATGTAGACGGGTGTTGAAGTGGACATACGCATATGGATTTTATCTTCCGGAACACGAGCATGCTAGAAGACAGTTCTTTGAGTACTTACAAGGTCTGTGCTTTTCATTTTCTTCTAAAATCGTGTAAACGTTGGTCCGCTGTTTAGGCATATTTAATATTTCTCCTTTTGCAGGTGAAGCCGAGTCAGGATTGGAAAGACTACATCAGTGTGCTGAGAAGGAACTTCAAGGGTATCTGATTGATGGTCCGTCTAAGGACTTCAATGAATTCCGAACAAAGTTAGCCGGTCTTACCAGGTAACTTCTAGATAAACGACTTCCATCAGGATGTTTTTCCAGAATTTCGAGTGTGATTTATACACTGTTAATGCAGTGCTAAATGTAAGTTTCCTCGTTCTTCTTAGCTGTCTTCTCGTTTTTCGCCTACTGTTTTTCGTGAAGTTGATATTTTTCCAAGAGCCCCTTAATATACACAACACCCAACTTAATATGGTATCATGCTGAAAATTGACCTTCAAAAGCTGGGTATGCACATAATATAGATAATATTATTGACTTTTAAAAAGTCGGTTATCATACTTGATTTTTTTCAAAGGCTACTTGACATTTTGATAGTCGATTTTCAGCATGTTATCCTGGTAGATGTGGTGTCCTAGTAAGTTGGATGTGGTGCACGCAACCAACTTGGTCTGATTAAAGGCAAGCTTATTCAGATACTGAACAAGCCTTACCCTTTTCAAAGGAGCAACTGCTTATTCAACTACTGAATAAGCCTTACCCTTCACAAAGGAGCAACTGAAATCCCTTAATCAACTCTTTGATAAGAATATTTATAGGTAAATCACCTCTTTGAAATCCCTTAATGACCTATACCTATTCCATTATCTAGATTAAGGATTTGTTACATATGGGTCATCATCTAAAAACCTATCAGTCATATATCTAACTAACTTAGATAATATTTCGGTGCCTAAAGATGTCCATCAAGCTTTAGCGGATCCAAAAGGGAAGTATGTTGTAACACAACCATGAAAGTATAAAGCTTGTTGGATGTAAGTGGATATTCACAATAAAATATAATGCTGATGGTACTTGATTGTATTTATCTTATTAATCAGATGGAGGGTTACAAGAGATATATAAAGAGACCTAACGGCTAAATTAAAGCTAGATTACAAAATTTAAATAGAAGGGCTCAAAAACTCTTGGACTTCCTATTAAACAGTTTTATCATAATTAAGACAGCTTATTAGTTGACAAGCCAGAATATAGGTAAGAGAAAAATACAAATTACAATTAACTCTATAATTTAGCACTCCCCCTCAAGCTGGTGAGTGAGGATCAAACAGTCCCAACTTGCAGCAGATATCTTGGAAAGATTTGCTAGGAAGTCCTTTAGTGAGGACATCAGCAAGTTGATTCTGAGATGAAACAAATGGTGTAGAGATTAGCCTACAATCAATTTTTTCTTTGATAAAATGTCGATCCACCTCAATATGTTATGTCCCATCATGCTGAAATGGATTATGAGCAATGGCAGATTTGTTATCGTACAACCTCATAGGATAACTTCTTCTGATCTTTAGATCTTCTATCATCAATAAATCCAGCATGGTCAGCATCTGTGTAAGCTTCAAGTAACATGTTATTTTTCTTGAACAGAATTCCTCTCCCAGGTGTTCCCTTTGAGAATTGAAGAATCCTTTCTATAGCCTTCAAATGAGTTTGTTTAGGATCTTGCATGTACCTGTTAACCACATTAACAACAAAGAAATAGGGAACAAAGGTGATGTGCAAACTAAGAAAATCCCTATATGGTCTCAATCAGTCTCTTATGGATCCGTTTGGTTTGCATTTGTGCAAATGAGGTGTTATTCAGATGTGGAGATGATTTATTTATATGGATCCAATATTTTCAGATCATAACAGAATTCTGCAAAACAATAGGAGCAGATCCAAAGCAGAGGCAAGGGCTGATTCGATTGGCGAAAAAGAACGGCGAGAAACTTGGATTCCTCGCTTAATTTTGGAGATTATTTCGTCATTTTTATCATGAAACAAATGTCCTAGAAGAAATTGTTTAAATTACTTAGATACAATGTGCAAGTTGTAGAGTTTATGCTTCTGTTATTCGTACCACAGAGCAGTTATCAAATACTTTCACTAATATTCGTTCATCCAACCCCCCTTCCCCCTCCATCCTGATTAAGGATCTTTTTATTCTAATTCACATCTTAGAGTAAAGTTATTTTAAAACTAAATAGGATCAAACAAAACTGAAGCAGTTGAACTTTAAAATTGAGGGCGATTAATGTTTGGTCATGCCCATTGTAGAAAATGGTCTTAGGTTTAGCAGCGTCAGTTCGTTGAATTGATATCGCTCTAGAATTGAGATGACTATTTAAAATGTCAGTAAATTTTTCTTTTTATCCTAAATCCTTTGATGGCTTTGTTCAGACAAGACCTTGTTTAGTAATTGAAAACAAAACAAAAAGGTTAAATTCGCTTCGTTTCACATTCAACCATCGTCTGAGTTGAGATTAAACACTAGTCTCTACTATCATTATTGAGATCTCAAAACATATGGTAGGTTAGAGCCTGGTTTGGGAGATTCTCTAAGCTTATGACCAAGTATGGATTTCACCAATGCCATTCTGATCATACTCTTTTCACCAAAACCACTAGACCTGGGAGTATAGCTATCCTAGTGGTCTATATATGTGGATGACATCATCATAATTGGGAATGATTCTGATGATGGAAGATAAAGAACTCTCTTGCTCAAGAGTATGAAAGACTTAGGAGTCTGAAATACTTCCTGGGAATGGAAATTACCAGAAATACAAAGGGTATTTCTATATCCTAGAGAAAATACACTTTGGATCTGTTGAAAGAAACATAAATGCTGGGGTTGTAAACCAACAAATACTCCTGTTGAACCTGGCCTAAACTTGGGAAAGAAAGTGGTAGTCCCCTTGTTGACAAAGGGAGATATCAAAGACTGGTGGGAGAACTAATCTATCTCTCACATGCTAGACCTGATATCTGTTTTGCCGTAGGTTTGGTCAACCAATATATGCACAACCCAACTGAAACACACGTGCATGTTGTGGAGAGGGTTCTCAGATTCTTAAAGAAAAATCCTGGACGAGGTCTCCTCTTAAAAAAGAATCCCTCCAGGGAGGTTTGAATTTTCGATGATGCTGACTATGCTGGGGCAATTTCTGACAGAAGATCAACTTCTGGATACTACACCTATGTCTGGGGGAACCTTGTTACTTGGAGAAACAAGAAACAACATGTGGTTTGCAAGAGCAGTGTAGAGTCTGAACTCAGAGCACTAACATTAGAGGGATCTGTGAGGGTATTAGGACCAAGAGGCTGATGACTGAAGTGGGAGTAACAAACCCTAAGACTCATCCAGATCCTATGTGATAACATATCTGCTTTGTGTATTGCTGAATATCCAGTTCAACATGACAAAACTAAGCATGTTGAGGTGGACGGACACTTTATAAGGGGAAAAATGGATGATGGAAAATTTTCCTTAATCCATGTTATATCTACTAAAGAACAAATGGCTGATATTCTGACCGATGCTATTTCAAATCAAGTGTTCCAACATCTTCACTACAAGCTTGGCTGCATTGATATCTACAACCAATCTTGAGGGGGAGTGTTGAAATGTGTGTGTGTGTGTGTGTGTGTGTGTGTGTGTGTGTGTGTGTGTGTGTGTGTGTGTGTGTTCTTGCCATGTGTTAAGCTTAGGTTTAATCCTATCTCTAAGGATTAATCTTATAGTGTCTGTTTTTACTGTTCACTAGGCGTTGGTGGCTGTCTATATATTGTAAACTTAACTTATCCTGCCCGATAAGTACTTCAAATACGATTCAATCTTCTCCTACAATTTCTACACTCTATTTCTCTGAATTTTACAATAAGCATTTCATCAAGGAAAAACTTGAGTCTGCTTGATCTATGTCCCTACCAAATATCAAGTTGGCTGACATATTTACCAAATGACTGCCAAAGAATCAGACTCAATTCTGCATATCTGAGCTTGGTTTTCTTGATATCTATAAACCAACTTTTAGGGGAAGTATTGGTATATAGATTGTAATATAGCTCATAATAGTTGTAAAATGTATTATCAACTTTTTAATTAAGTGTTAGTGGGATTACATGTATTTATTAGTTCTTATATATTCTGTCACAGTTAATATACTTTATAACTGTGTCTAGGAGACATGATCACGGCTGCATTAGTTAGATAATATAGTCGTTGTCTCTTGTACTTTATATAGATAAGCTTGTCTCATGATTCTAATAAGATGATTTAACTTTAGTACTTATAGAAATCTACAAATTTGCTGTAAATAAGGGCTGCACTGTTATTTTAAGGATGAAACTTTGGACTCTGTTGTGAATCCTTAGTTGTTTCTCGATGCATGATCCTTACATACAGGTTTATGGTGTTAACGTTATTTTTTTATAATACAAGTGACATGCAGTGTCACCAGATTTATGGTGTTAAATTTTATTTTTGATTGAATTGAATGCAGTGTGACAAAGAATTACTTTGAGAATCTGGTCCGAGCTTTGGAGAATGGACTATCAGACGTGGATACTCACGGTACATGTAGCCGTGCAAGTAACTCGAAGAATTCAGGGAGCGGAAGTAGCAAAGGAGGAAGAAGTAGTAGAAGCAAAGGATCTGCATCCAAGTCATCTAGTTTGAAAAGTGTCGATGATCCATCGGCTGGACACTGGTCATGCCAGTACTGCACGTTTGCAAATGTTCGTGAAGCTACTGTTTGCCATGTGTGCCAGCACCGGCGTGGAACTTAATGATATGATGGAAACTCGGTTCCACCACCACCACCACGTGCCACCAAGTCAAGTGTTTATCACGAATCTGATACCTTGGTGACTGTAAGAATAAGCCGTGTCGGAATGCTGCTGCAGGAAATGGAGGTTTGTTTTTGTTGTCTGACAAGGACATCATTTACATTAATGGGAATGATGATGATGATGGTATAATACTACCAGAAAGCAGAAGCCCCCCAAAAGTTTGGAATGTTGTAAGTTGTATATCCTTGGTGTGTTTCCAAGTGATTGTAAATAGTATATCATCAACCGCTGTGCGATGCCGTGTATGAAATAACTTATGCAAATGTATTTGTATCCTATCCTTTTTTTTTTTTTTTTAATCAGTGTAATCAACAGTGTCAAAGCTGTTGATGGTTTGCTTATTACTTATCATAAGGGAAAGTGAAACTCCTTTTTTATTATCTCAAAGGAGGAAAAAAAAAAAACAAAAAACAAAAAACTTACATTAAAGATTGAAGGCATTTGTTTTGGGGTTCATTTTGTTGTGTCGCCGGAGAAATCACCTTAAACGAATTATCTTGTGTTTTAATTATTATTATTATTAATTTTTTTTGAGGGGACGGGAAAACCATGGTTGACATCATTAGACCAAGTTCAATGTTCACATTTCCCCTGTATAAAAATGTTATCTTGTTGCATCGCCTCCTTCCATTAAGGTCAACTTTCATGCCATGTTTGTGACGCTGGAAAGCCTGGAATAGAATGGAATGATTTTTTTTTATTTTTTATTTTTTATTTCAGTGTTTGTGTATGATTATAAGGAAATAAAAGGAAATAAAATTCTATTCCAATAATATGAAAAATGCCAACTTTCATTACTTTCAAAATTGGATGGAATGGAATGAAAATTGAAGAAACACGTGGGTGCTGAGTATTAGTGGGATTACGTTGGTAGGTGGTGAGGTGAGGAGATAGACTGGTAAGAGCAGGGTAAGTTGGGGTGATGGGTAAGGTAGTGTGTGAGATATGGTAGGGTGTGGTAGTGTTAGGTAGGAAAGTGAAAAGGTAGATTGAGTGGTGGGTTAGGTGGAACATGCTGGGTAGAGAGGTAGGGTGCGGTGGGGTGTGGTAATGTAGGGTGAGATGAGGTGTAGGATGGTATAGTGGGGTGGGTTGAGGTGGTGTAAGTTAGGTAGTGTTTGGTTAGGTATAAGGTAGTAGGGTGGTATAGTAGGGAGCTTTGAGGTGAGTGGTAAAGGAATGGTGGGTAGAGTGGTGTTTAGGGGGGTGAGATTCTGAACCAACGAGCATCCAAGTCTTCCATCTTTCACAAAATTATCTTGCCCTTTAGGGCTTGCTATTAAGTGTCACACTACTTATATAAAAGTAGTTCCACTTTAGCCAAGTCTTTAATGTGGGACAAATGATTTACACATGAATTATTTACCACTTCCACATATTTTACTGTACCTTTATGCATTAATTTCTTATTCTCCGATATCGGAATCGAGTGATTCAAAAGTCTAACATTAACTACTATTTTAGTAGTTTCCAAAGCTGTTTTTAGCTACCGAAAATTCAATCCGTAGGTCAATCGAAATAAGGCCTGAAGTGGATTGTTCGCCAAGAACAGAGACACATATCCCTGAATGGGGTCCGCACCAAAAATAATAAAACTTTACATTTTTCTTATAAAAAAATATTTCGGACCACGTGAAAAAAAGTCGGTTTAAAAAATATTACGAACCCTGTTGAACAATCCATCACTTACACAGACCATTTTGAGCTAAAGGCCCATACTCTTGTTTTTTGATTTGTTAATGGATGCAAAGGCTTGTTATTTTCACCTGCCATTTCTACTAGAATGGGGTAAACATATTATAAATTTACTTCAACTCATCTCTTTTGACCTATCTATTCTCATTCATACCCATTTCCTTTTCTTTAATCATTTCAGATTTTTTTATTTTGAGTAAAGCTCTTGTGGAATTTAAGATAGTAGATCCCGTTTGGGAAGGTGTAGTAGGCGATCAAAAGGTGTAAGTCATTTTAAAAAAATTCATAAATATTAAAATAAAGTGAATGTATGTTTTGATTATCATTTGTGTGATTGTTGTAAAATATTGATAAATGGTTGAATTATAATAAATTAGATGTCGGGATTAAGAATTATGTGATAAATACTTCTTTTGTGTTCTATCAAAAAAGAATAAATATTTCTTTTGTATCGTAAAATAACTTATATTATATGACGAAAATAAAACATTAAGGGAGGTTCGATTGGTTACCATTAATTTGCTCCGGACACCACATTTTTTAGATTTTTTTTTTTCTCAGAGAAGAAAGTCAGTGACGGTGACGTTTCTCATGTATATCGAGAGTCAGTGACAGTGACAGTGACGTTTTTACCCAGCAGATTCTTTTTCATGAAGAGAAAAGTCACCGATACTGACATTTCTTACCTTACAAGAAGATTAGTACGAGTGATGATGTATAACGAGAGTCAATAACGGTGACGTTTCAACCCGACAAATTTTTAACATGCGGTGAGCTAAGAATAAGCTCGTGGTTCAAAAAAACAAATCAAAACAACATTGTTTTGAACATTACCTCTTATCACAACACATTATAACAGAGATCACCACAACAGGAGATCCCATTTCTTCCCCCCACCCCCCACCCCTCTTTTTTATTTTACTTTTTTTCTCTAAAATAATTGTAATAACATATCCTTGCAGTTCATAATCATATGCATGTATGTATAATTTAGCATTAGCATATAATAATTGCATGACCATCTAGCAGGGTGGCCTCCTCATCAGACAAAGCATTATTCTATATACTTGTGTTCATAGCAGCTATGCATTTGTTTCTAATGAGCAGTGATATAATAATTATGATACAATCTTTTCATCTAAAACCTCTTGTAAAATCAAAGATATGGTCCTTAATTAAACCCATTTAATTGTATAAATCAACTGATGATAACCTTCAACTTAATTTCTTCACCAGCCATCTTGATCCTTTACATAAAGCTATACAAACGGAATATGCGTGTTTTTTGCAGGTACGGCTAAAAAATCTGCACAACTAATTAGAAAGCATAATCAGTTTGAAAACAATGATGATAATTCAAATTCTGGATTTGGAACTAACAACACCGCGTTATGATTTACCTTAACGTGACGATATCATTGAAGATCATCAAAGGAGGTATCCTTTGCGTTTTCTTGTCAAATATTTCCGGTTTTGTAGAAAGTATATGCTAAAAGCAAAGGAATTGCCAGGCTATACACAGGGAAATCTGTAATCGGATTCGTCTCGTACGCTTTTACAACATCTCTGCAATGCTGTAAAGTGGAAGTATAAAGCATATATAATTATATATAGATTAGTGTCTGACCAGTTAAACTAAATGGATTTATACACTAAAAGTTGTCTCAAATAATTAATATACTAACATACTTTTTAAAAAAGGGGTATATTAGTAAATTCGCACGGAAAGTAGTAGAAAACAGGAAACTTGCCTTGAAATGTTCCCAACAAATTTTGAAAGAAGCCAGCAGGAGAAGCTTTCTCATCCACCGGACCCCGGAAAAAGGCCTTAACCTACTGATTTTACTACTACTATGATGATGTGATACATTGTCATCTTCTTTCTTCTCCAAAAGACGAAGAACACGATCACGATATATACTTCTTTCAACACAAAATCCAAAAACAACGAAAATTGCTGGCGAAACAACGTAATGTAAATGAGGCATAACAATCACCAATATGTCAGGAAATCCGAGAAACTCCGTAGTTTCTCCATTCTTATCTTCTTCTTTCAATACCCAACCTCTGGATGTCATGTATCCCTTTATCGTATCATCGGTAAACACGTGACCATAAAGCCATGGACATACCATGAGGTAAAACACATACGCCGAAATAGAACACCATATTAATGGAAGCTTGTAAAACTCGGTGAAAATCCAACCCATGCAATTCTTAATCCCTTTATTAGCACACAAGTTTCTGTAACTGTACTGCTTTCTTGAGATCGTCAATGCAACTTTCGGAATGATAATCATGGCTAGTGTCTGGCAATAGAATAACCATAATGCAGGCAAGTAAAGATCAGACCAGTGACAACCCATTAGATAAAATTCTTTACGGGTCCACGAGAATTTGGCGTGATTACCACCAACAGAGAATGGCCTAAGTTCACTCAAGGAAGATTCACCAAAGGCATCAATGGCTTCTACTTGTAACCAAAACCTCATAGGAGATGGATCATCGAAGGCTTTACTATTCCACGGCATGGAGTATAGATCTCCACGCGAAGACACGCTTTCATGTCTTCCCATAGATGTCTCCATGATTGGACTGGTTGATTTCGAGTCGTAAATTCTAGCTACAACTGATACGATTGGTGATTCAGAAAAAACCAATGCTCTGATTGTCTCCCCAAAAGAAGGGTTTGATGAGGAACATTTTTCTTTCAGATATGATCTCGGTAGAAAACGGGAATCTAGAGGAAATGTTGGAACTATGATAGTCTTCTTTGGTCCCGTCTGAAAACCGATGTCGGTAAACGATATATGACCTCTATCCACAACCAAAACACGCATAGTTCGATGTTCTCTCCAGTCACCGATTTCCCATTCCCAGAATTCTTTCGTTGTAGCCAAACTGTCTGAACAATTTTTGAGTCCATGTAATGGAACACTAATAGGCCTTAACTGAACAGACTCGAAAGGGTACAAAAATTGATCATTGGATTTATGATGGCGTTTCAAGTTTGGTCCGTATTCAGTGTGCAGATGTCCACATAGGTAAGCTGACAAGGAATTTGTCAGAAACGTGTTCTTCAAAGTCTTTCCAGATGAAGAAGCTGCAGAGAACGAAAGTGTGAAGTGACCAAAGGCTATTTTCGTAATTGGTTTCATGGAGAGAGTATCTTGATGTGAAAGAGCTGAACTTATTTGAGTGATTAAGTGATCTGTTGGATGGCCAAATAAATTAGTTGGCCCTCTTAAACCTGGAGTTGTAGTGCTGTCAAACCCAACAAAAAGAATGTCTCTTTCACCTGTCTGAATGATGAATTCAAAGGGAGATTCAGACATAATAATAATAATAATCATACATAGTACCAAACAAAAACAAAAAAAAACTAAGTATCAATACTCTTAATCAAGAAAAATAGCTACCTGGATCACGATGCTGTTGACAAGCTCTGTTCGATTAAGTGAAGCACTATGGCTATATGTCGAAAAGAAATCAGATGAGCCATTAATGGAAGAAACACCGAAATTATCGTGGTTTCCTCTGATATCATAAAAGATGTTCTTGTCAAGTCCACTTTTCCTCACGGTTTCTTCCTTGACTTGCTGGTATTCAATCCATTCTTTTTCATCTTGCTTCATTGTTAACAAATCTTTGCTTGTCGCATCTATCAAGACAATGGTAAGACAAACATGATTAAAATAAAATAGAACTAAAAATTGAGTGATAAGCATAGTTCAAGGCCAAGCTCAGCAGCAAACCATTGTGCTTGATAAGGATATGCAGAGTAAACAGGCTCTAAAATGGCATTTCTTATATTAACATATCAAATAAGTCCATCTAGCTCTTTGGTACAACGGTAAAAGATCTCAACGGGTGTAAAGTCCCACAGCTGTAACGTAATAGCCTGCTCACCCCCATATAAATATGAGACACAAAGGTCTTGTCAGCTCGGGTTAGCCCTTTTAGACCAAGCGAGGACGACGGTCTAAGCACTTGACCAGATCATTTATGACTCATTTAGCGCTACCAGGCCCAGGGTTTGGGGGCATTGCAACGGTTGATCAAAGTTATGAGCTCTGAGTTGTGAAACCTAGAAATATTAGGTAATACTATAGTAAACCAATACATGGACTCGACCCCATGTACAATGAGCACGGATCCTCTCATGTAAAAGGGTCGAGTCGAGTGAATGATGGATGGCACACTATCTCTAAAACAACAGTCATTTTGAGCTCAGTAAAACAATAAAAAAATAAAAATAAAAACACCATTTACAGGACCCTCCCACATGGAAGGATATTTCCTCCCTGTGCCAACTAAAACTCAATGCCTTAGACCAACTAAAATGTGCCAATGTGCCTTTGCTTGTGCTTCCATAGCTAAAGTAGCCCTTTAGTTAATCTTTGACTTGTCCTTTATCGCGTTTAAAAAATGTGGACATCCTTTTGGCCTAATATGGGTTAAGAATCGTCATTATTCTCAATTTACACTAATAATAGACATTTATTAATTATGTTCAAGGCATAGACTTAAATTGTACAATAGTAGAAACTTCATGGACAAAATTGGTCAAATCTATAAACATCAACTTCTGATTCAGGACACAGCTGAAAGAAAAAAACACAGTCTATGGTGCAGAAGTTGGGGGTAATTATTGTCAGAGCAGTTGTACTAATACCTTAGCATATTTGCTCTGACAATATACTAAAACGGGGTGTTTCGCTATTGCCAGAGCAAATTGCTGTGGCAATAGCGGTAGCCCAGAACTTGGCATCAAATTTAAACACAATCAGCCACGAATTTAATAGCAACAACTAAATCTCTGAATAGGATAGAACAATATATATTATTATATACTATAACATTGTATAAGTTCAAATTAAAATCGGGTAATAATAGAAGTTCAGATTAATTGATCGGACCATAATGTTTGCACTATTATCATTTTCATAAAAAACAAAGACAAGATTATTATTTATCATATGAAAAGAAAACAAAATAACAGAAGAAAGCAAAAGGGAACCCACATCCAAAGAAATAAAAATTGAAATAATTATTATTTTTTCTAAAGCAAGAAAATGAAGGGGTGAATATTATATACCAGTGAGATCACCGGTGATGAGGACCAAAGAAGGGTTGATGAAGGAGAGGGTGGGACCCACAATGGACTTGAAATCAAGAGCTCTTTGAGGATGGTGTACACTAAAATGAAGATCAGAGAGCTGCACCACCCACACCACATCTTTTGGCTCACTCTTCACTTGTATTATCTTCTTCTCCATCTCCATTTTCCTTTCCTTATTGTTGCTTTTATCTGCATATTCCTCACAATTTGCAATAACTAAAAAGCTTATGAATAAAACAATTAGATTATTTGATCTCCTTCTTTCCATTTGTCTTCCAGCTTCGCTTCTCTTCTCGTCTTCTTCTATCCGTCGAATCCCATTAAATAATACATTTACATTTCGCAACCAAACTACATATGTGGGTAGCGCCTAAAGGGATAAAAACGACAGGAAAATCCGGAAGCGTGTTTATCTTAACTTACTTCACTTTGTTCACGTTATTCTTATTTATTTATTTATTTTTAGGGGTTACTTAACTTACTTAACTTACTTAACTTATTTATTTATCAGCACCCCTATTTACTACTGACACTCCTTTACTTTCGGTATCATAAAAAATTACTTTAGGCATCCGGTGATTTTTTACACAAGGAACGTCGATGGTACTGGTGTTCCTTGTGGAGCACCAACATCAGTGACAGGTGCTCCACAACGAACATCAGTATCACCGACGTTCCTTAGGTAAAAGTGTTAAAACTCAGAAAACGTAAGTCCACGATTTCTCACCGGCGTTCCTTTTTGCACACACTGACGTTGGTGTTCAATAAGGAACGCCGGTGCCACCGATGTTTTTTTCGTCTGAAAAAATATTCATTAAATGGATGCCGGAAATAATTTTGGGGGTGCCTTTAGAAACCCCATATTTTTGTTTATTACAAATGAAAGGGAGAAGACAACAGCTTTTTACGACCACATTAATAGACAAACACACCTCATAATTTATGTACAACTTCAGGAAAAGTAGGTTGGGGAACTTTCAAATATTGCTTCTAGAGGAATTTGAACCTGAGAGATTCTGGTCACAGGACCTCACCTCTAGCAAGTTGAGCTAGGCCTTATCGGCACGTTATTCTTATTTATTTAAATGAAGTAATTTGATATCCACAATATGCAACACATGTAACGAGCGTTCTAAATTAGTGGCATTTCTATAAATTTTAACTATCATGACAGAGTCATCGCATAAAAATGAATCCGACGTGGAGGTAAATGTCATTGATGTAACGTCTTTTTTTAGGTACCGAATCTTTATTGGAACGTTCGGCGCGTGACTTTAGACATGATCCGAAAAATCACGTAAATCTGACACATGAGTATGAGAGAAAACAAACGGGAAAGCAACAACACACCCAGAAAAACAAACCCTCTAGGTTTGAACAGGTCGTGGACACGAATTACGGCTTCGCGGACACGGGCCTGCACTGCCAAGGTGCAAAAACACTCCAAAAAAATTATTGTTGTAAACTTGTAACATAAATAAACCATACCGCATTGTAAAATCTTTAGTTACAGTATGTCAAGCATAAAATTTGGTATACATACCTTATTTGAAAAGAATCAAAACGATTATACTTTAACGTCCTCCCTCAATCGGAATTTTATTACATTCGGTTTGTCTCTTAGAGCAGCAAATATGGTGTGAGATAAGGCTATGGTGAAGCAATCAGTTTTCTGATCAATGGAGGGCACAAAAGATGAGTGGCTTCTTCCTTGCCACAAGATCACGAATATAGTAGGCATATATTTCAATGTGTTTTGTTTGAATGGAACACATGATTGCAACCTAAGGTACTAGCTCCTAAGTTATCACGCCGGGTGATAGAAGATTGGACAACATGCATATGCAGTTCAAAAGGTAACGATGTGAACCATTGTATTTTTTATCCAACATGAGCATGCCTCAACATGCTGCTTCTTAATTAGAACTCGAAGAAACCAGAGACCCACCTTTATAAACACAGAAACCGGTGACTAAGTGCATGTCAATGAGGTTACACACCAATCAGCATCTGAAAAGGCTGAGATTTGTAAATCAGGGTTAGGTTGAAGTGTAAACCATATTGAATGGTGTTCTTATTATATTTGAGATTTCCCTTGAGTGGTTGCCAATGAATAAGTGTAGGGCCCTGCATAAACTGACTCAATGTGTTGATAGAATAAGTGAGATCATGCCTAGTAAATGTCAAATATTTCTAGGCACCAATCATGTTTCTGTGCAAAGATGTATTATTCATAAGTGCTTCTTCCTTGGAATGTAGCTTGGAAGTAGTGGCAAGTAGTGTTGGACGTGGCTCAAGGTTACTTATATTTAGTCTTTCCAGCAGTTGAGCACCATACATACTCTGATGCAGACATATGGCAGACCAATCTCAAAAAGCTTCAATGCCAAGAAAGTGGCTGAGGGATCCTAAATCCTTAAGAGAAAATATGGTATTTATAAGATAAATAGACTTCCGAATGAGAGCATTGTCATTCCATGTTACTAGAATATCATCCACGTAAATGATGGCACAAAGAAGTTTAGACTTGTATCTGAAAACAAACAGTGAGGTATCAGCTCTCCAGTGAATAAGTTGATTCTTCCTTTATCAAACAAGGCTCTAAGGGCCTATTTCAGACCATACAATGCCTTCTTGATAAAACTAATGTGATTAGGTTTAGATGGATCAACATACCCTTCAGGTTGGAGCATATACACATCTTCACTTAAAGTCCCATTAAGGAAAGCATTGTTAATATATACTTGAGGAACTTCCTATTTAGGCAGAAAATTGTGGCTAAAGCAACTCCAATTGTAGGGGCTTTATCCATAAGACTAAAAGTCTCAAAGTAACTCACTCATGAGGTTTGATGATAACCCTTTACAATCAATCTTTTCTTGTGTCTAAGTACTTCATCGGGGTTAAGTTTAAGTTTGAATACCCATATGTTGCCAACAAGCATTTGTCCTATAGATGTAGGTACTGAATCCCATGTTTTGTTGGCAGTAGATATTTAAATTCATCATCTACAACATTTTTCTAGACACGACTTTGAAGAGCTTCAGGCACCTTGGAATGTTCTGTGAGGTATGGTGAGGTCTTAAATTTAGCCAGATAGAAAGACTTGGGTTTGAAAGAGACACTTTTAGCACTAGTCTACATAGGGTGAACATTTATGGTGTGTTTACTATGAGTAGATTAAGGATTAGGTGAAGTAGGTGACATTGGTGGAGAGACAAAAGAATTAGTATGAGCAGGGGCATATGTGGTAGATAAGGAAGATGGATTTGAAGTTAAGGGAGATGAAGATTGAGGTTGGTTAGGTCTTGGACTAAATGAAATGGATCTGGATTGAGATGAGGGGATAAGACTATAGATGAACGTGGTTGGAGATGGATATTGAGGAGTGCAAACAGAGATGTCCATGACTAGGTCTTTGTAAGAAAGCTAGATAAGAAGTTGAAATAATAGGAGAGGATGAGAATTGTGAAGGGATATTCATGTTCATTGGATTGGATAGGCGTGTAAGGATATTCATCTTCATCGAATATAGCGTCTCTAGATCTATACGGTTTGCCTGAGCTAGGATGAGGCCACTATAGACACATTTGATGGTATGGAATTGGAATTTTTGTTTTTGAAATGGTCTAAGATAAATGTAACAGTTGCAGCCAAACACCGTGAGAACTTTATAATGTGATTTGTGTTCAAAGGGTATTTCAGAAGGAGAGCAGAATGTTAATGAGTCTAACATAGTACCAAAAGGAATACCACTAGAATCTGAGAAATATAAACGCCTGAGCAAGGATAGTCAAACCAACCTCAACAATATGCCTATCTTTTCTCTCGACTCTGCCCTTTGGCCATGAGCATGAGAACATGAATGTCTAAATATGATGCAAAGGTCTTTGATGGGAAAAGATGTTCTAAATTTACCACCTAATCAAATTAGTCAGTAAATCTTTGATTTAAATTAGTTTTTAGCCATGTCAATAAGGCGAAATAAGGCTTCCCATACATCAAACTTGAGTTTTAGAGGATAGGTCCATGTGAACCTATTAAAGTCATCAACAAAATGTATGTAGTAGGTGTTAGTTTAGTGTCCTAAACCCAATCAAGTTAGATCGAATCCGACCGGGCCGCATAATTTCTACTATGCTTTTGTGTTTATACATATTACAAATGTTATTATATAGTTGTTAGATTAACGAACCAAATATGATATTGTATATATGATAATGTCCCTTGTGTCAAACTATGATCGAGAAATCACAATAATGATTATGGTTGATAAGATCTCGATTCACTTTAAATGGTTTGATGCGTAAATAACTATAGTCGTATGTATTATTAAATGGACATTAATAGTACGATTATACTAGCACGTATTAGATGTCATCTATCTTGTGAAGACAGTGATAGATCTCATCTATCAAAGTGTGGAGACACTTGGAATATACATCGACGTGTATTAGAGAACGCGTACGTTAGATTGACCCACTTACTTGATTAAGTGTCGCACTATGTGGCAGCTGTGTAATTATCATCAAACCGGAGTCTTCATAACATCATGGTGTGGATTGTCATGCTTATTGAGGTTTTCCCTAGCCACGAGGCGATCGTGCGGCAGTGAGTGGGTGTGATGTTGAAGCATGCGTAAGATTTATGTCGCTCGTCTGGAATTCGCATTTTCTAATGGTAGGATGAATATCCGGAAATGGCCATCTTATGATGAAATGTTTTATTCTCAGAATATATGCAAAGTGGGAATGAAAATGTTCATTCCGAGGGAATATTATATTCCGTGATATAAGAAATAGTCGTTGATGTATGAGACTCGACAAAGGACTATATTGATATTACGTATGCGAAAGGATTATATTTACACGGTAACCGTTTCACATGAAAGGTTGTAGTCATAGCACTTGACTCTTTCCGATGATTGGGGGTCGTGACGTGTTGCTAGACACTGATCACGATCATTAAGTATAAAGGGTATATTTGTAAATACACTTTATAGTTACGACCAACATATCGGAAGCCTATCGGGGTCACACACATATGAGTGACCGTCCAAAATTAAATTGTGGTTATAGTGATAACCGAATAAGTATTTATTTATCCGGACAATAAAGTATTATAGTAGTAACTAATATTATGGTATTGATTTATTATGAATAAATAATAGAAGATAAACATTGTAATAGTCTGATATCTGTATAAGTAAATCAGACAAGCACTGTAATAGTTCTAGGATCAGAACTAAGAAAACGAGTAACTGACTTGATGAGACTATGAAACTAAGTTCACAATTAAAGATTGAGAAACTGACTCAGAGCACACCAACAGAAACTGAAGAAGGTAAGTTCGCCGAGGGACACAAACTCAGTTGGCTTATCTAGAAGCTGAAGGCTGATGCGATCCTTTCGGAGGTTCCCGACCCGTTGGCCCCGATGCCGCCTATTGATCGTTTGGTTATTCGAGACGGGCCTATGACACGGCTCCAGAAGAAACGGATGCGCGATGCTTTAGATACACTGATCATTGATATTTGTTTAGAGCAAGCACAGGCGCAGCCGGATGACGAGCAATCTATCTGTTGCGTTATTTATACTACAGAGCTCGGAGATCACGAGGATGGAGTGGTTTGATGTCCACGACGTCGTTTATTCTCTATTATATTATTACGATATTTTTTAGGGTTATTTTATTTATTTTTCCTATTTTCAGGCGCCATATATGGGTATTACCCAAACTACCCTTATGATTTTATTCTTGTAGCCTATTTAAAGGCAAACCTTTTATTTCATGAAGGAGAATCGTATTATTTTGATACACAAAATTCATCTTCTTCCTTGATTTATGATTGATCAAGAACATCACTTGTGAGTGAGTGATCTCTTTGTCGTAGAGATTGCACCCCTTTCGAGAGCTTATCAGTGTTCTTGAGCAAAGCATTGAGTTGTTCTTGGCCCTCTTCGTAGACTGCTGCTCAGTTAGGTTAGGGTTTCCCACTCTCATTGATCCTTTCGTCGATCTCCTGGGATCGTATCGCATCATTTGGTAGCAGAGCTCAGCGACAAATGTATCAAATATCCCTTGAGCTCAGCGACAAATGTATCAAATATCCCTTGTTTGTTTCTTGTTTAATTCGA
The DNA here is from genome assembly GCA_024500145.1 of Gentiana dahurica var. dahurica. Taxonomy (NCBI): domain Eukaryota; kingdom Viridiplantae; phylum Streptophyta; class Magnoliopsida; order Gentianales; family Gentianaceae; genus Gentiana; species Gentiana dahurica. The sequence continues at coordinate 63,250,826 of CM044907.1, forward strand.
AAAAAAAAATTCCATCGTTTCTTGCACCATCGTGTTCTTCATCCCTTTCAAAAAAAATATTTGTATCTTTGATCATATCTTTTGGTGTTTTCATTGTTATTGTGATCTGTTGGATGTAATATCGCCGGACGGATCTAGATCCGCCCGATTACGCAGCGGAATAACAAGGATCACGATCAATATAACATTAAAGCACATAATTTAAGATCTACCTACAAGAAGGTTAGATCTAATTACCAATCAAAAGATAAGCCGAGATCCAAATAATAAGCCGAGATCCGAGAATCGAGAAGCCATAGTCTTCCGATGTGTATCTCCAAGCAACAACCGGTGGAATCCGATTCTTGTTGCTTGACCTCCTTGATATGCTACCCGGAAAATCCCGAAGATTTTACCAACTCAAACCCTAAGCTTTGGCTGAATTCCTTAGCTTATTTTGTGTGTATGTATGCGCATTATGTTGATTGAAAAGGCTTAGGAGAACTCTCTTTATATAGGAGAGAAATCCTTGTCCTCCAAGGATTTAATAATTAATACAAAATCAATTATAATAATCCTTTTCCATAAAAGATACTCCTAGAATAATCTAGAATATTTAAGCATCAATCTAATATATTTTCCTTAATTAATTATTTAACAAATAAAAAATTAATCACATGTCTTATAATTATCAAGAAAACTAATTCCTTAATAATTACCAAGACACAAAACACGCCTCTAATACTAGAAAATTAGGGTTCACACGAAATTTCACATAATGGGCCGAGTCCACGAAAAATGTCTTTTCCATGTATTTTATTATTTAGTCCAACAAATAATAAATCGCACATCAATTAAATAGTCCAACTACTTAATTATTATTTGAGGCCCAACGTCAAGAAACATATGCATGTTAGGAGCCACATCGGGGACCATGGACCTATAACCAGTAGCTACAATAAATTAAATAAAATTATTCATCGAACAGAACAATTCTTATTCAATCTATTAATCCCGGGATTACGCCACCATAAACCCGAAACTGAACTCTATAGATTATAGATATATACTTACACTCTAATCATTGAGTAAAAACGTCCATTGATATAATCATTACATACGGATAAATCCTCCATAGACTGTTCATTTTGATTCGGGATATCTCCTTAAACCCTTCTCAAAACATCTTATCCTTATTTAACATTAACCCCTAGTGATCAATTAGTTCATAACTAATATAATATGAACTGGGCCCATCGATCAGTTTCTAGGATTAAAAAATAAGGGAACTGTCTGTCTACTTCCCGCAGGAAGGAATGGATTCCATATCTGTGAAGTCACAGACTACTCACTCATTCCAGAATAAAGCCAACGAGGAGTGTTCAGATCACATGTATCCAAGTGATCCTTAACTAACACATCAAACCCTACTTTGAACCAAGCAGTAGACTGTGATCACATCAGGATTGAGATTAATCCATCTATGATCATCTTGTGATTCGATAAGATTTCTCGATCACAGAATTATATCGATAATTCAATCGGTCCAGTCCTATATGATAGACATCATATATAAATGCCCTACTAGGTACCCTATACCGACGGTCCGGATAAGACGGTCACACCGTTATGTGTTCTGGGCGCATCATTGGTATATTAATCATGAGACCATACTCTGATTAAATTCACCACGGACTAACTAGTTTTAAGCATATCATCACTAACTCAATCCTCGTGTGTATGCCATACACTGAGTTATGTGATTACATACCGATATACTTAGGGTTTTCAGTAGTGTATAATATAAGCATAAATGCAAATAATAAAATGAATTATAAATCCTGTCAAAAACAATTACAGAAATTGTCTTTCGGGCACTACACCTAACATGATCATCATACCCTTTGTCCATCATCCTCTTGTTAGTTCTTTATCTCCATAGCCCAATTTTTTTCTTCCCCCCTCCCCCCTTCGAGTTTTTGCATCAGCCGTACCCCCTTATCGTTGCATTGCTTCCAACGATTGACTAGCCCTAATCCTTTCCAATCTTTTGTTTACCATATTGCCCTTATTTGTGTTTGGAGAAAAATAAAAGGTAGTTGAATAGCCTATTTTACCCTTATCATTATTATTTTTCAATTTTCGGCTCCCCCACCGTATTTTTTTTCTTTAATTTGGGGCGAAATTTAGTGAACAAAAAGGAGTCACAAAAAAAAAACCAGCCTATATCACACCCCCGGTGTGACACTTGCTGATTTTCGAGCCAAAAGAAATTTAAATAAATAAATATAATATATTTTTTCCCGACTAGTTTCTCTTGCATAGCCAAACTATTCTTGTACTAGTTTCCAAACACCCTGTTCCATCCTTATCCTAGTGGTCACATCTAGGTAGTAGTTCTTAGGTTCACTTTTGGGTTGCTTGTATTCTGATTTGCTCAACAAAGGGTGCTCCTACTACTCAGAGAACGTGGGTAAGTGACAACATGAGTGATTGTGAGACAAGATGGTGATGCATGGGGATGATGAGCCTGTGACGGATGGTCATTTTAAGATAATGTCCGACAACTTGACACGAGAGATAACCGACCGTGTAGACCAGATAATCGATAGGATCGAACATACTGTGAATGGCTTGGCCGCAATACCGCAAGCCATGGCTGAATTGGCATCCAGGGTGAATGACATGATGAGAGGTGATGGTGGTAACGGTGGCAATAGGAATGGTGGTAACGGTGTCATTAGGAATTGTGGTAACGGAGGTAATGTGGGTGACAACGACAATGCTGTTGTTCCTGAGGATGACCTAGTGGATAATAATATAAGGCAAGTTAAGATGAAGTTGCTGTCTTTTTTGGGTTCAGTGGATGCGGATGCCTACCTCGAGTGGGAATCGAAGTTGGAACAGAATTTTGAATGTAATAACTACTCTGACGAGAAGAAGTTCAAGTTAGCTCAACTAGAATTCACCGGGTATGCTATGATACGGTTGAGGCAATTGAATTTTGCTCGGCATTGTAGCTGTGAAAATAAAATTAGTACGTGGACGGAGCTGAAGAGGGAAATGAAAAAACGCTTTGTGCCTCCTTCTTATTATACTGAGCAATATCGAAAACTGCAAACCATTAAGCAAGGGGAGCATTCGGTTGCGGTGTATTATCAGGAGATGGTCACACTGATAGCTAAGGCATTCAAGAGAACGAGGAGATGACTATGACATGTTTCTTGACCGGGTTACGGACGTATATTGCGAATCGGGTCGAAGCACAAGCGTGTCCTTTGTTACAGGAGATGTTACATACTGCTGAGACGCATGAGAGACAGTTGACGCGACAAATGAGTGATTTTGCGAGATCTCTGGGGAGTGGTTTTTCGGGTTCACGTCCCAATCCGTTTAGAGGGGACTCATCTAGCCTGCCCAAGGCTACGCCGAGGCAGCCCCTTGTTCCATATAGAGAGGCTCCTAGGTCAAAGGAGAATGATAAAGGAAAAGGTGTAGCAAGTACTTCGAAGCCATCTCACGAGATACGATGCCATAAGTGCCAAGGGATGGGTTATATGGCTGCCCAATGTCCGTCGAAGCGTCATATTATGCTTATTGAAGAGGCTAATGGAGAGCGTATATATGCTTCGGCTTCTGAGGAGGAGGAAGATTTTGTGGAAAGTGATGGTGAGTATGAGCTTGATGCAATTGACAGAGATGTGTATCAGTCTACACTTGTGATAAAGAGGGCGCTTAGTAGTGTGATGAAGACTGAGGATAATTTGCAACGTGAGAACATTTTTCATACGAGGTGTTTGGTGACGGGAAAGGTGTGTGTGATGATTATTGATCCGGGTAGTTGCACAAACGTTGTTAGTGCTGGTTTTGTTTCGAGTTTGGCTCTTCCTACGATTTCCCACCCTCAACCATACAAGCTTCAATGGTTGAATGATGTCGGTGAGATACGTGTCACCAAACAGACGAAGATTACTTTCAATATTGGGAAGTTTGAAGATGAGGTTTTGTGTGATGTGGTTCTAATGCATGTGGGACATCTGTTGTTGGGACGACCGTGGCAATTTGATAGGAAAGTGATCTATGATGGGTATTTAAACACATACACGTTGCGTCATAAGGGAAATAAGTTTACACTTCGAGCATTACCTCCGGATGAGGTACATAAAGATCAACTCAAATTGGCTGCGGGACGTGAGGAAAAAGAAAAAAAAGAGGGAGCTCAATGGAAAAAAGGCAAAGAAAAAGTACCGACATGAGAGAAAGAAAAAGAGGGTGTGAAAAAACGAGTGAAGGGTAAAATAAAAGTTGAAAATAAAAAGGCGAGTGAGGGCGCTATAGTACCATATGAGGGAGTTTCTAAAGTTGAAAAGTCAAAAGTGAGTGAGAGTGCCATTAGTCTTAAGGGAGGAAAGAAAGAGATAAACAAAAAAGGTGAGCGAGTGTTAGGAACTTTCTACATTAGGACTGGTGAGGTTATTCGTGCTATCGAAAGTGGCACCACTCCTTACCTCTTTATTTATAGAGAGGCCGATCCCCTCCCCTGTTTTATGATTTCCACTGACGTAACGGACTCTCTTCCTAGTGTTGTGGTGTCGTTGTTTCAGGAGTTGCAGGACGTCTTCCTTGAGGCTGAGCAGAGTGGATTTCCGCCATTGCATGGAGTGGAGCACCAGATATATTTCATCCCGGGGTCAGCGTTGCCCAACCGTCCAGCTTATCGGGCCAACCCGGATGAAACCAAGGAGATTCAACGGCAAGTGACAGAGTTGTTGGAGAAGGGCAAGATTCAGGAGTCCATGAGTCCTTGCACGGTGCCGGTGATTGTGGTGCCAAAGAAGGATGGTTCGTGGCGTATGTGCATGGATTGCAGGGCCATCAACCAAATTACAGTCAAGTATTGTCATCCTATCCCACGTTTAGATGATATTCTAGATGAGTTGTGTGGTGCGTCTATATTTTCTAAAATTGATTTACAGAGTGGCTTTCATCAAGTGCGTATTCGTGAGGGTGATGAGTGGAAAACTGCATTTAAGATTAAGTTTGGGTTGTATGAGTGGCTTATCATGCCTTTTGGTCTCACTAATGCGCCTAGCACATTTATGAGATTAATGAATGAGGTACTTAGGGACTTTATTGGCAAGTTTGTGGTTGTCTATTTTGATGATATTCTTATTTATAGCCATAACTTGGAGGAGCATGTTAGTCACCTAAGGGCTGTCTTAGAAACACTTCGGGATGCACAGTTGTACGCTAACCTTAAGAAGTGCACTTTTTGCATGGATAGAGTTGTGTTTCTTGGTTATGTTGTGAGTGCACAGGGTGTTGAAGTTGACCAGGAGAAGATTAAGGCGGTCCAAGAGTGGCCCGAACCAAAATCAGCCGCCGAGGTTTGTAGTTTCCATGGTTTGGTGAGCTTTTATAGGCGATTTGTGAGGGATTTCAGTAGCATTTCAGCCCCACTGAACGAGTTGGTGAAAAAGAATGTCTCATTTCATTGGGGACCTATACAAAGGGAGTCTTTCAAACCTCTTAAGTCTCGTTTAGTTTCTGCACCCATACTTGCTTTACCTGATTTTAATAAAGCTTTTGAAATGGAATGTGATGCTTCGGGTGTGGGTATTGGGGGTGTGCTTCTACAAGAGGGTCGTCCTATTGCTTATTATAGTGAGAAATTGAAGGGTCCTCAGTTAAATTATGCTACTTATGATAAGGAGTTGTATGCCTTAGTGTGGTGTCTTCACACGTGGAAGCACACTCAGTTTTTGATTAACCCATAGTTTGAAAAATCATCTCTTTCTTCAAAATTTCTCAAATTTGCTCCAACACTCAGAAATTATAACTTTTACTAGAGTTAAAGCCGGTTTGATCATCTCACTTGATCAATATCTTGAAAATCATGGAAATTCAGACCTTACGAAGCAAATCGTGGTGAAAATCAGAAAAATCAAAGGTCATAACGAAGTGTTCAACATTACCCTAGAAAGTGTATGCCTGGAAAGCATTGGCGATTTCTATGAGTTTGGAAGGATAGCCGTTGAAGAAGAAAGGATCTACACCTACACAACCAAGGTCAATTAGAAGGAAATTAAGGTCACTGAGAACCTTGTTGCAGAAATCTTTCTTTTTGACAAGTCTGGATACTCTTCTGCTGTCAAATTGAATAAAGAGCAAAGAGAGAAGTTATGGAAGGAAGTTGCAATTAAAGGAGATTCAAATGTATCACTGTCAGGGTCAACAGGTTTCCTCAAACCTGAATTCAGTTATCTAACTAAGATGATAGCAAATTGTGTAATTGGAAATAATGGCAACTTAGCAATCTATCCGGCTCCAAGTTAGATTTGTTGTATGTGATATGGTTTGAAGAGAAACTCAATTGGCAGAGATATATTCTGGATCAAATAGCAGCATAATCATCTGATGTACGAAAGAAGAAATCTGACGTAAAGATAGGGAGATTCTATCACAAGAAGACACTTGCATTATTGGTACAGTGGATCATTGATCATTTCGGAATTGCAAGAAGAGGATCAACTGTAGTTGTTGATGGAAAAATTGTAGTGAAAGATGAGAAGAACAAGTCTAGAAAAAGGAAAGCTGAAGGTTCTGAAGTTGAACCTAAGAAGAAAAGAAAGAGGTCATCTAAGACACCACACATGAAGCATTGGAAGATCTAGAGAGACTAAAGGAGAAAAAGGGGAAATTGGAAGCTTTTGGAAAAATCCAAGGTTGTTGAAGTAATTGAGAAGAGCAAGGAACCATCACCAACAAAATCTGTGACATCAGAAACTGGAGGTCAAACAAAGAAACTAAGAACTGATGCTGAAACCCCCACTAAATCTACTGCTGAAGATGAACCCATTCAAGGATCAATGAAGAAATTCAAGTACTCGTTCCATAACTACCAGAAGCTGATGCTCAGGGGGAACAAACCTTGAGAACTGAGATTGATGATTAAGAAACTGATAGTGATGAAGAGCTGATTGGACCGGGAGTAATTGCAATGCTCAACTTGATATCTAAATCAAGATCTACACCACAAAAGTCGGCCTCTAGACTTGAGTATGAAGAATCAATTACAGAGTTGGAAGCATCTCAGTCTGAAGGCAAGGAAATTGTTGAGATTGAATCTGCCCCACAACAAGTCATCACCCTGGATGAACTTATTGAAGAAGAAATTCAAAAGAAAGTTGATGAACTTGAGGAAGGAAAGGAACTAGTTGCTGATCTGGAAACTGAACCAACGAAAGAACCGAGTGAGCTTCAGGTTGCTGAATCTAAAGAAGTTTCTAAACAAATTGCTGAAGCTGAGAAGGAGAACCTAGCAAAACTAAAGTAGGGAAAACTGAAGAACAAGTCGGGACTCTAGCTGAATTGAATTTGGAGGTTCCTAGAGAAACTGAAGAGATCATAACCCAGCTTGATCCTTCTGTCGATATTGGGAAATTGATTGAAGCTGACTGTAGAAGACTTGATGCTTATCAACATTGGAAGTTCAACTCAATCAGTAATCAAAGAAGTCAACTACAAGCTAAGGAAAGCACAGAACAATGGGTCTTTGATTTGTTTAATATTACTCATCTATCTCAGCTATTCAGTCTTGATGAATATTTGAGTAATAGGTATTCTCTGATTAGAAATAGTTACTTGTTACTAAAGGAGAAGCCTCAAAGTCAAAGAAAGATGATAATGATGACGATGATGATTCACAGAGAGATCCTGATTTACAAAAAGGAATTCTTGCCTCTCTCCAAGAAAAAGAACCAGGAAAAGGTGTTACTAAAGAGAAATTAGAATAAGACAGTTCTGAGGAAATTGGCGATTCAGACTCTAAGACTCAGTGTTGGTCCCAGAGAAGGGTAAAACTATAGTCAGAGGGGGGGGGGGGGGGTGAATGACTATAGTGGAGTTTCAAAAACTTTTCTTGTGTTTAAAAGCTTTTGGGCAGCGGATAAGTCCATTCTTACTATGTTGTTTCAAAGTAATTTAAACAATCACAAATATAGATTATAATCTATGTAATTTAAATGAATGCAGTGAAGTAAATTGCAGAAAGTAAATTGACACAAGGCTTATAGTGGTTCAGGGTGGTGTAATCCCTTAATCCACTCTTCTCCTGTGATGATTGGAGGAATTCACTATTGTTTTCACAGATACAATAGTATGATTGTCCTTGGCTTCCCAAGCTTCACAATCTACAAGACTATCACTCCTTGACTGCAACAGCTTCAGTGATTCAGTCTGTTTCACTGCTCCTTGAGATCAAATCCTTCAGCAGCTATCACAAGCACAACTCCTTCTCAGATGACTTCTGATTCAATTGCTTCAGTTTATTGTGAATGAGATTCACAAACTTGATTGATCAATCTCAGTGCTGGATATGAAATTGTAGTTCTGGTGTTTGAGTTGATCTCTAGATAAAACCTTGTAAGTTCAGAGAGAAGGCTTTACAATTTGACAGAGTTTCTGCTTGATTTTCTTTTTCTTAACGTTGTTTTTATCTGTCTGTCAATGCCTTCTATTTATACCCTTGAGTATCCCTTAATTTGAAATTCCGTCCGTTGGCTATATTTATGAGGGGAATAATCTTTGATTTTATTCTTGATTCCCCCTTAATTATATTCTCCTTGATTTCAGTGATCGGATTTTTCCTTTAAATGTATAGCAGAAAATCCGTCCTTGAATGATCCTCTATTGATTGTGCATTAAATGCATGATCCTCTGAATCTTCATCATTTTTCAATTCTGTTCTACTAAGGATTACTTCGCCATTCTTTGAATGGTCGAGTGATCCATCTGACTTTGCCGTTTAGATATTCTTTCACCGTTATTGCCTTCACTTTGCCGAATGTCAGTTTACTCTGCCGATTCACTGTTTCCTTCATCACTTCTGTTTTAAAGAGAATCTTTGTATTTCACTGATCATTGATTTGGGTGAGATCTGTGTACACCATATTTGAACATTGAATTTCATCACTTGAAATATACTTAGACTTATCCAAGGTCATCACAGACTTCCTTAGTTATAAGTCATACCATTAAGTCTTCACTGCTTCTCTGCTGGTGCTTGGCTGGCCTCTCTCTGCCGAATGTCTGCTTTACTTTGCCGTCCTACCAACTAGTACAATACTTGTCTGACTTAACTTATACAATATGTCAGACTCTAAGTAAAGACTTATACGGAGAATTTCTAACTTATTTCAGGCTTGCTATAACAACTAGTATGACCATCATCAAAACATAATAAAATGTTCCTAACAATTTCCCCCTTTTTGATGATGCCAAAACCCTCATAAGCCTGAACATAAGTAAGCCAATTTTTCATGATAAATGATAGAGAAGAATTCAATAATTTTATTCATCCATCATAGGGCAATAAGATATTGCATCTTTTTATAAAAAGTTCAAAGACAAAGGCAAGCAAATTGAAATAGTTCAAATATAAGGTCTACTTCTTCAACTTTTCTTCAAACCTGATGCCTTTGCCTTTGCTGCCCTTCATGCCCTTTTCTGTTGGGCTTGCCTTCTTTTCACTGGAGCTTTTAGGCTTTGAGCTTTCTTCCCCCTTTTTGGCAGCACCAAAGACTGCTTCAAGATTTGCTGTTGCTGCGTCCGACTCAGGGAGAGGCCCATACTTTCGATCCAGTATCTTGTTGTTTGTCTCACCAACTTTTAGTAGAAGGTCAATTTGTTTGCCAGAATGCTCCAATATCTCATTCAGATGCTGAATTTGATGAGTGTGAGCATTGAGAGTGTCCACCAAGGGCTTAAGATTGTTATCAATAGTTTCAGCATGAAACTCAAGATTGGTTTGGACATGGTGAGGAATGAGTTGCTGTAAGTTGCACAGCAGGTTTCCTTGTCTTTCCATGACCTCATCTTGGATCTTGATGTGATTGATGAGGGCCTCAATCTTGTGGTTGAAGGAGGTTGCTGCATTCCTTAAGGCATAGTTCAGGTTTTGCCTGCTGTGATATTGCATTTCCATGTCCACAATAAGAGGTTGAATGTCCAGGTTGAATATTCTCTCTGGACCTCTGGTCCCACATTGACCTCCTCTTCATCTTCATCTTCCTCTTTATCGTTGTTCTCCTCATCCTCATCCTCTTCCTTCTTTTCTTGCTCACCTTCTGTCTCATTTTCTCTTTCTTCTTCTTTTTCTTGTCCTTCCTCTTGTTCCTCTTCAACCTTAGTGTCATTGAGAGGTTGCGGAGGAGTGCTTGCTTTGACACCTTCTTCTGCTGGTGTTCCCCCTTATGCAATAGTGGGGGAGTGGATAGTGGTAAGTAATGATAGAGCCCGGGAATCGAGGCGTTTGTAATTCGAAAAGAATAATATAATTGCCTCCATAATTATAATTCTCCACATGTGTAATCATCCACATAATAATCTTCCATAACTCCCTTGTTCTCCACGTGTCTAAAAGTTGATTATCTTCACACTTTATTTTACCCATGATTCCAATCTTTATTTCGGTGAAGTGTCTTGGCTGGCCACTTAGCCGGTGTAGTGATTCTTTCACTGAGCTGCTTTATTTGACTGTTCCTAAAAATCAGTGAAGTTAACTTCGCCGAGTACCAGTGCCTTACCTACTACATCTCCTGTAATGGCAAAGGTTTAAACAGCTGATGAAGTTACTTAGCCGATTACTACAATTAGCCGCTCTTTGGTGTTTAGTCGATTTCAATCATTCCTAACTCAGTTCTCAACATGCTAAACCTTTCATGACTGAGTGGTTTAGTGAAGATGTCAGCCAATTGATCTTCAGTGGGTATGTATTTTAGAATGACATCTCCTTTTTCAACATGATCTCTGATGAAGTGAGGTCTCACATCAATGTGTTTTGTTCTTGAGTGCAACACTGGATTTTCAGTGATAGATAATGCACTTGTGTTGTCACACATGATTGGAATTGTTTTCTCCTCCACTCCATAGTCCCTTAGCTATTGTCTGATCCAAAGTACTTGTGCACAACAACTGCCTGCTGCTATATATTCTGCTTCTGCTGTTGAAGTAGATATGGAGTTTTGCTTTTTGCTAAACCATGAAACTAGTCTGCTGCCTAGCATTTGACATGTTCCAGATGTGCTTTGTCTATCTATTTTGCATCCAGCATAGTCAGAGTCTGAATATGATATCAACTTGAATCCTCCATCTTTTGGATACCAAATTCCTACATTGATAGTGTTTTTCAAGTATTTGATTATTCTTTTGGCTGCTAGAAGATGTGATTCTTTTGGTTGAGCTTGAAATCTTGCACACACTCCAACAGCAAATGCTATATCAGGTCTGCTTGCAGTTAAGTATAGTAGGGATCCAATGATTCCTCTATACATTTTCTGATCAACATCATTTCCAGTTTCATCTTTTCCAAGAATGACTCTTGCACACATTGATGTATCAGCTGTGCCACTTGTATCCATACCATACTTGTGTATTAAGTCTTTTGTATACTTGGCTTGACTAATGAAAATGCCATCCTTCATTTTCTTTACTTGAAGGCCAAGGAAATAATTTAATTCTCCCATCATGCTCATTTGAAATTTGCTCTTCATCATATTTGCAAATTTTTCACATAACTTTTGATCCTCTGATCTAAAGATGATGTCATCAACATAGATTTGTACTAGCAATGTACTAGTTCCTTCCTCTAGTTTGAATAGAGCCTTATCTTTAGTTTCCTTGTTGAAACCATTCTTGATTAGAAACTGTGATAGTGTTTCATACCAGGCTCTGGGTGCCTGTTTGAGTCCATAAAGAGCTTTCTTTAGTTTGTATACTTTGTCTTCCTTTCCTTTGAGGTTGAAACCAGGGGGTTGTTCCACATATACTTCTTCTTCCAAAAGTCCATTCAGAAATGCACTCTTGACATCCATTTGATAGACTTTGAAATCTTTGTGTGCAGCAAAAGCTAGAAAAAGTCTGATTGCCTCCAATCTTGCTACAGGTGCAAATGTTTCATCATAATCTATTCCTTCTGCTTGAGAATAGCCTTTTGCAACTAGCCTTGCTTTGTTTCTGACAACAATTCCTTGCTCGTCCATCTTGTTTCTGAATACCCATTTTGTTCCAATGATGTTGGCCATATCTGGTCTGTCAACAAGTTCCCAGACTTCATTTCTTTCAAATTCATTTAGTTCTTCTTGCACGGCTGTGATCCAATCTGCATCTTGAATTGCATCATCTATTGTCTTGGGTTCTACTTGTGATAGAAAACATGTTAACATATGCTCCAGTTGTCTTCTGGTTCTTACTCCTGTGTGAATATCTTCAATAACTTGTTCTTCAGGATGATCTCTTAGCCAATTTAGGTCTGGTTGAAGTTGTTCTTCACTTGGTGCTTCTGTAATTTCATGTTGTGCATGAGCTTCAAGTTCTGATGCTTCTTCTGTTGTATTGACTTGTGGCTCATCTTGATTTCCAAAATTGTGATGCAGAATAGTTGATGGTACTGTTGTGTTCATATACACTTGTTTTTGTGCTGCTTCTTCTTCTTGTTCTTGATGACTTTCACCATTTGTATTTGGTTCATCAAAGACTACATGTATTGATTCTTCAATCACCAATGTTCTTTTGTTGAGTACTCTGAATGCCTTGCTGGTGTCTAAGTATCCCATAAAGATTGCATCATCAGCCTTTTCATCAAAGGCATGCAGCTGATTCCTGTTCAAAACAAAACATTTTGATCCAAACATATGTAAGTATGAGATATTAGGTTTTCTACCATTCTATATTTCATATGGAGTTTTTCCATGATGTTTGTTGATGATTGATCTATTTTGTGTATGGCATGCTGTGTTTGCTGCTTCAGCCCAAAATCTCATTGGTAAGCATGCTTCTGCAATCATTGTTCTGACTGCTTCTTTGAGAGTTCTGTTTCTTCTTTCTGCTACACCATTTTGTTGTGGGGTTCCTGCTGCAGATAATTGATGCAATACTCCATTTTCTTCACAATAGGTTCTGATAATTTCATTATGAAATTCAGTGCCTCTATCTGTTCTGATCTTGATGATTTTCAGTTCTTTCTCATTTTGAAGTCTTCTTAACAAATCTGACAGCTTTTTGAGTGTCTCTTTCTTCTTGTTCATGAAGATGGTCTAAGTGTATTTTGAGTAGTCATCCACTACTACCAGGGTGTATTTCTTACCACTTACACTTACTGGTGTGACTGGTCCAAACAGGTCCATATGCAACAGATGTAGAATTCGGGTTGTTGATTGATAGGGTTTTGACTTGAAAGAACTTTTGATTTGTTTCCCTTTCTGACATGCATCAATAGACTTTCTTTCATGAATGTGATCTCTGGCAGGCCTTCAACTAACTTGTTCTTTGATAATTTGTTGATGGTCTTGAAATTTAGATGATTTAGTCTTCTATGCCATAACCAGCTAGTTGACTGTTTGTTTTTGACAAACAAACATGTTTCTGCCTTGGCTGTTTTCCAATCCACCACATACATGTTATCTTTTCTTCTACCTGCAAGTACTACTGTGTTGGTTTGGCTGTGAATGACTTTGCATCCTTCCTTGCTGAAGTGCACATTGTAGCCTTTGTCACAAAATTGTAATGCCCATCAGATTGAAATTAAGTCCCTTGACATATGCCACATTTTGGATCTTCATATTATTCTTGAGCATTATGCCTTCCCCCCTTAATCTTTCCAGAGTTTTCTTTGCCTCCAAATGTGACTTTGGGTCCATCAAAAGCCTTGAAATCAGTGAGTCATCTCTTGTTTCCTGTCATGTGTCTGGAACATCCACTGTCTATGTACCAGGCATCCTACAAAACAAATTAATTAAGTTTAGGTAGCCAACACTGTTTGGGTCCATGCCTATTAGCAGTCATGCCTCCTATTCCAAGTGTATATCCAAATGATCTTCTTTTTGGATAGTTAAAGTCATCAACTTCATATATATAAGGCATCGCAGAATAGCTTGTAGTATTTCTACTGAAGTTATTCTGATACTTTTCTCTACTTTTTGGTGCATTTGCATCCTTCTTCACTCTCCAATATGCAGTGGGAAACCTAACTTGCTTCATGTGTTTAGGAGTATACCTAGTTTGATTTTTCTTAAGCACAATGATGCATATTATGGAATGGTTTCTTCTTGTATTTTGGAGGTGCAACATTCCAATCATCCTCTGAAGGATAAAGTCTTCCTTTACCTTTCAGAAAGTCCTTGCTTTTGATTGACTTGATTGATGATTTAGTCTGCTGTTTTACTGCACTGGGTTTTGGCTTCACCGGTACAGGATGAGTGGGTGAGACCATGGTCTGTCCCTTTCTGAATTTTGATTCAATGTTGATCCTGGATTCAGAATTATGTTGACCATTGTTTCTACTCTCATCCTGACTGTTGTACCCAAGACCAGATCTGGATCCAAACCTTTTTGAGGGTTTGTAAACTGGTTCATTTGTTATCTTAACTGGTAGGGGGATTTTCTCAACTGATCTGTCAACAACAGATGTATGTACCTCTACTATTTGTTGATCATTTGAGTAGATCTCCTTACTAGTTAGTTCAGCTTTTGCTTTATCCAGTTCTTTCTTTAATCTTTTATTTTCCTTTCTTATATCCTTGCATTCCTTTTCTAGAATTTTATGATTCATTTCAATTTCATCAAATTTAGTCATGAGATTTTGGACTAGGTCTGCTGGATCTAAAGGGAGAATAGAAGATTGTACAGTGTTAGATGTGGATGCATTTGATGAAGAGTAAGAGCTAGATGTTACCTTCAGTTTCATCTGATTCTTTGTCCATTAGACATAGGCTTGTATTCTCAATGTCTGAGCTATCACCTTCATCTACATCTAGTTCTTTGGTCATGAGGCATAGACATGCTTTTTCATTGTCTGAGCTGTCTTCTTCATCACTGTTATCTAAGTTATTATCAGATGATTCTTCATTCTTTTCACTGCTAGATTCAGCCTTGAGTGCTTTCTTGCCTTTCCTCTTTTCAGATGCTTTGTATTTCCTCTTTTCATCATCTTTATCATTTTCTTCAGGACAATCAGCCTTGAAGTGACCTTTCTTCTTGCATTTGAAACATCTGTATTCATCATCTTTCTTTTTCATGTCCTTGTTTGAGCTTGACCCTTGTTTGATGATGAATTTCCTTTGAATGACTTCTTTTTGCTAAACCTGTCAAAACGTTTAACTAATAAAGCTACATGTTCTTTAAGTTCATGTGTCTCTTTGCTGATACAATCGGAAAAGTTACTTTGCTGGGGTGCAATCAGTCCAGTGGCTTTTTGTGTCTCTGCCGAAGCACCATCTTCACCATTCAATTCGAATTCATGAGCTTTAAGTTGGGGCATCGGTGTCGAGTGTCAGTGCTTGCAAGGTTTGTGGTTCTTCCGATTATTGATGTTATGATCTTTCATCTTTCGGGTAAACCTCTCAAGATCTTCAAGCATACTTCTTTCTGGGGATACGTGTGTCCAAGCTGTTGCAGTTCACTGATGATGCTGGAGAATCTGTTGTCCATTTGATCAATAGATTCACCGGTCTTCATTTTGAAATTTTGAAATTTCTGTTTTGCAACAGATAATTTGTTTTCTTTAACTACTTCAGATCCTTCATTTATCAATGCTAGCTTGTCACACATCTCCTTTGTTGTTTTGAAATCTTTGATTCTCATGAACATGTTGCTATCTAGAGTCTTCAAAATCATATCTTTTGCAACAAAGTCTAGATTTGCTCTTCTCCTGTCATCCTTGGTCCAATATTTCTTAGGTTTGTCTATCTCCTTTCCTTGATCTGCTCCTGTGGATACCACAGTCATGATCATGATTGGTCCATCATTGATTACGTCCAACATCTCCTCATGAGTTGCTGCAAGATGAGACAGTTTCTTATTTTATATTCGTCAAAATTATTAACATTGAAAACAGGTACTTTTGACATAAAGTTTGAGGAATCCATAAGCATAAGTAATAGGTTTATATGTGAATGAATAGAAAGCTCAGATTTGAAAACTACTTTGAAAATATGTGATCTCCTTGTTACAAGAAATTAGATCTGAACATGTTCCGATACTAGGAACACTGCTCCGATACCAATTGTTGGTCCCAGAGAAGGGTAAAACTATAGTCAGAGGGGGGTGAATGACTATAGTGGAGTTTCAAAAACTTTTCTTGTGTTTAAAAGCTTTTGGGCAGTGGATAAGTCCCTTCTTACTATGTTGTTTCAAAGTAATTTAAACAGTCACAGATATAGATTATAATCTAGGTAATTTAAATGAATGCAGTGAAGTAAATTGACACAAGGCTTATAGTGGTTCAGGGTGGTGAAATCCCTTAATCCACTCTTCTCCTGTGATGATTGGAGGAATTCACTATTGTTTTCACAGATACAATAGTATGATTGTCCTTGGCTTCCCAAGCTTCACAATCTACAAGACTATCACTCCTTGACTGTAATAGCTTCAGTGATTCAGTCCGTTTCACTGCTCCTTGAGATCAAATCCTTCAGCAGCTATCACAAGCACAACTCCTTCTCGGATGACTTCTGATTCAATTGCTTTAGTTTATTGTGAATGAGATTCACAAACTTGATTGATCAATCTCAGTGCTGGATATGAAATTGTAGTTCTGGTGTCTGAGTTGATCTCTAGATAAAACCTTGTAAGTTCAGAGAGAAGGCTTTTCAATTTGACAGAGTTTCCGCTTGATTTTGTTTTTCTTATCGTTGTTTTTATCTGTCTGTCAATGCCTTCTATTTATAGCCTTGAGTATCCCTTAATTTGAAATTCCGTCCGTTGGCTATATTTATGAGGGGAATAATCTTTGATTTTATTCTTGATTCCCCCTTAATTATATTCTCCTTGATTTCAGTGATCGGATATTTCCTTCAAATGTATAGCAGAAAATCCATCCTTGAATGATATTCTATTGATTGTGCATTAAATGCATGATCCTCTGAATCTTCATCATTTTTCAACTCTGTTCCGCTAAGGATTACTTCGCCGTTCTTTGAACGGTCGAGTGATCCATCCGACTTTGCCGTTTAGATCTTCCTTCACCGTTATTGCCTTCACTTTGCCGAAAGTCAGTTTACTCTGCCGATTCACTGTTTCCTTCATCACTTCTATTTTAAAGAGAATCTTTGTACTTCACCGATCATTGATTTGGGTGAGATCAGTGTACACCATAATTGAACATTGAATTTCATCACTTGAAATATACTTAGACTTATCCAAGGTCATCACAGACTTCCTTGGTTATAAGTCATACCATTAAGTCTTCACCGCTTCTCTGCTGGTGCTTGGCTGGCCTCACTCTGCCGAATGTCTGCTTTACTTTGTTGTCCTACCAACTAGTACAATACTTGTCTGACTTAACTTATACAATATGTCAGACTCTAAGTAAAGACTTATACAGAGAATTTCTAACTTATTTCAGGCTTGCTATAACAGCTAGTATGGCCATCATCAAAACATAAAAAAATGTTCCTAACACTCAGTCTGAATCAGAAAAAGAAGAAGATGAAGAAGGTTATCAGTCACCGACTGACAGAGAAGTCCTTGAAATTGAAAAAGCTGAAGCTGATCAAACATGAGAAGAAACTAATGACGAGTTTGATGTGAAAATGTCACCAGTAAAAGAAATTGATCCTTCTACTCTAGATGAAATAAGGAGACAATCTGAAGAGAGAAGAAATTCTGAAGATTATAAAGAAAAACTTATAGACATCTGACGTCACCAAAACCAAGCCTTAGAAACGGCGTCAAGAAAGGGACAGACCTTTTCTAGGTTAGACGGATCCTAACCGGCAGTGTACCGGATCAAATTGTAGTGATAAAGTGGTGAGTCAGGTGTCAAATCCTCAGGGAAAAGTGGTAATTTTTTTAAGTGTGGTTAAACACCAAAGAGCTGCTATTAACTCGATCTAAACCGCAATTTTATAACACAGATTACTACTATTCTAACCAACATAAAATAAATGCGTAATTTAAAAGTTATTCTAATATAGTATATATAGATATATAAATATATATAGATGTACATGAATAGTAAAATATATATATATATATATATATATATATATATATAATATATATAGATACCAATATATAGCTTATAGACTAGACTAGCCAAAGTATATGTAATCAATTTATTCGATCTTTTCAATTAATAGAATGTGCTCGATCTTCCTTTTTATTAGGTCCAATTGAGTAAATGAAACGGTATACTCCTATAGTCAACAATTCCTCCTCACACGAGTGTATGAAATTGTCATATGTCAAATGTCATCAGTCCAATGTCCACAACTGTCCCATGCTAAACTTAGTTAGTCAAAACAGGTACCGAGTACAAATCTACCCCGGATAAAAGAGGTGATTCCGTTCGTCAGACGGCCGATGTTATTCAAGAGGCTCCGGTTGTCAAGCGGATCGATTTAACACAAACGGTGTAGTTTCAATTAAACTGTGATTTTAACATTATTAAGATCTCGAGTACAAATTTTAATAAGATTTGTTTTTCTAGGACAAATCTGCCCCAGGTAGGAAATAGGATTCCGTTAATCGACGGCCATTTTTACCCTCCGGTTTTTCTATTTTTACTCATATCCTGACTTCTCTGGTCAGTACATCGCCAGGTTATATGTGGTATTCATCATGATTGATTACGTCATTCCGAATATATTATCGTTACGTAGTGAAATAGAAAAAGATTCATTTTAACTCAATTTTAATCACTGTTACTTAGACATCATTCTTTTAACGAAAAGATCGAAATAATACGATTACATAACTTTGGCTAGTTATTAGATCTAGCCTAATAACATTATAAAAAGTAAAAAGAAGAAAATAACAAACATAAACATAAATACTTCAGAAAGTTACCCGATTACAGATGCTGATTCAGAAGTCGTATTCTTCCGGACATAACAACAACTTTAGCAACACCGGACTTCTAATAATTTTTCGAGCATTATCACGATACTACTACTACTAATTTATTCCCGGCTTAAGGCCTATTTACAAACTAAAGAAAAGATGGGATAGAGAATATATATAGAATATTGTATATATATATTGGTACACTCCCAAATGATCTCTGCTGCTTCCATATATATAGAGAAACTCCCTTCCCGGACCGGTCCTGAAAACTTGCCGGATCGGTCCGGTGTAATCATTGCAATGATTACAGTTAGTTATAAGCATGTGAGCCCCATGTTACTCTAATCATCACAGATGCTGCGTTGTAATTATATATAATTATATATAATTACATAATTAACTTCTAAAAATCGTAACTTGAGTTCTCGATATCAGAATGACATGATCAAATATCCGTTGAAAAGCTCGTTGAATTCTCTACAACTTTCATCAAGGCCACTTCTTCAGAAAACGTATTCTCGATGAGCCATTTGTATTACATGTCCTTTTCGGGATTTTTCAATAGTACGAATCAATTAGCCACTTGACCACCATTTGAGTTGTAGACCTCTTATCTTCATGATTCAAAGTGCATTAGAAAGCTTATATGAAGATCTTCAACTTTCATGAAGAACATTTTCCCAGAAAATGTCTTTTTAACGAGCCATTCCCAATACGTGTCGTTTTCGGGATTTCATTATTAATAACCGATTAACCACTTGACCATTTAAATTGAGTGACGCTTTATAACTTCCTTCCAACGACTTGTATTGACTTCAAAAAGTGTCTCTACTCGGGATTTCAGTTCATCTTAGGATTCTGCAATGAAATAAACACAAAATACCCGTGTAAAATAGACACAACACTCCGGTCACTAAAACCGGTACAAAAACTACAACTTTTTACTATAAATACTAACTTTTACTACTAACTATACTAAACTATAAAGATTAATATTCCATACCAATTATATCATAATTTCATATATTTTACATAGAATTCGTCGATAAAGCATAATAATATAACGTATATTTAATCATATAAAAGTCATACATCAACTACTCCCCACTTAGCTTTTGATCGTCCTCGAGCAAAAATAAGCGGTAATATATAAATGAAAGATAACATAATTGAACAAATTAAAATTTCCATAGTAATATATATCGTCAATATTTTAAGCATATATGTTATAACTTTTATAGAAATTTAATAAGAGAGAAAGTTTATATAACTTAAATAAATTAAGTATCAAATGTTAATCAGATGGAAACATGCATGCAATAATTCATAAATATAAATAAAATATTAGACTTACTTTCTGTCTCGATTATTACGAATTTCTGGAATCATTAACTAAGTCAGATAGAAGACACAATGGCTTATAATATATTAGGATAGGACATTGGTTAATCGAAAAGATAGAAAAGGAAATCAAAAAGGGAAAGAGGCAAGTCGTACGTACTCACACCTTCACATTTGATCAAAAACAGTCTCGATTAATAATATCCTCTTATTCCAACTATTTTTCAGATTTTCTCTCTTCTTTTTCAATATTAAGAACTAAAAGCGTGAGTGTGTGTAGAAAAATCAAATTTACAAGCATTGCTTCATCAAGATTGATCGGAGTAATACTCTTTCGATCTAAAATTACAAGTCTTGTTTCCTTAAACTTGTAATCATTCTTGAGATCTAATGATTCGACTTTTTTCTTTATTGTTTATGCCTTCATTCCCAGCAATAGGACATTTCAAGATAATACCCTAGCTGGACTACTATCATCAGGCATTATTATTTTTTTATTGTCGATCAAAGATAGGGAAGATACCTGATATTCAATTAGTTCTGTGTAAAAAATGGTGCTTTGTTCTTAATATTTTCTTTCATAGGACACTAATATATCTGAACTCATTGCCCAAAATCGACTATCTTGCAAGTGTCATGAGATGAGAACATCTATATTAGAACCTATCTACCTATTCCAATCTCAGTATATACCATTTTTTCTCAACTCTTAACTCTTTTGTCATCATCTCCTCTCATAAGTACGTACAAACTCGAAGGATTTCAAAGAAATGTAGACCAAAACAAGCTAAGGGTCGGAAATTTCTAGTTAATCAAAATGGCTAAATTCCGAGTGAGGTCTTGATCACTCTTAAAAACTGAGGTGGGGTCAAAATTGAAAATTTATTCAGGTAGGCTATTTTTGGGGTGTCAAAAATCATCATTCCTAATTTTGATTCCAAATTCATAATTTATCTTGAAAAGAAAATTATCTAAAATTTATTTATAAATATAAAAATTACTTGAATAATTCCATAAAAGAAATATTTGACAAAAATTATTTCGTTATACATACTCAAAATCTTAAAAATTTTATAAAAGATATAAAACATATTCATAATATATCTAATATATTTTACTAAATCAAAAATTAATCTTCTCAAATTATATCATTTTTATTCATATATTAACTAACTTAAATCATTCAAGAAAAATAATCAAAACTAAGCAAATAAGTAATTAAAGTACTAATTTATATGAAAAAACTATAATAATTTTTACTATTTTTTCGAAAAAATTTTAATAAATTTTTCAAACCTAACCCTTACTCCCCACTACGAAGTGGCATCGTCCCGATGTTCAACGAGTATGAAAAAGTAGGTTCAAAAATTAAATTAAAATTTTAGATGTTCGTTAAAATTGAATAACGTTTACCACAACAAATACTAAACAAAAGAAACTATTACAAACTAAAAAAATAAAACAAACTTATTAACTAACTTACTTAACTCATTTATTAAAACAAACCATTTTTAAACTAACTTAAAAACTAACAACTAGCTTAAATAGTCGACGAACAACCCGGATTCTCAACCGGTAGCAATCCTCTACGATAATCACGAGACGGATATATCTCGTCAGAAGCAATTTCAAGGACTTCATTCAAATGAATACATAACCTTGAAATCAACCAAGCAAAAGGCATCGGCCTTCCATTATTATACCGTTCCACTGCAAAGTTTACTGCCGTCTTAAAAATCATAATCCCCCAGTCCACATGAGCTCCGCTTATCAACGCAAATAACAAAAGTATTTCATTATCACTAACCCACGCAAAGTCACTAGTCGGATAGACTCGTGAGCCGATCTTTTTCGAATTTTTCACTTGTGGTGAAGAGAGGAGAGCAAAAGAGGAAGAATGTATGTAATGGTTTAGTGTAATTTGTTATTTTAAAGAGAAAAAGAAAATTTTTTTGGGGTGGAGATGGTGGTGCGGCTGCTGTTTGAAAAGAGGAGAAATGAAGAAGAAAGAAATGTCCCGTCCTTTTTAGGTTAAATCGAACCCGGATCGGTCCTGGACAAGGGCCGGATCGGTCCGTGTGAAATTTTTATGATTTTTGAAATTTTTATGATTTTTTTGGATTTTTGATATAAAAACTTATAAAACTCAATAAAAACTTAATAAAACTAGAAAATAAAATTTATAAATTTTATAACAATTTCTCAAAATTTATAAAATCATTATAAAACTTATTTAAAAGTTTATAAAAATTCAATAAATTTCTATTAATTCTTATAAAATATCTAAAAACTTAAAAAAAACTTTTTATAAAACTTTTATAAAACTCCTTAATTTTATAAAGATCCAATTTTATAAAATTTTCAAAGTTATGCAAAAATTTTATAAAATAAAAACAATAAAAGACTTGAACTTACAGGGTTTCTAATTCTTCAATTTCTACAAACTCCAGATTTCTAACATACCGTTCAAGCAAACTAAATCCTAGAAACGTAGCGTTTGAATTAAGTCTTGGAATTCCATCGGGATTTTCGGTTAACCACCTAATCGTTCCCTTCTTAATTACATTCAAACACTCATTCTGAGATTGAGTTATATTTTTCCCACATTGCCCATTGTGTTCAATCTTTCCACAGATTCTGCACTTCCTTAAAAACTTAGCCCTTCTCTTTATCGAGCTTCTCGACGTACCATTACAAACTTCTTTCAATTTTTTCTCTCTCAACAATTGCTTGTTCTGTTCAAAAACTAAAGCTTCTATAGTAAAAGCGACATCTCTATCAAGGCCAAACTTCAAAAGCAAAACAAAAACTCCTAATCTATCTAATAAAGACATCCAGTTCTTTTACGTCTATCCGGTAAAAGATGAAACTAGTTTAGACATATAAAAGTAAAGATAAAACCTGGTAATTTGATACTTTCAGCTTTTCAGAGCACTACTTTTTAGTCTTTCGGAGGGTCGATCAGCAACATCACTTCATTTATGAGAGAGACTTCTTCACCTTTCAGAAATAGCTTCACCCTGTGACCATTGGCTATAAAAGTTGTATTCCCATCAGTTAGTTCAACAGCTCCAGATTTATAAACTCGTGTTACTTTAAATGGTCCTGTCCATCTTGATTTAAGCTTTCCTGGAAACAACTTTAAACGTGAATTGTACAATAACACTCGATCACCTACACGGAACTCACGACTATAGATTCTTTTATCATGGAAGGATTTCGTGCGTTCCTTGTAGATTCGAGCATTTTCATAAGAATCAAGGCGAAATTCTTCTAATTCTGTTAACTGAAGTAGTCTATGATCACCGACAGCCTTAGGATCAAAATTTAGAAATCTAATAGCCCAGAAGGCTCGGTGTTCTAACTCTATTGGGAGATGACAAGATTTACCAAAGACTAATTTGTAGGGAGAACAGCCAATTGGAGTTTTAAAAGCTGTTCTGTACGCCCATAACGCATCATCTAGTCTAACTGCCCAGTTTTTACGGTTTGAGTCCACTGTTTTTTCTATGATTCTTTTAATCTCTCTATTCGACACCTCTACCTGACCACTGGTTTGCGGATGATAAGGCGTTCCTAACTTATGCGTTACACCATATTTTTCAATTAACTTAGTAAATGGTCGATTGCAAAAGTGTGAACCTCTATCACTAATGATCGCCCTTGGAATGCCATATCTAGTGAATATGTTCTTTTTAAGAAATCGTATGACAACCTTGGTATCTTTAGTGGGAAGAGCTTCAGCTTCTACCCATTTCGAGACATAATCTACCATTACAAGAATAAATCTTTTTCCAAATGATATAGGGAAAGGTCCCATGAAATCTATACCCCAAACATCAAATAACTCACATTCTAAAATAGGTTGCATAGGAATTTCATGTTTTTTCGAAATATTTCCCTATTTTTGACAAGACTCACAAGATTTAACATATGTATAAGCATCTTTATAAAGTGTAGGCCAATAAAAACCACATTGGAAAACTTTAAAAGCAGTTTTCCAACCTCCATGATGACCTCCTGCCTCACGATCATGACAAAACGATAAAACACTTAAAACTTCATTATCAGGCACACATTTTCTGATTATCCCATCCGAACATTTACGGAAAAGGTCTGGTTCCTCCCAGTAATAAAATTTTAAGTCATAAAAGAACTTCTTTTTCTGTTGCCAAGTCCAATGAGACGGAATGTAATCACAGGTTAAGTAGTTAACGATATCTCCAAACCAAGGTGAATTTTCCTTAGAATGAATTCTTTTCTTTAATAACTGCATGGTTGAAGGCATATCGATTCTAAACAGTTGTTCATCAGGAAATGAATCTTTAATTTCATTTCCTATTTCTTCATCAGTTTCCATTCTACTTAGATGATCTGCTACTACATTCTCACTTCCTTTTTTATCTTTAATCTCAATATCAAATTCTTGAAGTAGGAGAATCCATCTAAGAAGACGTGGTTTCGCATCTTTCTTACTCAGTAAATATTTCAATGCTGAATGGTCTCTATAAACTATTACCTTAGAGCCAACAATATACGATCTAAACTTATCTAAGGCAAAAATCACAGCCAACAGTTCTTTTTCTGTAGTTGCATAGTTCAGTTGAGTTGCATTTAACGTATGAGATGCATAGTAAATAGCTTTGAGAATTCTATTATATCTTTGACCTAAAACAGCTCCTACCGCTAAATCGCTTGCATCACACATAATCTCAAAAGGTAAATTCCAGTCTGGTGCTACCAATACTGGTGCAGTAATCAACTTCGCTTTTAGGGTCTTAAATGCTTCCATACATTTACTATGAAAATTAAAAGGTACTTCTTTTTCAAGCAAATGACTTAGAGGTTTTTCTATCTTTGAAAAATATGCAATAAATCTCCTATAAAATCCTGCATGTCCAAGAAATCCTCTTAGCGTTCTTAGATTAACTGGTGGAGGCAAATTTTCAATTACCTCGACTTTAGCTTTATCGACTTCAATTCCTACTTCAGAGATTCTATGACCTAGTACAATTCCTTCTGATACCATTAAATGACATTTTTCCCAGTTAAGCACTAAATTGGTATCCTCACAGCGTTGTAACACTCTTTCTAAGTGTAACAAACAGCCCTTAAAAGAGTCTCCGTAAACACTAAAGTCGTCCATAAAAATTTCTAAGAATTTCTCAACCATATCAGAAAATATAGACATCATACATCTTTGAAACGTAGCAGGAGCATTACATAAACCGAACGACATTCTTTTATACGCAAAAGTTCCATAAGGACAAGTGAAAGTAGTTTTTTCCCTATCTCCTGCTGCAATGAATATCTGTAAATATCCTGAATAACCATCTAAGAAACAGTAATACTTATGTCCACTTAAACGTTCCAACATTTGCACTATGAATGGAAGTGGATGATGATCTTTCTTAGTATGATCATTTAGTTTTCTAAAATCAATGCACATTCGATATCCTGTAATTTCCCTTGTTGGGATCCATTCATTCTTATCATTCTCTTTCACTGTGAAACCTCCTTTCTTTGGTACAACTTGAGTTGGACTTACCCATTCACTATCCGATATAGGAAAGATTATTCCCATTTCTAATAGCTTAATAACCTCTTTCTTAACGATTAACTGTAAATTCGGGTTGAGGCGGTGTTGCGGTTGAATACAAGGTCTAGCATCTTCTTTCAGAATTATCTTATGAACACAAATCTCAGGGCTAATACCTCGAATATCGGCAACTGTCCATCCAAAAGCTTTCTTATGCTTTCTCAAAAGTCTAATTAATTGATCTTCTTGTTGCTCAGTTAAAGTTGATGAAATAATAACTGGTAAAAGGTTATTAGTTTCAAGAAAAGCATATTTCAGATTTAAAGGTAACTGTTTCAATTCCAGATTATTAGGTGGATCTTCTATTGACGATTTAAGAACTGGTCCTTTTAGTTCTAACTCCAAATACTTATGCCATGGTGGCTTAAAAGTAAAACTTCCTTTATCTAGAGAAAGGATTATCTCTTTCATTTCAATGTCTTCCTCATCTTCTTTATAGATAGACAGAGTTAAGCATTCTTCTAATCTGTCTTCAAAAGTTGGTAACTGATTATCATAGACAGAATGAATATCTTCTATAAAAGAACATGATTCTGGTGATGTATATGGATGGTTCATAGCTTTGAAAATATTGAAAGCAACTTCATCCTCATTGACTCTCAAAATTAACTCTCCTTTCTGAACATCGATTAAAGTTCTCCCTGTAGCTAGAAATGGACGTCCTAAGATAAGTGGCGCTGAAAATCCTTCTTCCATTTCCATAACTACAAAGTCTACTGGAAAATAAAACTTGTCTACTTTAACCAATACGTCCTCAATAATTCCTTTAGGGTATTTAATCGATCTATCTGCCATTTGCAGAGTCATTTCAGTCTTAGTAAGCTTTCCTATGCCTAGCTTTCTATAATCCTCATAAGACATGAGGTTTATACTAGCTCCAAGATCACATAAGACCTTCTTAAACAGACATCCTCCAATTTCACATGGAATGGTAAAACTTCCAGGATCTTTCAGTTTAGGTGGTAACTTATGCTGCAAAATTGCAGAACATTCTTCATTTAGGCATATATTCTCATATTCCTCTAATTTGTTTTTATTTGATAGTATATCTTTCAAAAACTTTCCATAGGCAGGCATATTAATCAGAGCTTCGATAACAGGGATATTAACATGAATATGACGAAAAGTATCAAGGAAACGAGCATACTTTTGATCAGTCTTAATCTTTTTAATTTGATCTTTAGGTGGAAAAGGTAAAGATTCTAAATCTATACCCTTTGGTTCCGAAGTCATGTTCTCTTTTCCTTTATCCTTAAACTTTTAAGTATTACTTAATCGCCAAGTATCATGATCTTGAGTTTTTTCTTTTAAAATATTCCCTGAATCAATCTCTACTTCAGATTCCTTCAGTTTTTCCTGTTTCTCATCCTTGTTATCTTTATCTTCTATTCTCACATGCTCCTTAAATCTTTATCCATGGGGTCTTTCAAAATTCTAGGGAATTTTACCCATTTTTCACCTTCATTCTCAGGTTCCAAACTTTTATTCCTTTTCAAGAAATTCTCTATAATTTCTTCTTCCTCATCAGTAAATTCAAGTTCATCGTTAGTCTCTTCATTTTTTCTATCTAAATCATTTTCTACTTCATTATTCCCGAAGTTTTCTACTCCATTACTACCGTAGAGTTTCCTACTTCTCGTAACTACAACATTTACCTCTCTTGGGTTTCTTTCAGTGTTACTTGGTAATCCTCCAGGAGGTCTACTGTTGTTACGTTCACATTCCCTACTCAAATGATCTTCCATATTCCTTAATGAAGCTTCTATCGTTCTCATTCTGGTATCATGTCCATTCATAGATGTTTTCATTGAACTCATATCCTTACTGACTGAACCTATAGAAGTCATCATTGTTTCCATATTCTTAGCTTGAGTAGATACTACACCCATCATATTTTCCATTAGTTTTTCCCATTTTTCAACCCCTTCTGCAGGTTGAGTTGAACTTTGAGTTACTGGTATACTTTGAGTGGTATGTTGAGGATAGGATCTAGGTAATGATTGTAAATTCTGATTAGATGTATTTCCTTGATAAACATGATTATTATTCATATTCTTATACTGAACTGGATACGGCGGTTGTCCTTGCTTACTAGGGTTTTCAGACCATCTAAAAGTCGGGTGGTCTCTTCTAATAGCATTAAACGAGTTTGAATATGCATTGTTCAAATTCCTATGCTGCTGAAGAAAACTCACCTCCTCTCTTGAATATCCTGTTGGTTCTTCTATCCCTAATGACACATTATCATGATTTGAGTATTCAGTTGGCGTACTATTTTCTGAATTTTGATTCTTAACTTGTTGTAATCCATCAAACTTCCTACTCAAATTCTCCAAGTGTGCTAGAACTTCCGTGTTTGACGTACATTCTCCTGGAAAAGCTACTTTTCTAGTGCTAGAACCGGTTTCCCACATTCTGTTATTTTTGGAAATCTTTTCTATAGCATCGTAAACTATTTGAGCTTCACTCATCATTAACGAGCCACCACATGCATGATCTATATCTGCACGTGAATCCTTTCTTAGTTTACGATAGAAAAGTTGAATTTGCATATCTAAAGAATAACCATGATCGGGACAAGCTCTTAACAATTTTTTAAACCTTTCCCAGGAATTCCCAAGCGTTTCTTCAGATCCTTGTCTAAAATTAGCAACCTCGACCTTTAATTCCAAATTCCGTCCTGGAGTGAAATATTGTTTCAGAAATTCAGTTTGAATATCCTCCCAACTAGTTAACGAGTGGTGTGGAAGTGACATAAACCAATCTCGGGCTCGTCCGTTTAGAGAAAAAGGAAACATAGTCATCCTTGTTAATTCCTTATGAGCACCTTCACTTTTGGCTGTATTGCACAGTTCTTCAAACAGATAGAGATGATGATGTGGATCTTCATCATCTTCTCCTAGAAATTGGGCTCTTGCGTCAATTAAACCAAAAAGATGAGACTTAATTTCGAAATTATTCGCTCCTTCATTGGGTAAAAGTATGGGATTATTAGTCCGGTTTCTCCTTATAGTTTGATCACAGATAGGTCTCGGGTTTGGCGGATTGTTACGATTATTCTGGTTCCGATCTTGATTGTTCCTATTATTCTGATTCTGATTATTATTACGATGATCAACAGGGTTTTGGCCATGCCCTAAAGCATGATCTAGCCTCTGCTCGTTTGTTTCATCACTAGTTTCAGCCATTTCTTTATTTTGATTAGAAGATGATTCCGTTGGAGATTTTCCAAGGAGTCCTAAGCTGGTTTGACCACGTTTACTCTCTATCCGCAACCGCCTTTCGTAAGCGTTTATATCAGGCTTATAGTGAGGCTTTACCGCTTCTGGTCATCAACTAACGAAAATAGAAAAATGCTCGAGTTTTAAAGAAGAAGAAAATTGGTACTAAAAGAAAGTAGATACCAACGAAAAATAAAAAAAAGAAATGTGATAAGAAGAGTGTTGGTTTATCCTCGAGAATTTTTAAGCTAATACAAGTAGTAACCATAGACACAAAAAAAGAAATTAGCGACGTTATTCCCCGGCAACGGCGTCAAAATACTGACGTCACCAAAACCAAGCCTTAGAAACGGCGTCAAGAAAGGGACAGACCTTTTCTAGGTTAGACGGATCCTAACCGGCAGTGTACCGGATCAAATTGTAGTGATAAAGTGGTGAGTCAGGTGTCGAATCCTCAGGGAAAAGTGGTAATTCTTTTAAGTGTGTTTAAACACCAAAGAGTTGCTATTAACTCGATCTAAACCGCAATTTTATAACACAGATTACTACTATTCTAACCAACATAAAATAAATGCGTAATTTAAAAGTTATTCTAATATAATATATATAAGATATATAAATATATATAGATGTACATGAATAGTAAAATATATATATATATATATATATATAAATATATAGATACCAATATATAGCTTATAGACTAGACTAGCCAAAGTATATGTAATCAATTTATTCGATCTTTTCAATTAATAGAATGTGCTCGATCTTCCTTTTTATTAGGTCCAATTGAGTAAATGAAACGGTATACTCCTATAGTCAACAATTCCTCCTCACACGAGCGTATGAAATTGTCATATGTCAAATGTCATCAGTCCAATGTCCACAACTGTCCCATGCTAAACTTAGTTAGTCAAAACAGTACCGAGTACAAATCTACCCCGGATAAAAGAGGTGATTCCGTTCGTCAGACGGCCGATGTTATTCAAGAGGCTCCGGTTGTCAAGCGGATCGATTTAACACAAACGGTGTAGTTTCAATTAAACCGTGATTTTAACATTATTAAGATCTCGAGTACAAATTTTAATAAGATTTGTTTTTCTAGGACAAATCTGCCCCAGGTAGGAAATAGGATTCCGTTAATCAGACGGCCATTTTTACCCTCCGGTTTTTCTATTTTTACTCATATCCCGACTTCTCTCGTCAAGACATCGCCAAGTTATATGTGGTATTCATCATGATTGATTACGTCATTCCGAATATATTATCGTTACGTAGTGAAATAGAAAAAGATTCATTTTAACTCAATTTTAATCACTGTTACTTAGACATCATTCTTTTAACGAAAAGATCGAAATAATACGATTACATAACTTTGGCTAGTTATTAGATCTAGCCTAATAACATTATAAAAAGTAAAAAGAAGAAAATAACAAACATAAACATAAATACTTCAGAAAGTTACCCGATTACAGATGCTGATTCGGAAGTCGTATTCTTCCGGACATAACAACAACTTTAGCAACACCGGACTTCTGATAATTTTTCGATCATTATCACGATACTACTACTACTAATTTATTCCCGGCTTAAGGCCTATTTACAAACTAAAGAAAAGAGGGGATAGAGAATATATATAGAATATTGTATATATATATTGGTACACTCCCAAATGATCTCTGCTGCTTCCATATATATAGAGAAACTCCCTTCCCGGACCGGTCCCGAAAACTTGCCGGATCGGTCCGGTGTAATCATTGCAATGATTACAGTTAGTTATAAGCATGTGAGCCCCATGTTACTCTAATCATCACAGATGCTGCGTTGTAATTATATATAATTATATATAATTACATAATTAACTTCTAAAAATCGTAACTTGAGTTCTCGATATCGTAATGACATGATCAAATATCCGTTGAAAAGCTCGTTGAATTCTCTACAACTTTCATCAAGGCCACTTCTTCAGAAAACGTATTCTCGATGAGCCATTTGTATTACGTGTCCTTTTCGGGATTTTTCAATAGTACGAATCAATTAGCCACTTGACCACCATTTGAGTTGTAGACCTCTTATCTTCATGATTCAAAGTGCATTAGAAAGCTTATATGAAGATCTTCAACTTTCATGAAGAACATTTTCCCATAAAATGTCTTTTTAACGAGCCATTCCCAATACGTGTCGTTTTCGGGATTTCATTATTAATAACCGATTAACCACTTGACCATTTAAATTGAGTGACGCTTTATAACTTCCTTCCAACGACTTGTATTGACTTCAAAAAGTGTCTCTACTCGGGATTTCAGTTCATCTTAGGATTCTGCAATGAAATAAACACAAAATACCCGTGTAAAATAGACACAACACTCCGGTCACTAAAACCGGTACAAAAACTACAACTTTTTACTATAAATAGTAACTTTTACTACTAACTATACTGAACTATAAAGATTAATATTTCATACCAATTATATCATAATTTCATATATTTTACATAGAATTCGTCGATAAAACATAATAATATAACGTATATTTAATCATATAAAAGTCATACATCAACATCATTTCAACCCATCCAAAGAAAGATGGAAGTTGAGATTGTTGAAGATAAATCTCAAAAGGAAACCGAGAAAGCATCCGAGGCTAAGGAAGCCAAAACTGTCAAGAAAGATGTGCCAACACAAGTTGAGTTCATCAAGTACAACTTCAATGAGCTTGTAAGGATACAAAATGAAGACATGAGCATCTTTGGAAAGGTGTTGCAATCAATGGAAGAAAACAAGAATGAAAGATCCAACATGGAAAAGAGGTTAGACAGTGAAAAGAAGGACTGTCATGACACCTTGATCGAAATCAGACAAACCTCCATTGAAACATGTGCTAGGAAAACTAAAACTCAGGAGAGATTGGAAGGCATGGTTACTAATGTACATGACATGATTCTTTTACTGGAAAATTCCATGAGAGACACAATCGTTGACCAAACAATTTTGGCATCTAATCAACAGGATCTCCATGCATTTATCGGAAGTCCGATTTAGAAGGATGATGCCAATAAGGGGGAAAGTGAAGCCATTTTACAAGTGAATGCAGCTGAAATGCCTTGAGTTCTTGATAGTATTGATGAAAAACTGATTGAAGTGAAGAAAGCAAGAGCTGACATGAATAACGAAGAAATGGATCTGATTGCGAAATTTTCTGAACCAACCGAGAAAATACTGGGCTTGGATTCACAACTTTACAGCATTTTCAGGGAACTACTTACTAAGGAAGGTGAATCGAGAGAACAAGCCTTTGAAAGTTTTCTAATCATGCAGAAATTTCTTGTTCATTATTGGAATAAACTGAACAAATGGGAAAGCAATGGTACGCTAGAGAAAACCGAGAAGAAAGATGAACAAACCGACTCTGAGTTTGTCAAAGATCTACTGAAGACAACTACCAGTGAAAAGTTAAGAAAAATTGTGTTTGTATTCGCAATTTTGTTTAAAAGAAAGTTTTTCGGAAAGCACAATATGACCAATTCTTGGAATGTCTGGGCGAATATGAATGGGATTAAAAGCAGTTCAACAAATCTCGCCATGAAGGAAATTGCTGAACTGTATGACAAGAAGATTGAAGGAAGTGACCAAGGAAAGGGAAAACAAGCTGAGACTTAGTTTCTTTTCATGTATTGTTGTATTTTAATACTTTGTACGCAGAAACTCAGTTTCATCAATAAAAACTCTGTTCCTCAGTTCTTTGTGTTTGTTATTGTTTGTCATTATCTTTTTGCATTGCTTTAAAGGAGGGTATTGGCATCATAAAAATTGGGGAAATTGTTGGAAATAAAATTTATGTTTTGATGATGATTCATCATATATTCAGTTATTGTTTTTAACCCCATTGATGAAGTGTCATAACTAGCTGTTATAGTGCAAAGCAAAAAGATGTCTAGATACTAATGTATAAGATGTAATAGAGTCGGATATCTGTATAAGTAAATTAGACAATCACAGTAATAGTTCTAGGATCGGAACTAAGAAAACGAGTATCTAACTTGATGAGACGATAAAAACCGAGTTCGCAATTAAAGATTGAGAAACCGACTCAGAGCACACCAATAGAAACTGAAGAAGGCAAGTTCGCTGAGGGACACAGACTCAGTTGGCTTATCTAGAAGTCAAGGCTGAGGGACCCAGACTCGGTTATTGAAGAATGAAGAACCGAGGGTTTAAACTCAGTTTATGAAAACAAACCAAGACTATAAAGTTAGAATTCAGGCAAGATTGTGATGACCTGAATCGACTCTATAGATCTTGTATGAAGACCTAAGATACATAATGACAATGTTATCTTAAATGATTTATTTAAGGATATGGTGTACTCTGATTAAGTCAATTATAATCAGATGAAGAAAAGAGTACTGAGCTTTTGAAGAAGAGTAAAAACTCGGTTAATGCTCTTAAAGCTGAAAACCGACGGGATCACGTAAGATCAGTCTCAAGCTGAATTTATAAAGAAACTGAAGAAGAATCTAACCGTTATAAAGAAAACAATCTTATTGGATACACAGAAATATTAGAAAGGACACCGACATTCAACAGAATAAGCAGGACCACCAACGGATATAAGAATTCAAATTCAAATAAGATGAACGTTGGAGAAACCCCTATAAATAGGTCACTTCTACCTTAAGAAGAAATGCGGAGTTCTAAGGAAAAATATCTCAAGAAAGATTTTAGAAAACGGGGAAAGTAAATTTGAAAGAACTCCTGCTTTGAGTTTTATTGCAAGATCAAAAAATCTTCAAAGTGTTCTTAAACATTCAAGGAAGCATCAAGATCAATCACTTGAAGGAAAACAGAGCTTCAGCAAATCATATACATCAAGAAGAAGAAGCTCAAAATCATAAGTTGAATCCTAGTTATTGATACAAGTCTCAACTTTGATTTTATCAAAGGCTTTAGGCTGTGAAACACCAAGAAGGTGTGAAGGACTATTGAGTTGCAGTCAGGAAGACTGTGTTTGTGATGAGCTGGTGAAAAGGCAATACAACCCTCTAAGGACCAGTGTTTCAAGCAGTTGCAGAGCAGCAATCACACATGTTCTATAGTTGTTTAGATAGTGAAGCTATGGATTAGTCAAGGACTATCATTTAGGACATTTTGTAACCGGCTACCTCAAAGAGTTCTAGTGGAATTTTCCTCCGCATCACAAGAGAAGAGAGGACTGACATGATTACACCACTTGGAACCTCTATAAACTCTGTCTTATTTATTTACTTACTTTATGCATTTATTTACGGAATTAAAGTTTATATTACATCGGATCGCATACTCAGCAAACATAAGAAATCGAGTCAAGACATCACTGCACTAGAAACCGAGAAACTCATAGTTTATAAAAAGGCTTTAACAAACCGCTGCAGGTTAACTCAGTCAAGCATAAGTCAGTCTTGACTTATACTTAGCTAAGTTAGCTTAAATCCGCACAAGTTTAAAGGTTAACTCAATCTGGTTCAAGATTCAGTTTTTGGGGAAAAGTGTATTCACCCCCCCCCCCCTCTCTAAACTTGTGTCAGCCTTTCCAATGGATCAACAATCAAAGATGCAAAAATCCCACATCGGATGTGGAGAATGAGGTGAGGCGCCGCCTATACTAAAAATAGAAAGGAGGGTCAAACTTCTCATTACGCCAAATCATAAGAACCAATAAAACTCTCGAAAAGAGAGAGAACTCTAGTTATTTAGTAAATAAGTTCTTTGAGGGAGTTGGGAGATGAGAAAAGTTGACTTAGCAATCGAACTTTTCCAGTAGCAGCCCTTGGAGGATTCCGGTGGTCATTCATGTGGATTACTACTAGAGGTATGACGCGTGGACGGCTCGGTGCTTGGATCAACAATTGAAGATAAAGGGTCGATCCTTTGGATCATCCGGGAAATTGTTTTATATTCGTTTTATGTATTTTCTTTGTTCTTCAAAGTCGGTCCTCGGGTCTAGGAAATCAAGGTTTTTGAATTTCCGTTGTGTGACTCGCTTTGATTTCCTTACAGTAGTAATAGGCATTAGAAGTTTGAACCGAGGAAGTTCCCCACAAATTAGTATGCACAAGATCTAAAATAGATTTTGACTTAGATTCAAATTTACTATAAGGTAGATCATGCATTTTGCCTATCTGGTAAGCTTCACAAAATTCAACAATTTCATGAAAAGACAAATTACAAAGTTTAAGAATTTGACTCAACATTTTGGAAAAATGGTGGCATAGCCTTCGATGCCAAATATTTACAGACTCAGGACTTAACTTATTAAAGGCTGACAAATAGACTTTGATGACTCTGAATTTGATGGTAGGAAGTAAAAGGTCTAAGAGTGAGGGGAGCTCAAGATTGACCCGGATGGCAAAAAGATCTGGTTCAAGTCATTCTTAAGGATTCTATGCATAAGGACCAACCATGTAGCCTTGCCCTTCACTAGGCAACAAGTAGAGTGAAATTCCACAATCACAGTGTCATCGGAAGTAAGTCCATAAATACTAAGCAAGTTTTTGGTTATCTTAGGAACATGAAGAATATCATTGAGTTTAGGTAATTATAGAATGGCCGGTGTTGGCTATAGATAAATGCTCATCATTACCCTCCGTCGTGGTGTTTGAACTTTCATATCCTAAGTTTAAGTAAAATTGTTTGGGTCTGAAGTAATATGGCTAGTTCCCCATTGTCTGCATACCAACTTGCATCGGCCAGAGTATCCGGTGAATCTGGTTATCTTGTATTTGCCTTAGGGGTCCTAGGACCACCTTCTCCTGGATCGTTGAAGGAAGAAACAAACCTCTGCCATCCTTTAGCAACCATATGTTCATTTGCCTTAATTTCTTTATCTTTGAGTTCCAAGATGATCTGCATGTTGACCAAGTTCTAGTGAGGCGGGATGTTTACACCTGGCCATAAAATGTTCACGAGTGATCAATTATGCTTGGATATCTTTCCATGACAGAGATCCTATCCTTGAGGTAATATTCACAATGACAAATTCATTTTTTCCCTAGCCCCCTAGTGTGGCGAGAATAAGTTCCCATTGGATATGAGTTATCCTGTAGCTGCTAGACCATCGGAATAGATGTTCATAAGACCAGATAGTCTTTCATGGACTTGTTGCCTTTCTCAGTCCTATTAAGGGTAGTCTTCAGTTCAAGCATCTTAGCCTCAGACAGAGTGTTGAACAATGATTCGAGTGTACTCCAGTTCTCATAAGCAGAAGAGCATCCAACAAACTCAATAAGGGCTTGCTCAGTCATGGATTTGAGCAACCTGTAAGGAAATCAATCGAGTAGCGCAGCGGAATTTCAAAAATTGATTTCCCAATCCAGGATCGACTTCGTTTAAACAATAAGCGTATAAGAGATGGGACGGTAATATTACCTTGGTTGATCTAAAAGATCGACGCTTTGACCGTCCGGTAGGAGTAGATGTGCACGAGCAGTCCACGTGTCCCGCCTCTACCAAGAATCCACACGAGCACCTCACCGGAATCCCGCCAAGGATTGCTACTAGAAAAACTCGATTGCTAGGTCGACCTTTCTCTCTCTATAATCTCCTCTAAGAAAATTTCTTATTTTTCACAAGAACAATTAGCTCTTGGAATTATAATGATACAAAAGAGCTAGCCATGCCTCCCTTTATATAGGGTGACCTGCGCCCCCTCATGTCTCCCCAACTGATTGGGATTATCTTCTAGTAGATTGATGAGAAAATAAAACCTTTTTCCTAATAAAATAAGGAAAATCCCTTTGATTGATTTATCTCATTAATATTTAATATCTTATATTAAATATATTTCCAAGATATATATTGACAATATCTTATATTGAATATATCTTTATCTTATTACCATAAATATATTTTTCCATAAATCAATTAATATACAATATTAATATATGGTAATCTTATTAATTAAATTGCACAATCCAAGTGTATCTTATACACTTAAAACCTGCGCCCCTTATAACCATAAATTGGCATCCGGAATATTCTTTAATTAATATAATTCTATGATTATTTAATTTGTAAAATACATGTATATCATCGATACATATTTTTGAATTACATATCTAATATATGTATAATTAATTAATCAACATAATTAGCATCTTGTATTTTATTTATTCATAATAAATAAATACCATCATATTAATTTACCACTATAACATTTATAGTATGAGATAAATTCTTTCCTTATTTGGTTAACTATTACCACGTTTTAATCCGACTTGATGTTCATATGTGTGTGACCCGATAGGCTTCCGAATATGTTGTCAGTAGACACAGGGCACAATTTTGAAAATGCTCTTCACATATAACGATCACAGATAGCGTCTAGCAACACGTCCATGACCCCCAATCATCGGAAGAGTCAATACGCAATGACTACTACCTTTCATGTGCTCGGTTAGCGTGTAAATAAAATCCTATCTCTGTATTAATATCCATACGGTCGTACGTCGAGTGTCAAGCATTAACGACCGCATCTTATAATCTGGATATCATGCTCTCTCGAAGTAACTCATTTACTTCCACTTCGCAAAGATTCACGAGAGTAAGACATTCCTTATAAGAAGGACCTTTCGGATATTCACCCCTACTATTAGGGTACGTGATTTCCGGACGACCAAACATGTATACTCCGCATGCTTCAGTATCACACCCAATCACTACCGTATGATCGCCCCATGGCTAAGGGAAACCTCAATAGTGTCAAAGCATGACAATCCACACCGTGATTCCATGTAGACTCCGGTCCTAAGGATAATTACACAACCGTCACATAGTGTTATACTTAACAGTGTAAGTGGGTCAGCCTAACGTACGCATTCTCTAATACACGTCCATGTATAGTCCAAGTGTCTCTACACTTCGATAGACGATATCTATCCCTGCCCTTAAAGACAGAAGACATCTAATATGTGATAGTCTGTTTGTACTATCAATGCCCTGTTTAATAGTACATAAGCCTAGAGACATTTAAGTATCAAACTTATTAAAGTGGTTATAGATCTCATCAACCATAATCGCCTATCATGGTTTCTCTATCACAGTTTAATACTAAGGACGTTATCATATAACAATTCATAATTGGTTCCTTAAAAGAACAAATATATGACAACAGAAAAGCCATTTATTATATATGTATAATCATAAAGAAATAGTAGAAATGATCCGACCCAGTCGGATCCGGTCCAACCCGATTGGGTTTAGGACACTATTTCAACAATCTCCCACTTTGCCTGAAACCAATCACTCGCACACACAAGAGCAAGTTGAAACACAAGAATCTCATGCAATACTCGCAACCAACCCTAGCTGTGAACGGATCACCGTCCGTGGGGACTAATACTATCTTCATATCATGCTCTAAATGACCAAGTCAAAAGGAACCGCCTCAACATACATGAATCTCCGACGAGACCCTGGCCTTGCTTTAAGTAATGAATCCATTACTATATCAACTATATAGAAAATATGGAAGAACCGTACAAGATTCAAGAATGAACCTTCTAGACCATATACTGCTCCCACTGTTCCTCCAAGGCAATACTGTGTTTTGGCTCTGTTGTAGAATTCACAATGATCTCTTGCTAAGAACATTTCTAGCTCACTGTATCACTTAATCAAAGTGACTGCAAACCCAGACTGTAGCTCACACTCGCCTTCATATGACTCAAGATATACATTTGTATATCTATATTTATCCAATTCCAAGTTTTGATAAAGTAGGAAACCATCCTTAACTTGTTTAAGAATATTCTCGACATCCACCAGATTTAATTTCATACTTGCTCATGACTCTTCATGGACTATGAACATCTGGCATTACCTTTTATGATGGTTCCTATCGCAGTAGCAAAGGAAACCTTCCATAAGCATCATCTTTCACCTTATCTTTAGGACTAACGTCCTAACATAGATAGATCTTGAGAACACCGGCTAGCAGTATCTCCTGTCGCGATCTATGCTAAACTCTTTTAGCATCACATATATATAGGTAAACTATAAACTAACAGCAGTCAAAACTATCACTATAGATTCTTAGTACTAAAAATAAGAACTGCTAATCCAAGTGCTTTCGTAAAGACCTTGAACTACCAAACATTAATTGACTGTGACATGGGGTGATAATTCCAGAGAGAGATATCCAATACCTTACTCAAAAATCGCAACACACTCACACTATCCCTCTTGCACATTGGCATATCCTTCTTTTGACTAAATCAAACTCCTTTGATTATCGAACAAAAAAATTGTCTAGAGAAACTTGTTTGAGTCCATAAATGGATCTCTTGGGCTCGCAAATCATGTTATCATCTATGAACATCGAGCTGTTTGCCCAACATATTCAACACTATTATATAGCCATGATATGAAGTTATAACACGCATAGTCTGAATAGAACTGGGCTCATCTGGCAGCATAAAGATAATTACAAGGTTTACACCCCATACCCTTCAGCCATCACTATAGCCTTATGGTAATCATATTACTATCCATGTCAGCCTTTCAGGGACATTCCTCTAGGTAAGATAGACTGGGTTCACAACCTAGTTGTCACCGATGGAATCTAATTAAGATATTATGGCTTCTGGCCATATTTCTCAATCTTGCCTTTCAAACATTCCTTCATAAGTCGTGAGATATTCATTCTTCAAGATGAACATACCAGTAGCCTTTTCAGGCTTGAGGTTATCCACAGACTTATAGAACATTTGTGTGCACTGAGCAGTGTTCTACACCTCATCACTATGTGGCGTCTGCTCATATTTCTATGGTTGAATCTCTCATTTTGGCTCTCAAACTCTTTTGAGATCTCACTTTAATCCCATTATCTCTTTTGGAAGAAATACCTCATTTAGAAGACAGCATGTTTGGAGACAATCATTTTGTTCCACGGGAAAGTAGACAATATCTAGCGTACTTGATAAGACATTCCACAAAGTTGCATATGCCGTACTAGGCTCCAAGCCTTTTTGACTTTGCCTATGACAACTTCAAATCATTGGTTCAGATAGATTCGACATTATCCCTTTCCATATCTAATATGGAATTTAGTCAACCTTATTTTTGGACCTCGGTTAAGTATGTATTTTGATTAAGAGCACTATCCCAAAACGGTAAGGGATTCTTTGCATGGCTAACGTCACAACTTTATCGTATAAAGTGGCGCTTACATTTCGGAACCACAATCCGATCGCGCATCTTAAAATGATATCCTTTTAGGAAGATTCTGATTTCTTTTCAGACGACTTCTAAAATACCCTCCAGTTATTAATTGCTTCAATCCAATTGAAGTTTAATTCCTAAGTTTCATTTATCTCATACTCGTACTAGCTCAAACTTTTCGGCTTTCAAAATTGTCGTACTTCAATAAGTACATTCAACTATTTCTAAAATAGTCCAATAGAGAGATAAACAATTATTTATGGTATAAATTGTCATAAGCCAACAAACATCAATATGTTTAGACTTTAGGCAATTTTCTAGATTTTATAACCATTTTCATAAAAGGGTATTTTAGTCCTCTTTGGATAAGATACGTATAACCCACATGATTCATAATCATATGGTTCAGGATCATCGTAATGACGTTTGATTACACGCTTCCCTTCCATAGAGACTATGTCTAGAACATCCCCAAAATCAAGGATAATAGCCATATAAATGTTTAGTTGAGATTTCATCACTCATATCAACTATATGGTGACAATAGTCTAACATGTTAGATTCAGTGAATGTTTCAACCTTATCGGAATAACATTTATCCCTTACAATTGAATTTGTCCATTAAATCCTAACGTATAGCTGAAAATACGTTCTTCATAAGAACCAGAAAATAATAACATTTATTTAGTTCCCTTATCAATTTACTAGATTCAGAATATGGTAAATGTTACAGCATTTGCTTTACCTTCCAAATCAGTATTTAATATTTCTAATTTAATCACACTCGTAGGATATCATATATCCGAGAGTTGACTTGAGTTTAGATAGATTTATCTCAACATGCTTTCCTGAAATAGAGACTTCAATAAGTTATCTTATTGAAGCACATGCCCTAACTTTCCATTTAATCCTTCAAGCTCTTGTAATATATTTCTTAATTTAGTCTTCATAAGACTTAAGAAAAATCACAAGAATTGTGTCTTCAATTTTCTTTCATAATGAAAATCCAACGTTTGTTACATAGTATATTTAACCCTTTTGAATCATATTCAAAACATGAACTAATTAATTTGCTTTCAAGCAATGATTAAAGAATTAAGTCGATACTTAAAGCTTACAATTTTGAATACAACATTTCAAATTCGACGTAGTCATCCTTATCCAATCCATCCAATGTTTGAATAATCATCATCGTATGTCGGAGTGACCTATTGGATATCGTTATGTCCAATATGTAAGCTTCCATTAATAATTAAAGTCTTAGAGGACTCCATCAAATATGCAGCATCCTTGTCTTCAACTACAAAAACGCGATTGCTCGTGTCATTGCTTATTTTAAAAGGATTAAAATTACTTAACCAACTTGAGAATGTTTCTCAAAAGGTAATAACCATTTAATTTTGTTTTTTAACTATCGAGAATACAAAACATAAATAAAATTTGCTAAAACTACAACATAAAATAAAGATAAAAGAGTGTTGTTGTTTATACATGCAAAATCAAAAATGGTCTTTGGGATTATGATTTTGCTCCCACTAGTCAACTACTCCCAATTGACTTTCAAGAATTTTCCGTAATTCATTAGTGGTTGGAATCCTATCTAGTTGACTCGATCCCCGACGTGGGCCGATCGACCAGGTCAATTTTGACGGGTAGGTACTTCTTACCAATCGCGTCCAACACGACATCCAATGGTTTGACTAGTCAACTTATTGACAATTCACATCGCCTATGTGATAGTCAACCTCATGTCTCTAAAATCAAACGGTCCTGACGTGGGCCAATCACCGCAAGATTCTTAGTCGATTCGTAACCCAAGTTTTCATGAGATCTCATAATGATCATATCTCGATAATGACGAGATACCCGAGGTAGGTCAACTCCGATGTGGGCCGATCAGTTGGATCCGAACAAGGGCTCTTCACCGTCACTATAATTTTGGGAGACATATTATAACTCGATTTTTGTCATGGGAGTAATTTTAATTTAATTCACTTAATTAATTTTATATTTAATTAGGGTCTCATCTCTTACGTGCATATTTCTACAATATCGTATAAAGTAAAACATACACAACATTCCGCGCACAAAATTAACCGGTATGATCATGGACTTTTCCTAAGTGCGGATTCGAATACAAACTGACGAAACCGCGGATCACAAACTAAGGGTAGCTACAACCGCCATTGGATCTTTAATACACCATTCTCCAATGGAATCTTTATTCTTCTTTCTTTGGTCTCCATCTTCGTCTTCAATTTATTTCGGAAAATCTATCAAATAAATTTTACACCCGCTGCACACGGGGGGAGCTAATAGAAGTGGATAAAGCGTAAATAAAACTAGGTCATGTTCTTCATAACGGCCTAGGAAAACAATGAAAATCAATAGAAAATAAAGCATTCACATCTATCCTAATGATTGAGTCTATGATCATTCGGGGTCCATATAATCATATTATATCTACTATCTAATCCATACAATCAATATCTTATGAAAAAGATAAAAATTAAATTTTAACTACTTGCGTCATTGAAGCATCCAATCAATTAATTAATTAACATTCAATTATTAATAACTTTAATTTCAATTTTTCAAATTTAAACTATTTAAAATAAAAATTAAAATCATATGGTCCCCTTTTTTTTCAATCAAAAGGAATGCCTTTGGTTTAATTAAAATCAAACCAAAAGACATCTAGGCATTTTTCAAAATCAAAATTTTGGAAGAGGCCTAGGCCTATTCCAAACAGATTTGAAATGACCTATGTTGACCAATGGTTGAAACTTTTTGAACCATTGGTCCCCAACAATCAAAAAGCAACCATGAAATATGGACCATATTGAAAACATAAAGATGCACAAAACAAAACAAGTCGAGGCAGCGCCGACGCCGATGTGGCGGTGGTGCCGCCGCCGCCTCTTTTTTTTCTTCTTCTTTTTGTGTATCTATTACAGATCAATATCATACATGTTTTAATCTATTGGATCTAATTTACTACATGAATAAAAGATGCTTATTGCTTAAGCTCAAGACCGCTCTGATACCACTATAAGGAAATCAATCGAGTAGCGCAGATGAATTTCAAAAATTGATTTCCCAATCCAGGATTGACTTCGTTTAAACAATAAACATATAAGAGAGAGGACGGTAATATTACCTTGGTTGATCCGAAAGATCGACTCTTTGACCGTCCGGTAGGAGTAAATGTGCGCAAGCCGCCCACGTGTCCGTCCTCTACCAAGAATCCACACGAGCACCTCGCCGAATCCCGCCAAGGATACTAGAAAAATTCGACTGCTAAGTCGACCTTTTCTCTCTCTATAATCTCCCTCTAAGAAGCTCTCTTACAAAAGAGCTAGCCAAGCCTCCCTTTATATAGGGTGACCTGCGCCCCCTCATGTCTCCCCAACTGATTGGGATTATCTTCTAGTAGATTGATGAGAAAATAAAACATTTTCCTAATAAAATAAGGAAAATCCCTTTGATTGTTTTATCTCATTAATATTTAATATATTATATTAAATATATTTCCAAGATATATATTGACAATATCCTATATTGAATATGTCTTTATCTTGTTACCATAAATCTATTTTTCCATAAATCAATTAATATACAATATTAATATATGGTAATCTTATTAATTAAATTGTACAATCCAAGTGTATCTTATACACTTAATACCTGCGCCCCTTTTAGCCATAGATTGGAATCCAGAATA
The DNA here is from genome assembly GCA_024500145.1 of Gentiana dahurica var. dahurica. Taxonomy (NCBI): domain Eukaryota; kingdom Viridiplantae; phylum Streptophyta; class Magnoliopsida; order Gentianales; family Gentianaceae; genus Gentiana; species Gentiana dahurica. The sequence continues at coordinate 63,294,728 of CM044907.1, forward strand.
TTCTTTATAAATATAATGCTATGATTAATTAATGAGAGATTGAGGAAAAGTCATTTTTTAATTATAAAATGAATAAATATGACACACTCTTTTTTTTAGTTGCAAAAAGGACAAAAAAATTCTGACGGACAAAAATACCCCTTAATAACAATCGTACTGGGTTTGGGCCGTTTGACACGCTGGGTAAGATTTGGTACATGCTTGGTTTATGTTTTAATTGTTTTTTTTTCAAACACCGTATCTTTTGATTTATAACTCCGATTATCGAAATTTTTTCACCAAAAATCATTTCTTTTGCTCTTTAATTTAAGCCCAAATACGATACTCTTCCGACGTAAATTTTGAAAGCAAAAAAAAATGCATTAACCGGAGCGTTTTTCTTATAAACGACCGTAACTTTTAATTTAGAACACCGATTATCAAAATTATTTCACCAAAGTTCATATTTTACCTTTTCAACGTAGTATTTGAAAGCCGAATTTAATCGTAGCATTTACACTAACACAGTATCAGTATCAGTATTAGTAACAGTATCAGTATCGGTCTCATTTAAGGCTTAATTCAAGTGACTACTTCAAGGCACACATATCTCGCTCATATAAGGCTCATGTCATCCTTCAAATTAGAAAAAAGGAAAGAAAAACTTTGGCACAAGTCATGAGATTCCCAAGCTCCCAGTGATTCTTTAAACTATATTCATACACCTGTTGCATCCCCCCTCCACTTATCTAATCTGTACCTTTTTGTTATAGTAAAAACTCATTTAACACTGCATAAGAGTCGTGTATGTTGAGTTTTGAAATTAAAAAATTATGTAATAACACAAATATCCGACCACTTGTGCTTAAAGAAGTTGTAGAACCATAATATTTTTAGGTTTTATGCCCGAAAGACAATTTTTAATTGTTTTATTTAAATAAACGACATAATTTATTTCATCTTATTTATTTGCATTTATTGTCAATATTAATACACTGTAGAAAACCGTAAGTATATTGATTATGTAATCACAAAACTCAGTGTATGGCTATACGCACGAGGATTGAGTTTGTGAAATATACTTAAAATTAACTTAATCCGTAGCGTTTGTTAATTTGAGTACGGGTCTCAAGATTAATTTGCTAATAATGCGCCTAGAACACTTTAGGTGTGACAGTCGTATCCGGACTGTCGGTAATAGGGTACCTAATGGGGCATTTATATTTGATGATAATCATGTAGGGCTTGACCGATTTGATTTGAGTTATAATTCCGTAATCGAGAAGTCTTATCGAATTACAAGATGATCATATACGGATAAATCTTAATCCTGAGGTGATCACAGACAACTACTTAGACTAGGGTAGGGTTTGATGTGTTAGTAAGGATCACTTCATAGTATGTGGTCCAACACTTCTCGTTGGCTCTATTCTAGGATTAGTGAGTAGTCTGTGCTATCACAGATATGGAATCCATTCCTTCCTCGAAGTAGACAGACAGTTCCCTTATTTGTCAACCCTAGAAACCGATCGATGGGCCCATTTCATATTATATTAGTTATGAACTAATTGATCACTAGGGGGTTAATGGTAAATAAGGATAATATGTTTTGAGAAGGGTTTGCGGAAATATCCCGAATCGAAATGAACAGTCTATGGAGGATTTATCCGTATGTAATGATTATACCAGTGGACACTTTCGACTCATAGTTGAGTGTAAGTTATCTATATTCACCGGAGTTCAGTTTCGGGTTTATGGTGGTGTAATCCCTGAAATAATAGATTGAATATTATTGTTCGGTCTGACGAATAATTTTATTTAATTTATTGTAGCTACTGAATATGGGTCCATGGTCCCCGACGTGGCTCCTAATATAGCATATATGTTTTCTCGTCATTTCACCTCAATTATAATTAAATAGTTGGATTGGACTATTTAATTGATATGTGGATTAATTGTTTAGTTGGACTAGATAATTAAATACACGGAAAAGAATCTTTTGTGGACTCGCCCAATATGTGTTAAAATGCGGGCCTTTATTTCTAGGGTTTTTTGGGCGCATTTTGTGTTATTTAATTATTAAGGAATTAGTTTTTTGGATAATTATTTAACATGTGAATTTATCTTTTATTTGTTAATTGATAATTCATGAAATATTAGATAATAATGATATTTATCCTAATTTGTTTGGGATAATTATTTTATTTATCTTTTATTTGAAATAAGGATTAATCTAATAATTATCTCTTAATTATTAAATTCTTGGAGGACAATGATTACTCTTCTATATAAAGAAAGTTCTCCCAAGCCTTATGACAAAATATAATTTCGAATTTGGGAGTAATATAGCTTAGAATTTTCGGCTATTTTACTAGGGTGTGAGTTTTAGAAAACTTGGGTTTTCTAAGGTAGCATATCGAGGATGTCCGGCGGCTTGAAACACCATCCACCTGGTGTTGCTAGGAGACACAAGTTGGAAGACCGTGGCTTCTCATCTAGCTTGGATTTTGGATTGACCTTTGTTCTTGGAGTAATTGCACCATAAAAAGGTTGGTAATCTAAACCCCCTCGGGTTTAGATCTATTATTTTATGTATTTTGGTTTACTAGATCTAGATCTTATACTTTCCGCTGCGTAATCGGGTGGATCTATGATCCATCCGGCGATATTACATCCTAGAAGTGGTATCGAGCCTTTGATCTATCAATCAAAGTATGTAAATTTTAGATCTAGGAGTTGAAAAAGCATGTTTAGATTGTTTTTTTTTATTATTTTCGTTTGCTTTTTATATGCATCGAAATTTATCATGTTGAATGCCTTGTGATTGTCGTGGTTGAAGAGATGGATTGGGGTTGGTATTTTTTACCCGTAGATCTATTTTGTAGCTCCTTTTTATTAGTATAAATTTGAGCATAGGACTTGTAATTTAATTTTATCCATTCGAAAAAATGTAAAAAGGTAGCACCTTTTGTATTTATTTTATGTTCCGGGCTCGAAAAAATGAAGATCTTGAAGAAATTATGAAGATCAAGGCAAAACCCAAGGTATGAACGAGGAGAAAAGGCCAAGAACCCTAATTTTAAGGCTATCCAGCACCTTTAGCAGCGCTAAAAAAACGTGGCAACAGCCTCTGTCTTTTTAAAAGGGCGGCAGCACCTATAGCGGCGCTTACTACCACCGCTATAACCTGTTTTCTTCTAAACTTGCATGCGGCTAGGGTAGTAGCCATGCGGCTGTGATCATTTTTTTTTATATAATCTGTTATTTAATCTGCCGACTTATGGCAGCAAAAAAATATATATATATATATTTTTCTTGAAAATAATTTAAATATAAGCCGCATAAGAAAAAAAAAAAAACAATTATTTTAAGGGGTTTTATTTTATAAGAAATTGGATTTATTTAATTAAAAGGCCTTTCTCCTCTCGGGTATTCGTGGTTTGTGATCCGGCGGTTCGAGCTCAAGATTCAAGTTCAAGACTCAAGATTAGATTAAGTTTTTTTTTACTTTTCCTTAGAAAATAGGTTAGTCGGGGGTACCAACTATCCATCTCGGTGTTTATTTTCCCGTTATTTTTTTTTCGTGTATGATCGAAAATTGAATGATATAACCGAAATTGCCATGACATGCATCTTCATGATTCCACTCCAATGCATACCCATAGATATTTAATTTCGAATTAAATTAGGCGTGTATAACTCGATTAATTAGTTAACATACTTGTTTTTAATTAATATGTGGTAGTTAATTAAAGATAAGTAACTAATTATAAAAACCGAGGAACCGGGTTTTGTCAATCGTTACGATTTTAGTGATGGATTCTCGGTGAATCCCACTTAGATAAATCGTTGAGTTTTTCGTGAACACCTTAAACAAAAACGAGATTACGCTTTGGTTAACAACATAGAAATCGGAAAATCTTAATACATGGGTTCGAAATGGTCTAACCATGGTTGGGCGATTTCAACCGAGCTTCGCTCAATCGACTCCCTCCACGTGTGATGTACGATACGGTAATTCGACAAGACTTAGCATAGCCGATAAGCCTTCGGGCTAAACGGGGCTTCTCTTGCCGGATTAGCCTGAATTGTCACATATGTTCCAACGAATAAGATGGCAGAGGCTTGCCTACATAACCGCCCCTGCTCGGAGTACTTTGATTTATTGTTTCTTATTGTCAAGGCTGAAACCGTAATTAGTAAACCCACCACTTTTTCAAATTATTAAGTGGGAGCGGGGAAGGCGACAGCCAACCCCACGGCCTCTACTATAGATGCAAGCATGTGAGAGAATGGTGACACCTCATGCCGCTTTGATTTTGGCCCCCTTCGGATGGTGTTCACCGGTGTCAAAATTCAAGGCTTGGTCTCCAAAAGGATAGGATATCGGGTACTCGCCGGGTCACTGACCTGCCTTTCGTAGGCACACTCAGGGCGTACTCGAGATCCGATATAGTAGGTCACACTCCTTATGGATATTTTAGAAATATCTAGGCTAGAAAAAGAAGGTAATCAATGATTAAGGTCCGGGATGTCTGATTCCCGTGAGATGTTCGATTCTCAAGCTCAATCATTGAGAGATATTGTCTTAGTTTAACCGTCATAGTCTTGATATCGACCCTCTCGGAAAGGTTAAATCCTTGGAATGGTAGGATAGACTTTATATAAGTTTATTATTCCTAAAATACAAATTATAGTATTGTATATTTGATTAAATTTCTGTCATTTTATTTATAGCAACATGTCTTTGCAAATTCAAACTTTACTGAACGATAAGCTAAATGGCGACAATTTTACTAAGTGGAAAAGTAACGTAAACGTGGTGCTCATATTTGATAATGCGCAATTTGTTTTGACCGAGGAGTGCCATGTTATTCCCCCTCATAATCCACCTAAACGCATTTGCGATCAACATAAAAAATGGACAGAGGCGAATAATAAGGCAAGAGGCATCTTCTTAGCCTCAGTGTCGGAGGTCATATGGACCAAAATTGAGGGTTTTAATACTGCACAAGCAATTATGCAGCATTTGACCAACATGTTTGGCAAACCGTCTGATCAAGCAAGACACGAGGCCGTGAGGAAGGTTGTCAATGCCAAGATGAGGCGGGGTCAGTCGGTCACCGGTCATGTGATGAACATGATTAGTTACTTTACTGAAGCAAAAACTCATGGTGCGACTATAGACGATGCTACCCAAGTGTCCGTGATTCTTGAATCATTGACACCGATTTCCTAACGCTCGTGACTAACTACGCCATGACTAAGACTTGTCTTTCCATGATGGAGTTGATCAACGAACTTCAAGTCTTCGAGGGTCTTTCTACGAAAGATAAAACCCAAGAGTAGGAAAAGAAGGTTGAGGCCAATATGGTCGTATCCAAGGCATCTAAGTCTAACTAGCAGGGTAAGCCAAAGAATAAGAAAAAAACTGCGCCGGCGCCTAAACCTATGAAGAAGAAGGCTAAGCCGAATGCACCATCCAAGCCCAAGGGCAAGTGTTTTTACTGCAATGAGATAGGGCATTGGCGTCGTCACTGCCCCGTATATCTCAAAGATGTAAAGGATAGGAAGAATAAAGCTAGCAATGGGAAAGATAAGAAAGGTAATCCTGAATTACTTGTCTTGGAATCTTTTAATGTAGCTAAAGATGTATCAATTTGGATACTGGATACTGGCGCTACTAACCATGTATGTTCTTCTTTGCGGATCCTTAGTTTGTTTCAGGAGCTAGATGAAGGAGCTCAAGTTATGAGATTCGGCACCGGGGCATTAGTTTCAGCAAAAGCAGTGGGAGCTGCGGGTTTACATTTTGGAAATAAAGTTTTACATTTAGACAATGTTTATTTCATTCCGAATTTTTGGAGAAATTTAATTTCGGATTCTGCTTTGCAAGACCAGTTGTACTCTGTTTCTTTTATGAATGATGAGTTTACTATTTCAAAGAATGGTTTTACTTTGTGTACTACTGTATTAGAAAACGGATTATATTTCATTAAACCTACGCAAGCTCCCCTGTTAAACACTGAAATGTTTAAAGTAACGCATCAAAAATCTGCTAAAAGGCGTAAAATTTCTCATAAAGAAGATAGTACATATCTTTGGCACCTTACGCTAGGTCACATTTCCTTGGAAAGAATCAAACGACTAGCTAAGGGTGATTCCTTAAAAGAGTTATCTGTTGACTCGTTGCTGGTCTGCGAATCATGCCTGGAGGGAAAAATGACTAAGCGTCCCTTCTCGTCAAAAGGGAATAGGGCCAAAGAACCTCTAGAGTTAGTACATTCAGACCTTTGTGGTCCGATGAATGTGCAAGCTAGAGGCGGATTCGAGTATTTTGTTACTTTCATCGACGACTACTCGAGGTTCAGATATGTTTATCTGCCGCATCGAAAATCCGAGACTTTTGGGAAGTTTAAGGAATTTCAAGCAGAAGCCGAAAAGCAGTTAGGCAAGTCTTTGAAATGACTTCATTCTGATCATGGAGGAGAGTACTTAGATACTGAGTTCATCGACTACCTACTTGAACATGGGATATGTTCCCAACGTTCTGCGCCTAGGACACCTCAGCAAAATAGAGTTGCTGAAAGGAGAAATAGAACATTGATTGACATGGTCAGATCAATGATGAGCTACGCCTCGCTACCGATATCCTTTTGGGGGTATGCTCTTGAAGCAGCGGTATACATACTGAATATAGTACCGTCAAAGTCTATCACAAAACCACCTTATGAAATGTGGAGGGGACGGCCGTAAGGCCTAATTCACTTCCGTATTTGGGGATGTCCTGCACATGTGCTGGTAGACAAAACTAGTAAACTACAAAAGCGTATGAAAGTATGTCTGTTTGTAGGTTACCCCAAGGGAACACGTGCAGGTCTGTTTTACGATCCGGAAGATAACAAGGTGATAGTTTCGACTAATGCCACGTTTTTGAAGGATCAGTATATAACAGATTTCAAGCCTCAAGTAATATCGTACTTGAGAAGTTACTTTCGACGAGGTCAGACCACAAGTGCCACCTAGTGTCACTGTAGACAACACGATGAATGCAACAATCACCCCTAATCCTAATCCACCCAGACGTACTGAGAGAGTGGTTCGGCCACCAAATAGGTATGGACAATCGGAGGCAAACGTAGCCGTCTCTGATGGTGTGGAAGATGATCCTGTGTCTTTTCGCAAGGCCATGGATGATCGTGACAAGGATCAATGGGTTGACGTGATGAATCAAGAGATGGAGTCTATGCATTCCAACTCTGTCTGGAAACTTGTAGATTGCTCCGAAGGAGTAAAACCCATAGGGAGCAAGTGGCTCTACAAGAGGAAGCGAGGAGTTGATGGTAAGGTGCAAACCTTTAAAGCATGGCTTGTAGCTAAGGGCTACACACAGAGAGAGGGTATAGACTACGAAGAGACCTTCTCCCCTGTGGCCATGCTTAAATCCATCCGGATCCTCCTTTCTATTGCTGCATGCCTAGATATGAAATCGGCAAATAGATGTCAAGACAGCTTTTCTTAACGGCTTTCTTGACGAAGTAATCTATATGCAACAACCGGAAGGATACATCGAGGAAGGCCAAGAGCACAAAGCGTGCAAGTTGCTGAGATCCATCTATGGGTTGAAGCAAGCATCTCGGTCTTGGAATCATAGATTTGATGACACCATTAAGTCATATGATTTCGAACAAAATCCTGATGAACCTTGTGTATACAAGAAAGTCATTAAGGATAAGGTTGTGTTTCTAGTGTTGTACGTAGATGACATTCTCCTAATTGCAAACGATAAGGGGATGTTGTCGGATGTTAAAATTTGGTTGGCCAACCAATTCCAAATGAAAGATTTGGGAGAGGCGAATTATGTTCTCGGGATCAAATTAATACGGGATTGTAAGAACAAGATGTTAGCTCTTTCACAAGCCACTTACATTGATAAGGTGATGGCTAGATATAGCATGACAGAGGCAAAGAGGGGTTACCTACCAACTCGTCACGGCGTCCATCTCTCTAAGACTCGGAGTCCTCAGACTCCTGAGGAAACAGAGGCTATGAAAAGAGTGCCTTAGGCTTCGGCTGTAGGTAGTCTAATGTACGCTATGTTGTGCACTAGACCCGACATCTGTTATGGCGTTGGACTCGTCAATCGTTATCAGTCAAATCCAGGAAATGAGCACTGGATTGCAGAAAGAACCTCTTAAAGTACTTGAAGAGGACTAGAAATTATATGCTGGTATATTCGGGTGTAAACCTGGATGTACAGGGGTACACCGACTCGACTTTCAGTCAGATCGAGATGGTTTCAAATCTACCTCAGGCTCAGTGTTTACCATTGGTGGTGGTACAGTCATTTGGAGAAGCGTCAAGCAATCCAGCACGGCTGATTCTACTATGGAAGCTGAATACATAGCGGCCTCTGAGGCGGCTAAGGAAGCAGTTTGGCTCAAAAAGTTCCTGAGTGGTTTAGGGGTCTCTCCAAATCACAACGATCCGATCACTCTCTATTGTGACAACAATGGGGCAGTATCAAATTCGAAGGAACCCCGTAGTCACCGCAAGTCAAAGCATATCGAGTGAAAGTACCATTTAATCAGAGAGATTGCACAAAGAGGAGACATTTCCGTCAAGAAAATCGCCTCTGCTGACAACCCCGCTGATCCTTTCACCAAGACATTGCCGTTAGAAGTCTTCAACCGGCACTTGGAGACTATTGGTATTAGGGACATGAATTATTTGCTTTAGAACAAGTGGGAGTTGTATTGCTGTAATATAGATATAGGGTGTGCTCTAAAACAATTAATCCACTTGCCTTTCGTGCAAGTGGGAGATTGTTAGGTTTTATGCCCGAAAGACAATTTGTAATTGTTTTATTTAAATAAATGACGGAATTTATTTCATCTTATTTATTCGCATTTATTGCCAATATTAATACACTACAAAAAACCGTAAGTATATTGATTATGTAATCACATAACTCAGTGTATGGCTATACGTACGAGGATTGAGTTTGTGAAATATACTTAAAATTAACTTAGTCCGTATCATTTGTTAATCTGAGTACGGGTCTCAAGATTAATTTGCTAATAATGCGCCCAGAATACTTTAGGTGTGACAGTCTTATCCGGACTGTCGGTAATATGGTACCTAATTAGGCATTTATATATGATGATAATCATGTAGGGTTGGACCGATTTGATTTGAGTTCTCGATATAATTCCGTAATCGAGAAGTCTTATCGAATCACAAGATGATCATATATGGATTAATTTCAATCCTGAGGTGATCACAGACAACTGCTTAGACTAGGGTAGGGTTTGATGTGTTAGTAAGGATCACTTCATAGTATGTGGTCCAACACTTCTCGTTGGCTCTATTCTAGGATGAGTGAGTAGTCTGTGCTATCACAGATATGGAATCCATTCCTTCCCTCGGGAAGTAGACAGACAGTTCCCCTATTTGTTAACCCTAGAAACTGATCGATGGGCCCAGTTCATATTATATTAGTTATGAACTAAATGATCACTATGGGGTTAATGGTAAATAAGGATAATATGTTTTGAGAAGGGTTTGCGGAAATATCCCGAATCGAAATGAACAATCTATGGAGGATTTATCCGTATGTAATGATTATATCAGTGGACACTTTCGACTCATAGTTGAGTGTAAGTTATCTATATTCAGCAGAGTTCAGTTTCGGGTTTATGGTGGTGTAATCCCGGAATTAATAGATTGAATATTATTGTTCGGTCTGACGAATAATTTTATTTAATTTATTGTAGCTACTGAATATGGGTCCATGGTCCCCGACGTGGCTCCTAATATAGCATATATGTTTTCTCGTCGTTTCACCTCAATTATAATTAAATAGTTGGATTGGACTATTTAATTGATATGTGAATTAATTGTTTAGTTGGACTAGATAATTAAATACACGGAAAAGAATTTTTCGTGGACTCGGCCCGATATGTGTGTAAAATGCGTAGCATTTATTTCTAGGGTTTTTTTGGGCGCATTTTGTGTTATTTAATTGTTAAGGAATTAGTTTTCTTGGATAATTATTTAACATGTGATTTATCTTTTATTTGTTAATTGATAATTCATGAAATATTAGATAATAATAATATTTATCCTAATTTGTTTGGGATAATTATTTTATTTATCTTTTATTTGAAATAAGGATTAATCTAAAAATTATCTCATAATTATTAAATCCTTGGAGGACAATGATTACTCTTCTATATAAAGAGAGTTCTTCCGAGCCTTATTACAAAATATAATTTGAAATTTGGGAGTAAAATAGCTTAGAATTTTCGGCTATTTTACCAAGGGTGTGAGTTTTAGAAAACTTCGGGTTTTCTAAGGTACCATATCGAGGAGGTCCAGCGGCTTGAAACACCATCCACCTGGTGTTGCTAGGAGACACACGTTGGAAGACTGTGGCTTCTCATCTAGCTTGGATTTTGGATTGACCTTTGTTCTTGGAGTAATTGCACCATAATAAAGGTTGGTAATCTAAACCCCCTCGTAGGTTTATATCTATTATTTTATGTATTTTGGTTGACTAGATCTAGATCTTATACTTTTCGCTGCGGAATCGGGTGGATCTATGATCCATCCGGCGATATTACATCCTACAAATATGTATATGTATATATACATATAAGCTGTCAACAAACTTTAAATTACATCATATCTTTATATCTCAAATCATGGAAGAAGAAGATGATGAAGCTGAGGTGCTATTAGTAAAGAAAAAACATCATCACTTCCATTACAAACATCATTTCATGAAGCTAACATTGAACTGAAGAGAATAAAAGCATGGCTCATGTGGGTTTTTCTTGATCAATCCAGATATTTTTTTATCTTCATTTTGAGACCTCATTTGATACCTTTTCGACGTAGTATTTGAAAGCCGAATTTTATCACAGCATTTACACTAACACAGTATCGATGTCGGTATCAGTCTCATTTAAGGCTTAATTCAAGTGACTACTTCAAGGAACACATATAAGGCTCATTTAAGGCTTAATTTAAGGGACACAATATCATATATGGCTCATATAAGGCAAAAAAAAACCCTTCAACAAAATGCTTTTTGCATATTTTCCTCATATTTGCAGTGAAGTAAAGCTCCAATCTTTGCATATCTCTCTTAAATTATCAGCAATAATTGGCAGAAATTAAGGCCCAAATAAACATAAAAAATGGCAAACCATAATGGAAGAAAGAACGGTCCAAAAACAGCAACAATGATAGAAGAATAAAGCTCCAATCTTTACATATTCCACTCAAATTAACACCAACAACAACATAATTCAACAGCAAAAATAGCTGAAAAGTAATACCCCAAGCTTTGTACATACTATAACAACATTTTTACCTACATATCAATATCAGTATCAATATCAGTATCAGGCTCAAAAGGACTCTCCTTTCGATTTTTTGTTGCAAGGTCTATGTCCTCCAAGTCCTTAATATGAACTGAATGTCTTCTTACAGTTCAAGCACTCATATTTACTTCTTTTCGGAGCATGTTTCGATACTACTTTTTCTTAGACATAGGTAGAACACATTTGTCAAGAAAGACATACAAACGCAGTTACGCAGATGATAACAAGAAACACCAAAAGTACAGATTGGGCACCCTAAAGATATAATAAGATCCAATCCAACGGGGAGTAAGCTCTTAGATCATGTTGCTAGAAGTAATAGCACCAATCGAGACACTCGATCTTAGCACAGCGGAAGCTTATGCGATTTACGATATAAGACATAACTAACTAACCCTACGAGAAGGTTAGTATATTTACCCAAACCGGAGAGAGATGATAAAATCAACCAACGGAGAAGGCGTAGTCTTCCGGATTGTATCTCCTAGCGACGACTGGTGGACGTCGATCCTCGCCGTAGAACCTCCTCGAATATGCACAAGAAAAACCCTAGGTTTTTCTTCTCTTAATGACTAGAACGAGAAACTAATTTTTCTCTTCTTTTATTTAAGTGTGGCGCCCTTTTATGATGTGAATTGTGTTAGGAGGAACTCTCTTTATATATGAAAATAATTAGTCAAGAGAGTTATCCTTTTCACACCATAAAAACCTATTCCCATAAGGAAAAGATATTTTTGCTACAAAATAAATGATAATTCCCAAAAAATCAATCTCTTTATTTTTCCATTAATTATCCAATAAATAGATAATTAATTAATTACACATATGAGATAATCTAGGAAAATTTATTCTCCTAAATTATCAACACATGTGGCGCCATCTGTCATTAGATTTTAATAGAAAATGTCTTTTCTATTTTACATATTATTTACCAAATAAATAATATTGCTGTTGGAAATAAAATTTATGTTTTGATGATAATTCATCTTATTTATTATAATGTTATCTTAACCCCATTGATGAAGTGCTGAAGCTAGCTGTTATAGTGGAAAGCTAAAAGATGTCTAGAACTGAATGTATAAGTTTTATTAGAGTCTGATTTTTGTATAAGTTACATCAGACAAGCACTGTAATTAATAGTGTGTCGTAAAACTGAAAACTAGGAATCAATTAGAAAACTGGAAATCATCAAGACAAACAAACTGACTCGGATTACACCTACTGAAGAAGATAAGTTCGCTGAGAGTTACAGACTCGGTTGGCTTATCTAGAAGATGGAAGAACTGAGGGACACAGACTCAGTTATTGAAGAATGAAGAACTGAGGGCTCAAACTCAGTTATGAAGATTAAAAGTCGAGACTGTAAAGTTGGACTTCAGGCAAGATTGTGGTGACCTGAACTGACTTTATAGATCTTGTATGAAGACCTAAGAATCATAAGGACAATGAATTCTTAGTTGATAAATGTATCATGGTGTACTCGATTAAGTCAATTATAATCGATAAAAACTGGAGTACCGATTTTTGAAGAAGAATAAAATCACAGTTAATGCTCCAAGTCGGTTAAGAAACTGACAGATAAAAACCGACAAGGAAACTCAGTTTTATAAGTCAGCCATCCAACAAACTGAAAGTACAATCGAACGTTGTAAAGAAAGAAATTTCATTGGATGAGTCACTGACACAGCAAGAACGGTCAGAAAATATAACTGTTGCAAGATATACAATTCAAATCAAAGTCAGATGAACGTTGGACTTCACTCTATAAATAGAAGACTTTGCACAAACAAAAGAGAATACATATACAAGAATTAACAAGCAATTTGTGCACTCTATTTGAATTGTTATCATCTCTGAACTACAACAAGATCATATCTAGTATTTCTTCAAGTGTTCAAAGTTACAAAGAATTTATCAAGGATTCAACACTTTGAAGAACCACAAACAAGAATCAATTTATTGATTCTCAGCCCAACTTTGAATCTATTTCAAAGGTTTAGACTGTGAAGCAAACCAGGAAGGTTTTGTCAAGGACAGTTGTGACAAGCAGTCGGGTAGACTGTGTTTGTGGTGGTAGCTGGTGAAGAGGCAATCCTACCCTCTAAGGACCAGTGGTCAAACATTTGAAGAGCAACAATTCTACCTGTTCTACAATTGTTTAGATAGTGAAGCTAGGGATTAGCCAAGGACTATTGTTTAGGACTTTTTGTAACAGTTCACCTCAAGAAGTTCTAGTGGAATTTTCCTCCGCACCACAGGGGAAGAGAGGACGTACAGGATTACACCACCTGGAACCTCTATAACATCCGCCTCATTTACTTTACGCATTTACTTATTTTTTTAGTATTTACTTACAGCATTGTGATACTTGATTGTTATACATCTCACAGTCACAACTGATATTCACCAGAATTCAGTTCACAACACTCAGTTTTCATAACAGAACGATAAGATCAATATAAAGGCTAAAATTATATCCGCTGCCGGTTGACTCAGTTTCAGCTTAAGTCAGTTTGATTTAATCTCAGCTTAGTCAGCTCAACTCCACACAAGTTTTATCTGAACCCTAATCTGTTTTAAATTCAGTTTTTGGTGACAAGTTTATTCACCCCCCCTCTAAACTTGTGTCAGCCTTTCCAAGGGACCAACAATTGCATATTCATTAAATAGATCAACTATTTAATTTATTCTCGAGGTTTCATAAAACAAGAAAACACTCGCGTGTTAGAGCCAACCCGTGGACCATGGACCTATAACCGGTAGCTACGATAAATTGAATAAAATATTTATCGAATAGAATATTTCTGCTCAACTTATTAATTCCGGAATTACGCCACCATAAATCCGAAATTGAACTCTATCGATTATAGATATAACTTATTCTCAAAACGTCGAGTCGAGTCGAGTCGATAAGTGTCCATTGATATAATCATTACATATAAACTAATCCTCCATAGACTATCCGTAATGAAGCACGATTATTTCCGTAAACCCTCTTCAATCCATCTTATCCTTATTTACCATTAACCCACTAGTGATCAATTAGTTCATAACCAATACGAACTCCCGGGATCGATCAGTTTCTAGGATTAACAAATAAGGGGATTGTCTTTCTACTTCCCGCAGGAAGGAATGGATTCCATATATGTGAGACACACACTTCTCACTCAGTCCAGAATAATGCCAACGTGAAAGTGATTCGGACCGCGCCTCTTAGCGATCCTTAACGAACACATTAAACCCTATCCTGAAACAAGTAGGAGTTTGTAATCACTTCAGGATTAAGGTTAATCCATATATGATCATATTGTGATTTAATAAGGTTTCTCAATCACGGAATTATATGAGAAACTCAGATTAAATCGGTCCAGTCCTATATGACTCTCGTCATATATAAATGCCCCACTCAGACAACCAATGTCGACGGTCCGGATACGACGGTCACACCATAAAGTGTTCTGGGCGCATTAATGGTGGTTTAATCAATAGACCCCATACTTTGATTAAGTTCACCATTGACTAATAGGTCAAGTGTATCACCATAAACTTAATCCTCATGTGTGACACACACTAAGCTATATGGCTACATATGATACGACTTAGGGTTTTCAGTAGTGTATTACTTACAGGCATGAAGTAAGTAATAAGATGAGAATAAATCTGTCATTTATTAATTCTAAAAACAATTACATAAATTGTCTTTCGGGCGCTACTTCCAACACGTGAAACTAGTGCACGGATGCCCCATTTTAGGTTTTTCACCTAAAAGAACAAGGACAAAGAAGCGCAGAGAGTCGTTAAATCCTGGTGGCGTTCACACAACGTGTCTATAATATGTTCTGAGGCCTTTCTTGATCAAATACTAACTAGAGTTGAAACTTGTCTTTTGAGTGTATATCCTAAAATTAAAATCACTGTTTTTGTTGTGCGGTTGCTTTTAGACTCTGACCTGCTTCTGATTCTTTGCTTTCATTATCACAATAATAATTTTCGCGTCATTTTTAAGCATATTGTTCTTAACTAGCTCATCAAAAGCAATTGAATGCATGATCATGCATAGTATAAGTGATGCATTTCATGTCAAAAAGCAAATCAATCATCACAAATGATATCCAAGTTCCAACCCATCAAATAATGAAGTAAATTTAGTTCATGTATCAGTTTTCTTTACTAGAAAGAATGCATCTGCATTCCCATTAACATAGCATCTGAATCAATTTTCTGACATATTACCTCTTCAGACTTAGCCCAATTACTGAGCTAAATCTTCTTACCAAGACTCAATCTATGAAGTTGCAGTACTGACTGCAACTTCATTTAAAACAATCAATAATGAACAATTTGATTTAACAAGATAAACATCAGAGATCGATTACTGCACAAATGTATAGAAAACCCAGGACCCAGAGATCAATAATTTCAAATTCACATCATCTTCAAATTCAGCAGCTTCTTCTTCATAAATCCTTCTGATTACCGGCACACCCACGCTCTGACTCCTCCCAACGCCGCCGATCACTTTTCCCCTGCCATCGGTAGGATCCTCTGGCTGATGATAACAGGCGGTCAACAAGGATGATGATAAATCAAGTTTATCGCAAATGGATTTGATGCTTTGGAGATCTAGCATCTATTTACAGGTTAAAAGAATAGATCACTATCGATACATGAGAAGTACTCCCGTAGGCTCATATCTTATATAAAAGAAAGAAGACCTCTCACATACGTTCGAGTGACTTACGTACCTCTCGCTGTTCTCCATGTCAAAGCTTATTGCTCTGGCACCCCTAAACCCCCTAAGATCAGACTTGATCCCAGAAAGACTAAAATAAAATATGGTATTGGTTCAGGTAAATCCATATGATTTAAAAAGATAGAAATAAAAGTATTTCATGACTTTATTGACCTGGCCAGGAAAAAGAAAAAAGAAGAGACTCCACTTCTTGTATGTTTAGGATACTTCTTAACTTAATTAAACTTAATGAAAAATAAATGAAAGTTGAATGGCTGTGACTTGATGTAGATAGCGTTGGAAGGAACGTTTGAGCTGAAGTAATTGGGGTAGTAAGGGTATATTCGTCCGGTGGAATTTATTTGTCCTTAATGCAATACAAAAAATTGAAGCAGGATTATCACTTAATTAAAGGAGAAAAAGTGGATTATAAACTAATTTTTCCTTAATTAATTTGTAAAATACATGTATATCATAAATACATATTTTCGACTTAAATGTCTAATATATGTATATTTAATTAATCAACATATTTAATATCTTGTATTATATTTATTCATAATAAATAAATACCACCATAATAATTTACCACTATAACCTTTATAGTATGAGATAAATTCTTTCATTATTTGGTTATCAACTATAACCATATTTTAATCCGACTTGATGTTCATATGTGTGTGACCCGATAGGCTTCCGAATATGTTGACCGTAGACATAAGGCGCAATTACGAAAATGCCCTTCGCATCTAACGATCACGGATAGCGTCTAGCAACACGTCCATGACCCCCAATCATCGGAAGAGTCAATACGTAATGACTACTATCTTTCATGTGCTCGGTCAGCCTGTAAATAGAATCCTATCGCTGCAATAATATCCATACGGTTATACGTCGAGTGTCAACTATTAACGACCGTATCTTATAATCTGGATATCATGCTCTCTCGAAGTAACTCATTTACTTCCACTTTGCAAAGATTCACGAGAGTAAGACATTCCTTATAAGAAGGCCCTTTTGGATATTCACCCCTATTATTAGGGTACGCGATTTCCAGAAGACCAAACATGTATACTCCGCATGCTTTAGTATCACACCCAATCACTACCGCATGATCTCCCCATGGCTAAGGGAAACCTCAATAATGTCAAAGCATGACAATCCACACCGTGATGCCATGTAGACTCCGGTCCTAAGGATAATTACACAACCGTCACATAGTGTGACACTTAACAGTCTAAGTGGGTCATCATAACGTACGCATTCTCTAATACACGTCCACGTACAGTCCAAGTGTCTCTTCACTTCGATAGACGAGATCTATCCCTGCCCTTAAAGACAGAAGACATCTAATACGTGCTAGCCTGTTTGTACTATCAATGCCCTGTTTAATAGTAAGCTTAGAGACATTTAAGTATCAAACTTATTAAAGTGATTATAGATCTCATCAACCATAATCGCCTATCATGGTTTCTCTATCACAGTTTAATACTAAGGACGTTATCATATAACAATTCATAATTGGTTCTTTAAAAGAACAAATATATGACAACAGAAAAGCCATTTATTATATATGTATAATCATAAATAAATAGTAGAAATGATCCGACCCTGTCTAACCCGATTGGGTTTAGGACACTATTTCAACACAACCATCCCATGACAACTGCTCTACATCCATCCAAACTTCATAGGTTGGATTCTTGACGGATGATCCAATGGACAAGTAATTACCTAAATGAAGGAGAAATTCTCGTGGCTTGGCTTCGGTTCCTAAGAGGTGTCCTTCCTGACGATGGCCCCTGACTATTAGCATGATGGTGGACTTTTAGAGCAAGAAATCGTTTATGTCAAGCATGCTATTCCAGGTTGTTAGTAATACCATCCGCAGCGGAAACGATTTATGGATCTAGATCTATATAATATGCGTAATAAAACAACTAGATCTATATCTACAAGGGGGTTGTAGAACATACCTCTTGGATCTCAAAATCCAAGTTGAAGAACCGCAATAGGATGAACGAAGGAAAGCGTGAAGAGCACCACGATCTTCCGTACGTGTGATCCAAGCAACTCCCGGTGGAAGGAAATTCTCGACTCGAACCCTTCCGATATGCTACCCGGAAAAATCTCCAAGATTTTCCCCTTAATACCCCTTGGCCGAAAAAATATTTTCTTCTCCTCTCTAAGAGGTGAAGTCGAAAATTAAGTGTGTTATTTGGCTTGGGAGAACTCTCTTTATATAGGAGAGTAAAACTTAAGCCCCAAGGATTTTATAATTAATACAAAATCAATTATGATAATCCTATTAAATAAAAGATAATCCCATAATATTCTAGAACAAATCTAGGATAATATTTATCTTTATTTCTTTCCATAAATATTTATCCAATAAATATTTTATGCACATGTCTTATTAATCACAAGAAAACTAATTTCTTGTTCCAAAAATAAGAGGGGGGGGCGCCACTTTTAAATCATGACCTAGTCATAATTAATTTTGGGCTATAACACAATTGGGCCAAGATTATGGAAAATGTCTTTTCCACATATTTAATTATTTAGCCCAACTAATTTAATAGTCCACTAAACAATTAATTAACATATCGTTTTAATAAAGTCCAATAAGAACTAAATTAATATTATTAGGATTCGACGTCCGAGAATAGCTATGCTATATTAGGAGGCACGTCGGGGACCATGGACTAATAATCAGCGGCTCCGATAAATCAAATAAATAATTATAGAATAATTATATTCGATAAATCAATCACAGGAATATGCCACCATAATCCCGTGACTGCACTCCTCCGATTATGAGATTATATTTATCTCCTCACAAGAATAATAATAAGCGTCCAATAAGAACTAAATTAATATTATTAGGATTCGACGTCCGAGAATAGCTATGCTATATTAGGAGGCACGTCGGGGACCATGGACTAATAATCAGCGGCTCCGATAAATCAAATAAATAATTATAGAATAATTATATTCGATAAATCAATCACAGGAATATGCCACCATAATCCCGTGACTGCACTCCTCCGATTATGAGATTATATTTATCTCCTCACGAGAATAATAATAAGCGTCCATTGATATAATCATTACATATGGATTAATCCTCCATAGACTGTTCATTCTAAATCGGGAAGTTACCGTTAACCCTTTTAGAACCTCTTATCCTTATTTACCATTAACCCCCTAGTGATCAATTAATTCATACAACTCACTGGTGATCAATCAATGTGATATGAACTCGCGCGATCGATCAGTTTCTAGGATTAACAAATAAGGGAACTGTCTATCTACTTCCATAAATGGAAGGAATGGATTCCGTATCTGTGATAACACGGACTACTCACTCAATCCAGTACAATGCCAAGATGGGGTAATTCAGACCACAGACTCAGTGTAATCCTTAACCGTCAAGTCAAACTTCATACTGATTCAAGCAGTTGACTGTGATCACCTCAGGATTAAGATATATCCATAAATATGATCATCCATTGATTCGATAAGACTTCTCGATTACGGAATTATATCGAGAACTCTAATCAAATCGGTCCAGCCCTATATGATATATCTATCATATACAAATGCCCCATTAGGTTCTCTTAACCGAAAGTCCGGATAAGACAATCACACCTATTGTGTTCTGGGCGCATTAATAGCACGTTAAAGGAGAGACCCGATACTCTCATTTAACTTCACTACGGGCTAATTGTATTTTAAGTACATCTTCACTAACTCATTCCTCCCGTGTATATACCATACACTGAGTTAAGTGATTACATAAACGATATACTTAGGGTTTTCTGTAGTGTAAATACTATTGTCACATCGGTGATTATGAGAATAATAAATATGAACAATAACGTCAATTCATTTATTAAATAAAACAATTACAAAAATTGTCTTTCGGGCATCACACCTAACACAGGTCTGATTCAGTTGTCCTAAAAAAGGAGGTGTGCTCAACAGAGATCCACCAAGCGGAAGAGACACAAGAGTTCCAGCTTGAATTATAGGTGAAGTGCTGGCCTAACTCCTCCAGTGAGGCCATGGATCGAGGTCTGCATTAGCTAGCTGGGTTGAAAAGGCTTGCAGAGCTTAGAGCGGGAGGAGTTGTAGGGCTCGATAAGGTTGAACACGGTAAGCTTTAGCTCACAAGAGTTGTGGTGTTTAGGTAAGAGGTAGGTGGTGGCAGAGCTCTGTCGACAACAAAGGTGACATCGGTCATATTTACTTTGATACCAAGTTTGGAATGAGATACAAAGTTGCAGAACCGAAAATCTTAGTTGAATAACACTCCAATCACAATGACAAATCAAGGTGTGCCACCATTTACATAGAGAACCAAAATATATCACAACTAATTAGAAAATGGCACATGTCTAACACATGTCGATCGGGTATATATATATATATATATATATATATG